>OX101813.2:3425224-3743224 GCA_944452925.2 Chrysolina oricalcia
TATTCCACTAGTAGAATAATGAAAAATACAATCTTGAACATCAATCACATTTTACTTATTTATCGCAAGCTCTCGTCAAAAATTCTTCTAAGTGTGCTATTTCCAATACTGTAGCTTTCTTCGCCTTGTATCCTCTCGACTCACTTTTCAGATAGGCAGTGAGTTTACTATATTTCCCAATGTCTATGTTTTTTGTATGTTATTTCAATGATTTTTGAGGAGGTGACAGCCGCCGTTAGAGCAAAACGTCACATCATTTTGTGATGAAAAATTTCCGCGATTCTGATTCTAAATGAATGTGATTGTGAATAAAACGTTGTATTGCATGCGTGTTTTAGATACATTTTATTTGCTTAAGAAATTTAAACGCTCGAGCTTCGCTCTCGCGTTTAAACATTCTTGCGCGAATAATATGATATCTAAAACACTTATACAATAAATAACTATTACCTGGACCTTGATTATTTGCGACAATGTGACTGAGCTGCCTTAAAAACCGGTGAATAGACCTAATCCAGTTGATCATTCAGTAGGTTACATCCACAATATTTATGTTTATGAATTTCTAGGGATTCTAAATAATTCAGTTTCCAACCCTTATTTGCATAGTGCAAAATTTCCGTATCGTTCAGACTCGGAAACTTGTGGTTGCATTCCAAGGGATGGTTTGAAAACGTTGAATCATTTTTTCCTAGTCTGAAGGACCATTAATGTTCAGCGTATCTTTTTGAAAAATTACGTCCACATTGTCCAACATAAACACTGTTACACTCTGAACACTTAAGCTTATAAACTCCAGATTTTTCTATTTTTGCTATTCTATCTTTGGCATTGAAAAGAAAATTAGACAACCTGGCATGCGGTCTGTATCTTTTTCCAACCGAAGACTAAACCAAGATCTGGATCTCTTTCTTGGTCTTTCTGGACCTCGTTGTCATTCCAGTTGTTGTCAACTGCCGTGGTTCTACAAATCGCGGCTTCCTTATCTTCTGCTCGTCGGCAGTGTGAGCAGTCGTCTGGGCATGGTCTCCTTGACAGGGCATCTGCGTTCTTGTGGCCACTTCCTGCTCGATGTTCGATCTCGAAGTCGAATTCTTGGAGTCTTTCGATCCAACGTGCTACTTGGCCTTCGGGATTTTTGAACTGTAGAAGCCATTTAAGGGCTGCATGGTCGGTCCTTAACAGAAATCTTCTTCCGTACACGTATTTGTAAAAGTGTTCTACTCCCTTGACAACAGCCAACAGTTCTCGTCTGGTGACGCAGTAGTTACGCTCCGGTTTACTGAGAGTTTTACTGAAGTATCCGATCACCTTCTCTTGCCCATCCTGGATATGGGACAAGACAGCTCCAAGTCCCACGTTGCTGGCGTCCTTGTCCAAAATGAATTTTCCACTCAGAAGGGGATAACTCAGAATCGGTGCGTTGATCAATGCCCCCTTCAGCTTCCTGAACGAGTCTTGGCATTCTTCGAACCACTGAAACTTTGTTTGTCCTTCCGTGAGCCTGGTCAGTGGTTTAGCGATGTTGGCGAACCCCAGCACATATCGGCGATAGTATGTGCACAAACCAAGGAAACTACGTAGTTGGTTTATGTCTCTCGGAATAGGCCACTCCTTCACTGCTCTGATCTTCTCGTCATCCACTGCTACTCCGTGAACAGAGACAACATGGCCAAGATAACATACCTCTTTTTGGAACAGGTGGCATTTCTTGGGGCTCAGCTTCAATCCAGAATTTCTCAGTCGCAGGAATACCTCCTCCAGGTTTTTAACGTGGTCTTCGAACGATTTGCCAACTACAATAATGTCATCGAGATATACCAGACACGTCCTCCATGAGAGTCATTTCAGAACCGTCTCCATTAATCTCTCGAATGTTGCTGGAGCATTACAAAGCCCGAATGGCATAACGGTGAAATGCCACAGTCCCGAGCCGATGGTGAAGGCTGTCTTTTCTCTATCTTCTGTAGCCAGTTCTACCTGCCAGTATCCACTCTTCAGATCAAGGGTCGAGAAAATCGTGGAGCCGGCCAACATGTCTAGGGTGTCGTCTATTCTCGGAAGAGGGTAACTGTCTTTCTTCGTCACGTTGTTCAGTTGACGATAGTCTACGTAAAAGCGTGTTGATCCATCTTTCTTCTTCACCAGCACGACTGGAGAGGACCATGGACTGTCGGATGGTTCAATAACTCCATCTTTCCCCATTTCACTGACTATTTTGTCAGCCTCTTCCTTCTTGGCAAGAGGAAGTCTTCTAGCTGATTGTCGGATCGGTCGGGCATCCCCAGTATCAATTTTATGCTGAACTACATTCGTTCGGCCCCCTTTTCCTTGTCCGGTATCGAAGATGTCTTGGTACTTCTTGACTAATTCTCCCAATCTAGGCTGTTGGGCTGGTTTAATGCCCTTCGAAGAGAGGGTAACCAATTTTTCCAGTTCCGCTGTCAGGTTGTTGTCTTGACTAACAGTACCATGTACACTCCTGATCACAGAGGAAATTGACGAGCAGTGCCCCAAAACAGTTCCTTTCTTCAAAGTCACTGGGTAATAATTGACATTCATTACCCTTACTGGCACAATTTTATCAGCACGCAGCAAAGTCTTGCCTAGTGCAATCCCTCGTCCAATTTTCTCATCATGAAGCTTGGGCTCGAACATCACCACGCTTCCATTGCTCGCACCTCCGTCCAAGCGAGCCTCAAGTATGGTCTCAGCCCTCTCTGGTACACTTACATCTTCAGCCAGCAAAACACGAACCATCTCTTCACTTCTTCCATGTAGCACCAGCTCTTCTCCGTTCACACGTAGAACGCCATCTTTGAAATTCAATTCGAACCCTCTGGAATTCATGATGTCCATTCCAATAATTGCCTCGTCCTCAATGTCTGCTACTAATGCCCGATGTTTCACTTTTGTGCTGCCTAGAATCAGTTCAATCGGTAGCTCACCATGTACAGTGGCCGGCTCTCCTGTTGCTGTGCGTAGCTTCCAGGATGATGGTTCCATTCTCTCTGGTGTTTTAATAAAAGCAGGTCCAAGGATTGTCCTAGTCGCACCTGTATCTAGCAGCATGGTGCAAGGCTCGTTGTTGATGAAACCGTCCACGAAGGCTCCTTTGTTCTGTCGTTGGAGGACAGCGACATATGCATTGTTCACCGGGGCTTTCTGAGTAGTGGCCGACGATTGCCCCTTCTCAACAACCTTCGTTGGTCTCGACCTCTTGAGGGGTGGACATTGACTACGCACGTGTCCAAGTTTCCTACAGTTCCGGCATCTCACTAGTCTTTTCTCAGGCAACATTTCCTTCACGACCTTCCTTATGGCAGCTTCCAGGTAAGCAGGCTCCTGTGGGTCTTCCTCAATAAATCGGACTTTACTTTGGCTTCTGCAGGATTGCTTTGCCGCCTCAAATTCCAAAGCGCGTGCCAGTGCATCCACGAGATGTGTTGGACGAGCTAGTGTCAATGCTTGTCTGGTTTCCTGGTCACGAAGTTCATCTAAGAAGGCCTGAACTGAATATATTCTTGATAGAGGTCACTGCGAGCAACCGTTTTCGAGTTATTGAGATTTGAAATAATCGATGCAAGTGATTTTGAATGACGACAAGATTATTTATTTCAAAATAAATTCAATTAGAAATTGAGTTTTTCACAATTATCACAAAATTTTATTTTGTCATTGAAAAATCATCTCAGATACCAAACTTTACTTGAATATCACAAATATTTTGGCATTTATTTACAAAAAAAACAAATATAATAATTAAACGTTGACACTCTGTATCTTAGAAACGAATAACTTGTGGACATGTGTGTATGGGAACTTTTTTTCTCATTTCGATGTCAGCAACATGCTCTTGAAGTTCCTACAAGTACTTAAGAAACACCCTGTATAACAAATGAAATTTCAAACAACGATTTGCTCACAAAACTAGAAGCTCTTATAAATAATAAAACGATTGAGCTAAAAACTGAAATACAAAATATACGGGATAGTCTGAACGACAAAACCAAGAAACTAGAGGAGAAATACAATAAGTTGGAAAATAAAATTATTAGAATAGAACGATTTAATAAAAGAAACAATATTGCCATTTATGGACTAGAAGCAAACAAGGATAATATACTCGAAGTTGCTATTGGGAAACTAAATGAAATCTTCAATTGCAACTTATCCGAAAGAGATATAAACAATATTCATTTTATCGGAAAAAAAGGTACGATCATTCTCGAGTTCATTTCATATCTGATAAAACAGAAAATTTTCCAAAACTTAAAAAACTACGAGGTACTGGTATTTCCATATCACATGACCTAGAACCAGAGGATCAAGCCGCGAATAAAATATTGGTGAAACATATGAAAAATGCTCAAGCATATATTAGGAATTACACACTATATGTAAATGATACCTCATACAGTCCAGATGAACTAGAAAGTGACAGCAGAGAATTCAAATTTGAGCTACTACCTAAAGCAACTAGCGCACCACCCACCCCAACTTCTAATCATAGATCTAAAAACAGTAACGTAGAAACACAAAAAAACTGGGGAAACCTTGAAGGCGCGGAGGCAGAAGAAGAAAAGACAAAAACTAGGAATCAAACAGATGCCAAAGCGAAACCTGCAACACCCACAATAAAAAATAGCGATACCGTCACCCCTCAAATACCCGCACAATCTAAGAACTTAACCAAAATATCAGGGCGACCTACCAGAAGCAATTCAACTTCGAACAATAAATAGTTCCTAAAGAGTGATAAAAATCCTACTATACCATACTAGTTTTATACATGCTATTCTAGTTTATATTCTATTATTATTATTCTTTTTATAAATATATGAACTAATTTTAAAGTAAGATACTGGACTAATATTCATTTAGGTGGATCCATACATTAATGATTTTACTGTTGAAAAACATGAAACATTTAATCTGGAAACAACTAAAGAAGCAAAACAAGTATTAGAAATAAATAATTTAACCGCGATCTTTAAAATTGTGAATACCAATATACGTAGTCTAGGCTGCAATTCAAATGAATTCTTATTGTGCATTGAAAGCGTGGATAGCAACATCGACTGCATAGTTTTGACAGAAACAAGGCAGGTATCTGATATATGTGTTTTTAATATTGTTGGGTATAAAACATTGTATAATTATGGCAATTACAACCAAAACGATGGAGTGGTAGTATTTATAAAATCTGAACAGTATGTCTCTCATCAACTCATTCAGCTGAATAAAAGTCACCTCCTTAGCCTTAAAGTTAACTGCGAAAATAAAGTATTTTTAGTCAATTCATTTTACAGATCTCCTGCCAGTGAAATAGACACATTTATTGAAGAATTGAGTGACATACTAGCAAATAATAATGAGATATGCGATTATAAAATATTTCTGGGCGATGTTAACATAGACATATTAGAAGAAACAAAAGAAGCTAAAAGTTACCTGGATACTTTAAGTGAACATGGTTATCAGTCAATGATTAACAGCCCCACCAGAGTACAAAACAATACTCGCACTTGTCTGGACCATATATTTATACACACAAAATGTAACATCAATGATACGATACTACCTATGACAATATCAACATCAGTAACTGACCATTACACCACTCTGATGCAGATCGTTCTGAATACTAGTAAAAAAACAATTGAAAACCATCATAATAGTAACTTAATTAAATATATCGATAACAAAAAATTTATTGAAAATGTTGAAATCACCAAGTGGAATGATGTGAAGTGGAAAATGACATCGAATCTAAGACTAATAAATTAATTACTATGATACAAAATGTAATAATAAAATCCACAATACATATAAGAATAAAACATAACGAGAGAAAAAGGAGAAAATGGATAACTCCTTCACTGGTTAAACAGGTAAATAAAAAAATTATCTGTATGTTGAATCCAAAAGAAACCCTTATAATGAAACATTGAGAACTGAATATTTAAATTGTAAAAGAGAAACGGAAAGATTGATTAAGAATGCTCAGCGATATTATTTTAATAAAAAAGTTCAGAAAGAAAGGGATTCTTCTAAAAAACTATGGAAGTTAGTAAATGAGGTTGTTGGTAAAAATGAAGAAGACAAAATTTATAACACAAAAGACGAATTAATCAGTGATGGAGAACAAATGGCAAATATATTCAATAACTATTTCATTGATGTAGGTAAACACCTAGCCGATAGGATAAAAAAACCACATAACTATGTAGAACAGCGAACAGTAAGTTGTCAATCTATATTTTTGTATCCAACAACTGAAACAGAAATCAAAAATATTATAAGTCAAGAATTGAAATCTAAAAAAGCCCCCGGATTTGATGAGATAACTTCAGAAACGCTAAAAAACTAGTCCATTATATAAGATACCCTCTAACAGTGATCATAAATTGTGTACTAGAAACAGGTAATTTCCCAAACGCCTTAAAAAATAGTATTGTTACACCTATTTTCAAAACAGGAGATAAGTATAATGTAACTAATTACAGACCGATATCCTCGATATCATCGATATCAAGTCTAGCTAAAGTTCTAGAAAAAGTAATAAAGGTCAGAGTTAATAAATTCCTTGAAAAAAATAAACTACTCTCTTACTCTCAATTTGGATTTCGGGAACATAAATCTACTTAAGATGCGATATACTCATTGACAAACACTATTTATGATAGCCTAGATAAAGGAGAACCAGTAATAGGAATATTTCTGGACTTGGCAAAGGCGTTTGACACCGTTGACCATTCAATACTCCTGGAAATACTAGAAGATATGGGAATTAGAGGCACCGCACATTCTTTATTCACAAGTTATTTAGAAAATCGAAAACAACAAGTTGAAATAAAAAATCAATTAGGCAAAACACAAAAAATAACGTGTGGTGTTCCTCAGAGAACTGTGTTAGGTCCCTTGCTATTCACTATTTATTTAAATCCTATTTTTACTGGAGAAGGATGGCCAAATAATCAGCTTTGCCGATGATACGGTGGTAATATACATAGACACAAATTGGTATAACTTGAAGCTGAAAATTGAAAATGATTTCACAAAAATAAAATCCTGGCTAGATAATAGACTTTTATCAATATATTTTAAAAAAACATTTTACCTACCATTTAGTAGTTATGAGACTTCACTTCCAAACTATGATATAATCATACAGAATTCATTCGCTATACGGCCCTCAAATAAAATAAAATATTTAGGAATTATGTTGGATTGTTGTTTCAAATGGAATATCCATGTGGACTATCTGATACAAAAACTAAGATGCATACTGTATAGATATAAGAAAATAGTAGAATATTTGAATCTAAGAGAAAAAATCATAGTGTATCAGAGTCTTGTGGAATCAAATTTGAAATATGGTATCATAGGTTGGGGTGGTGTCTCGAAAACATATTGTAATATATTACAAGTGTCCCAAAATAAATTCTTGAGAATCCTCTTGAATAAACATCGAAGATACCCAACGGATCTACTATTTTCCGAAATAACGTTACTTGACATTAGACAGTTATTTTATATGCAGATCAACATATGGCAATACTCGAACCAATACAAACTACAACACATCATCCATACTTATGAAACAAGAAATAGGCAGAAATATGTTGCACCTGCTATGAAGAAAAATATCGGACAAAGGAGTTATTCAT
This sequence comes from Chrysolina oricalcia, assembly GCA_944452925.2. Lineage (NCBI taxonomy): Eukaryota > Metazoa > Arthropoda > Insecta > Coleoptera > Chrysomelidae > Chrysolina > Chrysolina oricalcia. Next base: position 3,432,898 of record OX101813.2, read on the forward strand.
ACCTGGGAATAAAATTTTATAACAGCCTACCAGAGGATGTAAAAAGTGAGAATACTCTAAAAAAAATTAAAAAGAGCCTTATAACTCATATCAAAAGTAAATCTAGGAAAGATACTCGTGAGTTGATTGAGATCCAATAATGGTAATGATAATAATAATAAATAAAACAGCACAAATAACACACATTTTTTTTATTGGATTGCTATAATAACTTCTGGTAAATTATAATTGAATGAGCTGTCTTGTTTCTTCAATACAAATTCAACCTTTGTTCTATTTTCATTTTTTTGTGTTCTGGTATCTTTCAACATATTATTCTTTTAATTATTGTTTCTTAATTGTATTTAATTATTTTTATATTTACACACACCTTGGATGGTAGAATAATCTACGTATTATATTAAGTTTATTTTTATTGAAGATATGTAATTATGTGATACCACGTACAAGTTGTTGACGCTCTCAACAACTTCTGTGAGTTCTTTAATGTTTATTGTATTTATTGTATTTTACTTGTGTGCTCAATAAACATTCATTCATTCATTCGTCTACTTTATATGAACAAAATCGCTATTGTGTGTGTGACTGACTTCACAACAACGATAGCAGTGGATATTCTACTGTTTCTTTAATTCTGACTTGAACTACAGAGCCAGTCGCTGTCTCTTTATTTATATTCACGTAGTATTCTGCTCTCGACAGAGCATGCTTGAGTGGAATAACGTTACAATAACAATTACAGGTGGTCTCAGCAAAAAAATGTATTCATTACAAATTCCAATATTTTCCGCTGCTACTTCTTACTTTTATTGTCCACTTTAAAAATAAATCTTTTTTTTTTCAGGGAGATCCGGCTCAATGGGGAATTTTATTTTACCTCACTGCTGGAATATTCATACTAACGACTGCCATTTTCAATGTCTTTGGATCCGGAGAAGTTCAGCCATGGAATAATGAGCATGTTAGCAAAAATTCGAAAAAATAAGAAATTAAGTGTTAATTCATTGTCTTTGAAAGAAACGATCTTCTCTTATTTTAATATAATGATATAGAACTTCTATCAAATGGTTGTTTTTCCAGAGTCACCAAACCTAGTCTAAATGATTTTTTAATCATTTTTAGCACAGTGCAAAAGTTCCTGTTTGAACTCTTGACTCATATCTACCTACTCGAATATTTTTCAGAATATATTTGAGTACAATAAAAGAGAACAGAACCATCATAGTTTCAAATAACCTAGAAAGCCTTCAATCTGCTCTATTTTTTATATTCAGTGTGACCTATTCAAGATGGATGCACCCTTATAAAACGTACATTTTCAACCAATTGGTAGACCAGTAGGTAGACAGTCAGAAAGTCTATTAGGACACCAAATTTTATGAATATATCTCAATTTCCAGGGCCAACTAATCTTATTTTTCAAGGTCAAAAATCTAAAAAATTCAGTAGCAATTTTTTTAGAAAAAATCTGACTACACCACTGGATTTGTGACATTTTCAAATAGTCAACATGTAAATTCCGTTGAAATGCGTCAATCAATAAAAAAGTTATAAAGGAATGAAATTTGGAAAATATGCCGTTTAATCAACCCACCAAGTTCTTACTATACCACTGGATTAGGGCAATATTCAATAAAATATTATTCAATAAATGTATTCATGAAACATTTATGGAAGAATCAATTTTCTTTCCTATGTATGTCGAACCATATCAATAAATCAGTTTATCACAACAAACTTTAGTGTCAATAATTTCAAATAAATCTACAAAAAAATAACAGTAAGTACATTTTTCTAATCGCTACAAACTTGCGGAAAACAATCTTTCATTCACAATCAATGTAAAAATAGAAACCAAGAAGAAACCGAATTGAAAAATAAATGAGTGCAATTCATATTCTGGTGGCCTCTACCAAACTTCCATCCAATTCAATGCATTTATCATATCGCTTACGAATATTTTTTAAAGTATTCTTAAATTGTTGTGGAGTAATTGCATCGCAAGCTTGCTGAATTCTGGTGCCCAGTTCCACCCGATTCCTTGGTCGTGATTTGTAAACCTTTTGTGTAACATAACCCCAAAGGAAAAAATCGAAAAATGGAACAACCATCTAACTGAAAATATAAATTTCTCGTTTCTGCAAGGGGAAGTTCATCTATTGCGTCCGAAAATTCATTCCTTAAAAATTATAGAAAATTTGCGGCATTCATGTTGCCGTCGAAAAAGAATGGTCCAATTATCCTTTCATTCAGTATTCCACACCAAACGTTCACTTTTTCTGAATACTGCCTTTAACAGTTTACCACCCAGTTAGGATTTTCAGTGGCCCCATAGCGAATATTTTGTGATGAAACCACTCCATTTGTTTTGAAACTAGCTTCATCACTAAATAAAATTCTCTTTAAAAAATGCCTGTCATTAAGATACTCGCTCTGGGCCCATAAGCAGAATTCCAAACGTATTTGTTAATACACTTTTGTTAATACACTTTACCTATTGGTGATGGGAAATTGATAACTTCAATTCAACAGTAAACTCCGATATATTTTCGACTGTATTACACCGAATTCTAAATACAACTGACTTCCCCATCCCATCCCGATATATCCTATCTCTTATCTCCTAACAAAAACGCTTACACAACTATTATACATGATCTGGTGAACACTCATCCCTTGTTTTTATCAATGTGTCATTTTGGAAATGACCGCGGCGAAGTGGTAACAGAAGTGTTAAATAGTCTCTGTATTATTTCGAGGTGACTCGCTCCGTAATAGTCGAGAAAATGATTTTTTCTCCGATTGGCAGCAAATATTAATTTTGCTGACACATATCAATCCGCAAAGTATTACTTTTCCTGCCTAGGCAGCCAAGTGATTATACTTAATGGGAATAAAACATTTGACGTAAACATTTATTAGCAATAATTACATAACACATTTAACAAGAATTTAAAAACATATGTTTAGTTGTTATTAACATTGATGGTAAAATTACTACAATTTTGAACGAATAGGCCACCTTTTCTTTCCTCAGATATCGTTCTCTCTACATTAATTATATTACAATCGGAGTAAAAATTATATGTTCAACTTGGCAGCAAAGTAGATTGACTGCCTTAGCTGAATTCCTAGCCTCGCTACGCTCGGCTATGATTTCAGCCTCGGCAGTCACTCTACTACTTTGCTGCCTGGTTAAACAAATAACTATTTTATAAATATTTTTGCGATTTCCATCTCCCCTACGGTTTGGTACAGATATTTTTCTATGTGTACGCATTGCTATTGATGTGTTTAATAGCCTCTGTGTTATTTCGAGGTGACTCGCGCCGTAATAGTCGAGAAAATGATTTTTTATAAATATTTTTGCGATTTCCATCTTCCCTACGGTTTGGTACAAATATTTTTCTATGTGTACGCATTGGTATTGACCTGTTTGATAGCCTCTGTGTTATTTCGAGGTGACTCGCGCCGTAATAATCAAGAAAATTAATTTTTACAAATATTTTTGCGATTTGCATCTCCCCTACGGTTTGGTACAAATATTTTTCTATGTGTAAGCATTAGTATTGATGTGTTAAATAGCCTCTGTGTTATATCGAGGTGACTCGTGCCGTAATAATCGAGAAAATTAATTTTTATAAAATTTTTTGCTATTTCCATCTCCCCTACGGTTTGGTACAGATATTTTTCTATGTGTACGCATTGGTATTGATGTGTTTAATAGCATCTGTATTATTTCGAGGTGACTTGCACCGTAATAATCAACAAAATTAGTTTTCATGAATATTTTTCCGATTTCCATCTTCCCTACGGGTTGGAACAGATATTTTTCTGTGTGTCCGCATTGGTATTGATGCGTTTGATAGCCTCTGTGTTATTTCGAGCTGACTCGCGCCGTAATAATCAAGGAAATTAATTTTTATAAATATTTTTGCGATTTCCATCCTCCCTACGGTTTGGAACAGATATTTGTCTATGTGTACGTATTGGTAGATAGATATATCTTTATTTGACTACATTATATACAAACATATATTGGTAGCAGGTCAGAATAGGCTAAAACCTCATTTGTATACGTGAGTGTGTATAAAACAATATAAAAAATTATAAAAACATAGTATATATACATATATATATAACAGAATTAAAAGTATAGTACCTATAAATATATATATCTACATATAAAAGTATAAATTTTAAAAATAACATATAATGAAGGTGTTTAATCTAGTTACTGACAATATGCAGAACTGGAGGAATCAGAAATCTGTGGCTATAAATCACTCATATCAGAGATTGTTGACAAATATTCATCAATGGAATAAAAACATTTTTGAAGAAGATATTTTTTCACAATAAATTTGAATTTCCATCTTCCCTACGGGTTGGAACAGATATTTTTCTGTGTGTCCGCATTGGTATTGATGCGTTTGATAGCCTCTGTGTTATTTCGAGCTGACTCGCGCCGTAATAATCGAGGAAATTAATTTTTATAAATATTTTTGCGATTTCCATCCTCCCTACGGTTTGGTACAGATATTTGTCTATGTGTACGCATTGGTATTGATGTGTTTAATAGCCTCTGTGTTATTTCGAGGTGACTTGCGCCGTAGTAATCAAGAAAATTAGTTTTCATAAATATTTTTCCGATTTCCATCTTCCCTACGGGTTGGAAAAGATATTTTTCTGTGTGCCCGCATTGGTATTGATGTGTTTAATAGCGTCTGTGTTATTTCGAGGTGACTCGCGCCGTAATAATCAAAAAAATTAATTTTTATAAATATATTTGCGATTTCCATCTCCCCTACGGTTTGGTACAGATATTTTTCTATGTGTACGCATTGGTATTGATGTGTTTAATAGCCTCTGTGTTATTTCGAGGTGACTTGCACCGTAGTAATCGAGAAAATTTGTTTTCATAAATATTTTTCCGATTTCCATCTTCCCTACGGGTTGGAAAAGATATTTTTCTGTGTGCCCGCATTGGTATTGATGTTTTTAATAGCGTCTGTGTTATTTCGAAGTGACTCGCGCCGTAATAATCAAGAAAATTAATTTTTATAAATATATTTGCGATTTCCATCCTCTCTACGGTTTGGTACAGATATTTGTCTATGTGTACGCATTGGTAGATAGATAGATCTTTATTTGACTACATTATATACAAACATATATTGGTAGAAGGTCAGAATAGGCTAAAACCTCACTTGTATACGTGAGTGTGTATAAAACAATATAAAAAATTACAAAAACATAGTATATATACATATATATATATAACAGAATTAAAAGTTTAGTACCTATAAATATATATACCTACATATAAAAGTATAAATTTTAAAAATAACATATAGTGAAGGTGTTTAATCTAGTTACTGACAATATGCAGAACTGGAGGAATCAGAAATCTGTGGCTATAAATCACTCATATCAGAGATTGTTGACAAATATTCATCAATGGAATAAAAACATTTTTGAAGAAGATATTTTTTCACAATAAATTTGAATTTCCATCTTCCCTACGGGTTGGAACAGATATTTTTCTGTGTGTCCGCATTGGTATTGATGCGTTTGATAGCCTCTGTGTTATTTCGAGCTGACTCGCGCCGTAATAATCGAGGAAATTAATTTTTATAAATATTTTTGCGATTTCCATCCTCCCTACGGTTTGGTACAGATATTTGTCTATGTGTACGCATTGGTATTGATGTGTTTAATAGCCTCTTTGTTATTTCGAGGTGACTTGCGCAGTAGTAATCAAGAAAATTAGTTTTCATAAATATTTTTCCGATTTCCATCTTCCCTACGGGTTGGAAAAGACATTTTTCTGTGTGCCCGCATTGGTATTGATGTGTTTAATAGCGTCTGTGTTATTTCGAGGTGACTCGCGCCGTAATGATCAAAAAAAAATATTTTTATAAATATATTTGCGATTTCCATCTCCCCTACGGTTTGGTACAGATTTTTTTCTATGTGTACGCATTGGTATTGATGTGTTTAATAGCGTCTGTGTTATTTCGAGGTGACTCGTGCCGTAATAATCGATTAAATTAATTTTTATAAATATTTTTGCCACTTCCATCTCCCCTACGGTTTCGTACAGATATTTTTTATGTATACGCATTGGTATTGATGTGTTTAATAGCCTCTGTGTTATTTCGAGGTGACTCTCGCCGTAATAATCGAGTAAATTAATTTTTATAGATATTTTTGCGATTTCCATTCTCCTTACGGTTTGGTACAGATTTTTTTCTATGTGTACGCATTGGTATTGATGTGTTTAATAGCGTCTGTGTTATTTCGAGGTGACTCGTGCCGTAATAATCGATTAAATTAATTTTTATAAATATTTTTGCCACTTCCATCTCCCCTACGGTTTCGTACAGATATTTTTTATGTATACGCATTGGTATTGATGTGTTTAATAGCCTCTGTGTTATTTCGAGGTGACTCTCGCCGTAATAATCGAGTAAATTAATTTTTATAGATATTTTTGCGATTTCCATTCTCCTTACGGTTTGGTACAGATTTTTTTCTATGTGTACGCATTGGTATTGATGTGTTTAATAGCGTCTGTGTTATTTCGAGGTGACTCGTGCCGTAATAATCGATTAAATTAATTTTTATAAATATTTTTGCCACTTCCATCTTCCCTACGGTTTCGTACAGATATTTTTTATGTATACGCATTGGTATTGATGTGTTTAATAGCCTCTGTGTTATTTCGAGGTGACTCTCGCCGTAATAATCGAGTAAATTAATTTTTATAGATATTTTTGCGATTTCCATTCTCCTTACGGTTTGGTACAGATTTTTTTCTATGTGTACGCATTGGTATTGATGTGTTTAATAGCCTCTGTGTTATTTCGAGGTGACTCGTGCCGTAATAATCGAGTAAATTAATTTTTATAAATATTTTTGCCATTTCCATCTCCCCTACGGTTTGGTACAGATATTTTTTATGTATACGCATTGGTATTGATGTGTTTAATAGCCTCTGTGTTATTTCAAGGTGACTTGCGCCGTAATAATCAATAAAATTAATTTTTATAAGAGGGGTGCACGGAAACGAGGTGGCAGACGGACTTGCCAGATCCGGATCCGCACCGCCGTTCTGTGGGCGGTGACTGTACTAGGCATCGCAAGAAGCAAGAAGCTTTAGCCCTCGACGAGTGGGCAGAAGAAGAGCTGAATAAACTTTGGAGGGAGGACACCGGCTTCAGGCAGTCGAAAGACTTCGTGGCCGGCTCCACTAAGTCACGGACGACATGGCTCTTAGGCAGAAATCGCCAAGCACTACGCCTCCTTATAGGAATACTAACAGGACATAAGTTAGGCAGACACCTACCACTTATATGTATAGAAGACAGTTCCACTTGCCGAAAATGCGGAGAAGACGAAGAAACTTCATCTCACTTCCTCGGTGAGTGTGAGGCATACGGGAGGCTGAGATTTGGGACCTTCAGAGTTGACAAACTCCAACAAGAGAAACTGATCAATTCGGAGTTGTCGGACATATTGACCTTCATTAGGATGTCACAAAGGTTCGAAAAGGAAAACTAGGAGGATAAATGTAGATAAGTGGAGAACAGGGGATGGCAAAAGGGTCCATGAAGGCCTACTTGCCTGGCTGCGGTTGCGGCCTCCCCAAGGAACTACTACCACTACTTATTTGAAACAATGATAGCATTTGGCATATGTTGCTATGATTTAAAAGTTGGGGAGCAACTTTAAGTACAATTATCTCCGATTCTAAATGGACGGAGATTATGAAAAAAATTTAGTGATGTAGCCACTGTCGAGATATATCATACCAAGTTTTCATTCTTTTGTAAGAAAACTGCTCTAGCGTTCCAAATAACTGAATAAATGGAAAAATTCTGATAACCTTCTTAATGACCAACTAGAATTGAATAATTCATCCCTACTCAATATGTTTTCCTGGAAAGGATAGATTGAAGTTAATCAGTAATATTGGTACTGATCGTGGATTTATAAGGAGACAGGTATACACCTGAACCCTAATCAATTTACGATGAGTATTTAAGAGAACACAGCAAAGTTGTAATTTAGATTATCTTCTCCACTTGACACGGCGATTGTTTTTTCTGGTAAAACATGGCAGCAAGTATACCGAACGACAGAAAATGGGTTAAAGGATATCCAAATTTGGTTGAAGTATAATCTCCTTAGTTTGAATCTGAATAAAACCAAATTCATTTGTTTCACACTCCTGAAAAACGACCAACCAATCGAAAATGTACTAAAATTACATACCTTGGACATAAAACAATGTGATTACCCTTCTATAAAAAAGAATCAAAGCATAAATATCTTGGTGTAGTTGTTGATCAGCATATGAGATGGAACGAACACGCCCTATATGTTACAAAGCTGTACAATTTAAGGGAAATCCTAATCACAAAAAATCTGATGACGGTATACAGATCTTTGGCAGAATCAGTTATTAGGTACTGTATCTCCGTATGGGGTGGTATTTTCGACTGCAATTTGTACAGTCTCCAAGCCATGCAAAATACAATAATTAAAATAATTTTTCGAAAAAAAAAGCTGTACTCAGCAGAACATCTCTTTAAAAATAAACCAAGTTGTATAATATAAGGTGTCTATATATTCATCACTGTCTTATATGGATGTATACTCATAAATATCTGTACCATAAAGAAAATATAAAAAATACTAGATTTACTGACAATTTAAATGTTATACCTCTCGTTTTTTAAAAAAACCCATACTCAACGAACAATTTTCTACTTCGGTCCTAAATTTTACAATTTACTAGAGCGCAGTTTGAAAGAAAACATCTCATTTAACAAATATAAGACTGGTATTAAACAATTCATTAGCGTTAACTACCTAACACTGGTGAAGTTGCTATAAAACAAATATATTATAGATATAATTGAATATAAAAAAAATAACAAGCTGTATTCTCTGTATGTAAATATATGAGTATATAGGAATATAAGGGCCGTTGTGGTCGGCTGGTAAAGCGTTCGCCTCGCAAGCGTGGGGTCGTGGGTTCGATCCACCGATTCACCGGTCTCGTGCATGGCGTCACACGTTAAAAGGTAAGGGCTGCGTTTTCCCAAGCTCACACAAGTCTCTCCAAGACTTCCGAGGGTTGCGCGTAGGGGTGCAATCGATTGACGAAAATAACAATAGTCCTTGCCACATCAACAATTCCAATGATTGAAAAAGAAAATTGAAAGAAAAATTAAACAAAAGTTAAGAAAAATTATAAACTAAAAAAAAAATTTGTTAAATAGAGTTTCTTTTCGATTCCTACTAGAATTCTAGTTATTGATAATAATGTAATTTCCTTTGAAACCAATATATACAGGGTGGGGCACCGAAAACGAAACAGATCTTCAAAACGCATGTGTTGTGAATAAAATGCAAAAACACGTCGATTTTTAATCCAAGGAGGACATCTTTCTATCATAATCTCAACTGTCATACCACTCCCCCCCCCCCTTGGGCACTATCACCCAAACAATTTGAACAGGGAAAGTAGTAAGTGTGCCACATCATTGAAAAGGTAATTTCATAAGGAATTCAGCCATCTAACTGTTTGTTTTGGCGCCCTCTTGCGGGAAAAATAACTAAATAACTAATAATACAAATTTTACCTCGCAAAAGTATCTATTTTGTACGCGCGGCAAGCTTTCGATTCTGTTACGCTCAGAATAACCTACGTCTCACATATAAAAAAATATTATTTCCTTTTTAGTGCATTTGTATAAAAACTTCATTTTATCAATTTAATAAATTCATTTTAGTCAAAATGAAAACTTGTAAAACCCATATATGCCAATTTTGAATCGAATCGAACCAAAAATACAAATTTCGTCCACCATCTTGGGTTTTTGCATTGACAAAAATATCATAATTTTTCACCCTGAAAATCCCCACACACTAATTTTGATTCGAATCGGACCAGAATTACAAATTTCGTCCGCCATCTTGGAGCCACCATCTTGTTTTTTGCATTGACGATCAAATCATAATTTCCAACCTTGAAAACCTCTACATTTCAATTTTGAACCGAATCGGACCATAATTGCATATCATGTCCGCCATTTTGGAGCCGCCGTTTTGTTTTTATAGTAATAATAATAATAATAATAAATTGCTTTTATTGATAGTAGGACAGGTTACAGATACTATCAAAAGGCAGAGTTAGCGCTTCACCCGTCTAGGACAGGTTGGTACTCTCTTACACTCAACCGTACAGAAGAAAAAGAAAGTAAATTAAACGTATATAGGACAAAATATCATTGAGAGCTATCCTAAAAATACAAATAAAAAAAATAGAATATAATTGTATCTCGATGCATAACCATCTCATGTTATTCGATATGAAAATATGGAATATGAAAAAAAAATAAAAGTATGAATAAATAAAAAACTAAAAAAAAAAAAACTAATTAAAGAACATTTCTTCATTGAACAGAAGCTTCTGTATCTTTTTTTTAAATAAATGAATAGGTAGGGTCTTGATTTCGTCGGGAACCGTGTTGTATAGCCGGGTTATCTGGTAAGAGAAAGATGATCGGAATTGAGCTGTTTTATGTAGAGGTGGGGTTAGTCTTGTCTTGAAACGGACATTGAGATGGTGCACATCAGTGCGAAATGTTATGGTCCTATAGAGATATGGAGGTTTATGTGATTGTATTATTTTGTGAAATAATGTGCAAGCGTGTAATATTTGTCTATTTTCAATATTCAGCCAACCAACGTCTTTTAAATGATTAGAAATGTGGTGACGTCTGGTCAGTCCACAAATCAGACGTATGCATGAATTCTGTATGAGCTGTAGACGCCGTTTGTCGGAATTGCACAAAGCAGGACCATACACTACATCAGCGTAGTTCAGGTGTGACAGAACTAATGCTTCACATAGAGTTATTTTACTTTTTCTATCCAAAATTCCTCGGTTGGAATATATGAGTTTTAAATTACAAAATGCTCTTTTAGTTATCAAGTTGACATGTAGTGTATAACGAAGCGAAGAATCCATAATCAACCCCAAGTTTTTTTAACTATCTGTGATTTCGAGTGTTTCATTATTTATTTTGACTGACAATTCATCAGCGCATCGATTTCGAGCTTTTTTGCTGCCGAACAGAATAACTTTGGATTTCATGGGGTTAATAGACAGGCAGAATTTGTTTGACACTTCGACCAAAGCATCAAGGTCGGTATTGAGTCGGTTCGTGGCAGTTATAAGATCATTCTCAGGGAAAGAAATGTATATCTGAGTGTCATCTGCGTAAAAATGGCAATCAGTGAACTGTAAATATTTATGAAACTCGTGGGTGTAGATAATAAAAAGTGTGGGCCCTAAGATGGATCCCTGGGGAACTCCATTTTCCACTGCCATATAATCGGAAGTAATATCACCCAGAGTCACCGCCTGTAGTCTATTAAGGAGATAAGCTTCCATCAGAGAAATGGATTCTTTTGAAAATCCAATATAATGCAGGATGGCTAGCAGCAAGTCATGTTTAATTGTGTCGAAAGCCTTAGAGTAGTCAAGTAAGACCAGAATAGTTAGTTGTTTCTTGTCCAAGGCTGAATATATATCGTTGCTTACTTTCAAAAGTGCCGTGATGCAACTGTGATCGGTTCTGAAGCCGGACTGTTGGGGTGGAAGAATGCTTTGAGTTTCTAAGTGAAGCTTCATTTGGGTAGAAATAATTTTCTCAAATGCTTTAGAAAGCGTGCAAAGAATGCTAATCGGGCGTAGAAATTTAATGTCATCTGGATTAGGTACCTTAGGTAGAGGTATAATGAAAGATTGTTTCCAGATTGATGGATATACACTATTTTCGATGCAAAAATTAAAAATATGGGTGATTATGGCAAGCACTTGAGGGCAGGAGTATAATAACATGCTGATGCTCCGTTTGTCTACTCCAACAGCTTTTGATTTTATTGTCAAGAGTGTTTTGTATATTTCAGACTCATTAGTTGCGGAAAATCTGAAAGTATTCACATTTGGCCGGATATTGCTCAGATAATGAGTAGTAGTTTCTCTGTCGGGCAGAAGATTAGATTTGGAAGAATCAATGAAGAAGTTATTGATTTTTGTAACGTCAGTGAGATGTTCTGGAATTGCGTTGTGGATTTTTTTTGAATGGACATTCAGGTTTTTCAATTCTTTCCAGAATGTCTTGTTGTTTTTGCTAGTTCTGAGTTTGAAAGCAAAATAAGCTTTTTTTTCACGTTCTATTGCGTATTTAGTTTGATTTCTAAGTTCTTTATAGAAGTTCCAATGCCTTTCCAATCTATTTTTTTTGTATCTGATGAGAGCTTTATCTCTAGTGGATATCATCAATTTTACATTGTACGTTAGCCAAGGTGCTTGGGGACGACTTATTTTCACAGTCTTAATGGGTGCATGTAGATCGAAGATCTCAGTTAGTGATTGATTTAGTGAATTTACTTTGTCATCTATATTGTGAAGTTCAAGAATATTGGCGAAATCAATTGCTTCTAAGTCATCAACAAAATTATTTTGATTAAAATTTTTATAATCTCGAAAAGTGTATAAAAAAGGTTTGGTTGATATAGGTGAAAAATCGAGTGCACATGTAACCAAGCAGTGATCGGAAATACTAGAAGCATCTTCAACTTTCGAACTTTTAACAGGTAACGTTTCAGACAGCATTATTAAGTCAATTACTTTGACACTTGTTGGGCCGTACCTAGTAGGCTCGGATATCGTTTGGAGCAGTCCGAAGGTGTTGAGTATATTCAGTAGGCGTTTGGTGGAGTAATCTTCCAAATCCAATATATCTATGTTCAAATCACCCATACAGATAATTTCATCGAAACTTGGAGCAATTGTACTCAGAGTTAACTCGAGTTCATTCAGAAATTCATCAGCTGGTTGGCTAGGAGGTCTGTAACAAACTCCCATAGCAATATTTTTATTATCATGTTTGAAAGAAAGCCAGAGTTGTTCTATATTATTTTGCGTGACGTTAGTTAAGACTTTTATTTTAAGTTTGTTTGTGATGTAGAGAGCTATACCACCACCCCTACCAATGGCTCGATCTTTTCGATATAAATTATACCCATCGAGTGAGATCGAGTCATTCAATATGTTCCTTGTTAGCCATGTTTCGGAAACAGCGATAATTTCAAATTTATTGTGTACCAAGGTACTGAAATCTGGAAAGTTTGGTGTCAGTGATCGAACGTTCAAGTGTGCTACTTTAAAATATTTTCCCATATTTCTTCGAGACAATGAGATGATCACCCAAGCGAGTAAGTGAATGAACTGTTACAAAAATATAGATATATTAAAAATGTATTATGAAAAGAAGCAAATATAAAAAATTAGATAAAAAAAAGTGTGACTATTCAGATCAAAAACAAATTATAATTGTAGACGTCTGAGTATCATAGCATGTCTCGTGGTATTTCGGATATTTTCACCATGTGTGGAGCTGCTTCCAGACGTAGTGTTTTCTGTAGAGATCGAGTTGGTGCGGGACGTTTTTTTCTGGGATCCTAGAGTTATATTTTGTGTCAGTTCCGATAAGGTGAAGGTTTCGCCATCAATCAGTAAAGTATTTTTCTTTAGTTTAGCGTCTATATTTTTAGATTTAGCCTCCTTCAAATGGGCAACGAGCGATTTACGCTCTTGTCTGTCCTCATATGGTAAATCGTCTACAATTTATGATTTATGACAGTTGAGGTTATGATAGGAAGATGTTCCCCTTGGATCAAAAATCGACGGGTTTTTGCATTTCATTCACAACACATGCGTTTTGAAGATATTCGATCTGTTTCGTTTTCGGTGCTCCACCCTGTATACTATTCATACTGAATACCATATGAAAATCCTGAATTAATCCTAGGGGCTTCACAAAACAAGCTGTTGTACAGCGAAACTATCGTCGTGGTTTTGTGAACCCTGTGTAGTGAAAATCATCCATTCAGTTTCATTATACAGGCCGTTTCTTTTATCATGTGGTAACATTGCTATATTCTAAACCGTAACAGATACGAAGACGATTAAATGGGAGAAAAGGTAACTATTGTGGAGAACAGTACAATGGCCAAAGAAAATTTACAGGGAGTCTCGCCCTTCCCGAGTTATACAGGGAAAACCAAAAATGCTGTTATTTGTTTTTTACGAATAGAATTGTTTCTTCTGAAAATATAAAAAAATGGAAAAGGAAAGTTTTAATGTATTCTAAATGTACTATAAAAATATAACAATGAATCTTTGATTAAACGTTTCGTGTCAACACGGCCACCATCAACATTTCTTTTCAAATACGGACCTGTCTGTTTTAGTACAAATATTGATAAAGCGATAAAATCACCATTCAGTGGTACATCACACTTGATATTTTTATAACATTTCATTTAAAATATCTAACATCATCAGTGACAACAATTTTTAATTACGGTCCTGTCGTTAGGTCGTTTATGGATTCCACAAAACCTAACTCTCCGATATAAAAATTATCAGTGACGCTTTGAATAAATGTATGTATTAAAATTATGTTTACACTATAATAAAAGATATCTGTAGTTTCAGAGACGAACGATAGCAATTTACCTCGGAAATAAACTTACTTAAGAGTAGAAGAAATCAAACAAACAGAAAACAATTTATTTCATATTGAATTTTTGAGTGAAAATAAAACCAATACAGAAAATGAATTCTTCATGATAACCTACATTAAATGCTCGAATTGCCGACCTCTTTGTTGAATGCACATAAGTTGTCTGTCCATACAATTTCTGTGGCAATTTTCTAGCATGATGAGTGTAATGCTATTACATGCATCTCTTATTTTTTGTTTGAGATGGTCGATATCTGTACTAGTTGTCGAAAAAACTTTATCCTTTATGTATCCCCAGACAAAAAAATCTAAAGGAGTCAGGTCTGGGGATCGAGCTGGCCAGGCAATTTGTCCATTGTTTCCAATCCATTTTCTTGGGAATATTGCATCTAAATGTTCCCTTACTATTGCTGCATTATGGGGAGGGGCACCGTCTTGTTGAAAATATTGTATTTCACGGCGGATGTTCAGTGGCAATTCATCTAAGTAGCCATCAAACTCATTGGATAAAAAATGTAAATACATTCCACCATTCAAATGCTCGTCGTAAAAGAAAGGACCTAGTATGTTTGTTCCCAAAATTCCCAACCAAACATTTATTCCGAACCTTTCCTGGAAATTGATTTCTCTATGTAAATGTTCATTTGTATTATTCCACCTATAATGGATGTTTCTGTTAAACCAACCATTGTTGGTGAATTTTGATTCGTCCGTCCATATTATTTTATTACAAATATTTTCAAATTCCCTATTTCTACGTCTCAACCACATCGCAAATCGTACTCTCCTTCCGTAATCCCTTTCATTGAGGTGATGAACTTTGCGTATCCTGCAGCATTTGTATTTGTTCTTTTTCAAAATATTTCTGGTAGATTTTACAGAAATCCCTAGTTCGTGGGCAATTTCTCGTAAAGAACAATCTTGATTAGAAATGTTTTTGTAACTCACCAATCCTAAATTGAAAAAAAAATATTTTCGTCACTTTGTTAATCTTTATGAAGTAATATTTGCTTACCTAAAACATTTATTTGGTTCCGCATACTTCCAGTAACAACACATTTTCTAGTTTTATTTCTATCAAATGCACCACAGTCTCTCAAATTTCTTTCTAATCGTCTAAACATTTGAATGTTTGGAATACGACGATTTGGGTATAGCTCACCATACATATTTTTTGCCAAAAGAGGATTTCTATTTGATTTTGCATAAGCAAATAGCATATCAGTCCTTTCGTCATTTGAATACATCTTTGATATGACTGAGTGTATAAACGACTGACAGTTCTTAACACATATCAACAACTCATTTATTTGTCCTGCCATAGAAACCAAGAAATGCCTACTTGTTTAAAAATGGTAAATGAAGTGAGATGCTATTTAATTGTACCATATCACACAATAGTCGTATTTTGACCAAAAACTAATATTTTCGTTACTTCCAGGATTGAGAATGATAGAAATATTCAGTATGATAATTGATTCAGAAGAAATCAGCCTTGAAATAAGGATTTCTGTAATACAAAAATGCCCAAGAAGGAAAAATACGAATGTTCGTTGTGTTGGGGTATCTTCTTATCGAAATTATTGGGTGAAGTCTGAAGTATGCCAATAGTTGAATAGGTTTTGAAGAAATCAAAATAATTTACAAAAGAACTAACGACAGGACCGTAATTAAAAATTGTTGTCACTGAGGATGCTAGTTATTTTAAATGAAACGTTATAAAAATATCAAGTGTGATATAGCACTGAATTGTGATTTTATCACTTTATCAATATTTGTACTAAAATAGACTGGTCCGTATTTGAAAAAAAAATGTTGATGGTGGCCGTGTTGACACGAAACGTTTAATCAAAGATTCATTGTTACATTTTTATAGTACATTTTAAATACATTAAAACTTTCCCTATAAATTTTTTTATATTTTCAGAAATGACAGTTCTATTCGTAAAAAACAAATAACAGCATTTTTGGTTTTCCCTGTATAACTCGGGAAGGGCGAGACTCCCTGTAAATTTTCTTTGACCATTGTACTGTTCTCCACAATAGTTACCTTTTCTCCCATTTAATCGTCTTCGTATCTGTTACGGTTTAGAATATAGCAATGTTACCACATGATAAAAGAAACGGCCTGTAGATATCAACATGGAGTTTCATCAAGTATCAAAGTATCATAATCGATAAAAAAAATAAGAATGTTTTTAAAAGCCATAAAATTCAGAATAATGCCAGTAAAAGAATCTTCAAATGATTATAGTCCAAGATCCCAGGGCCGCCAGACGTTACTCATTTCTAAACGAACGAAATGTGTAAGATTGAGTAGTGTTAGTATCTACTATGGTCGCATGCCTACACCTGCTAGCGTGACCAGATGAGTATTCCTCAGATATAAGGGAATCAAGATACGTAAAAACACTACTAACTTAGTTGAATTGCCAGTCTACAGATAATTTTCTAAAACCCATGGTGGGTAAGTGGACATCAGAGTCACTAGCTACCACCCCTGAGCTCAGAGTTCAAATCTCGTCAACAATAGTTTTTTTTTAACCCAGCAGACGCATCACACTAGGGTTAGCCATCTCGGTTGGAAACGGCTTTCGACTCTGAGAGGATTTTTGTTCAAAAAGGAATTTAAAAGAAAACAGAATTTTGTTAAATAAAAGATTTTGTTAAGATTTCCTTATGAGTAAAATCCCAGGGCCTTCAGACAACTTATTTTTGAAAAGATGAAAACTTAGGTTCTGGGTGGTGTCTCATGTACTTTTAATACCTGCGTGCTTGTGGAGTTCGCTCTGTGACACCTGTGCAAGGGTTACAGAAAAATATCTGTAGACTGGCAATTCAACTAAGTGAGTAGTGTTTTTACGTACCTTGATTGAAACTGTCCATTTTTAGGTCTCAGGCCAATGGAAACTTTTGATCAGAAGGGTATAAACTACAACATATTCAAGTTTCAGCCAATTCGACAGGGATCCATTTCCCATTTCATTTGTGCGGGGTCACACGATGATCTCCAATCATAACATAAATACATTTTTTTTTTGAGAACCAGAGGTCCATTTAATACCAAATTGCACGAATCGCCGTATTGCGTTACAAACGTGACATTGGCCTATTTCGCACTTTCCCTCTCCCGGCCTACATTCTCGGCCTATTTCTTGTCTGACTGAAACGTGCCCTCGAATTTCATCCTTCGCCGCCAGCAAAAGCGTAAGTGAATATGGCGCAGGCGCCCGTCACTTGTTTATCGACTGACTACTGTTTCACAGTCATCAGTTTGGCCATGCCATGCGTGTGAAAAAAATAGCGTGATTGCAGGCTTTTATGACATTTCCTTTCGAGCTTTCACGTTATCCGTCGAATGCGGAAAACTAAATTACCGCAGCTTGTTTTCGTCGTTGATTGTTGAAATGTAGATATGCCTAAGTGATTGGGGGTTAGTTTCCTTACTATTACAAAGCAATAAAATATGTATCAAGATGAAGGTGGAAGTGAAGAAGCCTCATGTATCAAACGCTCATCCTTGGGTAAGTAATTCATTTTGGGATTACTATGAAACATCAGTTTTTGGCGCTTTCAAGTGTTTGTATAAGAATTAGTCCAGGAACGGCGTCGTCAAAAGGGGGTGATAGTAGCGCTGAATGAGGTAAAAGATTTTCTCAGTTTATCATGTACATATTGTAGAGGAGGTAATGAATCAAAGTTTTCGACCTCCAAACCCTTGGCTTAAGGACCAGGCAGCTGGCTTATGGAGAAATGGGCTTCAGTGTTTCATGAATTGTTAGTATATTGTAAATGATATTGTAGCTGACGACTTCCTGAGCAATAGTGTCCATGGGCCCAACTCAATCCTATGACTAGTTTCAGAGATACAGGGTGTTGAATTTGGAAAATTGCCATTTTTTAAAAGCATGTATTCCTTATTTTCTTCAATGTATTAAGGATGTTTTCCTGTGATAGTGTTCCAATGCCACTAAATATCAGTCCCTCATGAGAAAAAGTTTCATTTGCTACAGGGATACTCAAAAATTAACCCTTTCTGTCCCAAATAAAATTTTTTGTTTGAAATCTCTAAATGTTGAGAGGTTAGCATAAAAACAATGAAAACAAAAATTCATGAAGTTGATTTTTCAATTTTTTGAATGATGCCATTTGGAGTCATCGGGAAGAAAATAAGTGTGAAAAATTTAAACAATTTATTTTCTGATAGTAAGAGAACGGTGAACACTTTGATTTTATCGGATGCATCACCCTCCAGTAGAAGTAAAATCTGTTTTTCTTCTTCTTCGGTCAGACCTACTCAAGCCATCTGCAAATAATTCATCGATGTCAGAAAATAGATGAGATGATAGTATACATTTCATTATTATTTTGTTCCCACTGACTCCAAATGCGATCAGAAATTCGGCTATGTTTTTTATTGAAACTGAATATATAATATCTCGGTGTATCATCTTATATTAGTCATAAGCAGTCATAAACAACAACTAAAATAAAAAGCAACACATTAAGGCACTTACCTTCATGCAAAATATTAGTAAAATAGTAATAAATCGGCCTACGATACCATCTACCCTGATAAATCTCTAAAACTGATATTTAATGTCAACATTGCTGACAGCGCCATCTTACGGTTACTTATAATGTTACTACAGCAGTCTGTAAAGTTTGTAGACGTACATTTCGACCATTCAATTTACAGTGACCTTCAGTCTGGCGGTGATGCCAATTGGCATCAGTGGGACAGAAAGGTTTAAATAAAACGGAACGTTGACTTGAAATATTATTCAACTTTCAGGAATTTAAATATTCAGCAGGATTTGCTTCTGGTTGGTTTATAATAATAAGGTATTCGAATATTTTTTACAGGGCGAGTCAGAAAGTTGATCGCTCCTGTATCCTATATTTGATGAAATTCTATATACTTTTTACTGCATGTTAGTAGGTGACATTACCTCATTTTGAAATATATATAATTCATATACGATATACAGAGCTATTCAAAAGATATGTATAGAAGTAAATCCGAGAATCGGGTTTTTTGGAAATCTTCCTGTTATTAAATATTTTCCTGATGAATTTTTGTGAAACTCTCATATTACCTTTACTTTGAGTTTGTTGGTCGGATTAGAAGTTTTGTCAACTTGCTATAATTATTTTTTTTCCTGACAATATGATGACAAGTGTCAATCATTATTTTCTTAATATATGTATGTCGGTATTCTCGATGTTGTTTATGTTATACCATGATCGACATATACATAAAAACAAATAAAATACATATAAGCTAATCTTGATATCGAAAAAAACAATGAACATAAACATGTCGAAACGAAATGAAGTTTCTGAATGAATTTTAAGGTCTACAGTATCTGGACTATGATCTATGTTTTCTGGTACCATCCTTTCAGCTGCATCAGTTACTTCATTTAGGAAATGAATAGATGAATATTTCACATTCTGTTGGTATCTGGCATAATCCAAAAACCATAAAACACTGGCCACATGAGCACATGTACCAAAAGTTTCAGCTCCCGACAAGTACAATAATATTGAAGTTCCAAAGGTTGATTTTAGATATTATCTTCAACAGTGAAAGCTATCCACAACATATATTTACATGAATTACGAACTCGCATTCGTAAAATGTTCAGCTCCTCCACTATTTCATCGAATTGAAGAATATTTTGTTTCTTCTCTTTGAAGTTTGTCGTGAATATAAAACTGAAACTTTTTGCCAGGTTAACATGATAAATTTCCGTCAGCTGTTTCAAATATTGTAAATCCAAACGAGGAAATTCAGGTGCGTGCAAGTGGTTTAATAAAGTCCAATGACCATTCCTTAAATGTAGGTTTTCAGCTTGAACTGCAGAATATTAACATCTCTTGTGATATTATAAGTGAAAATTTCACAGATGATTCTAGATACATTAAAAACGATAAATCAGTTGAAAATTTTCTGTGGAAATGCCTGGAAGACACTTTTATTTTTTTTTAATTACTCAATGGTATTGTGTACAAATGCCCAAACAGTAGCAATTTCATTGAACTATTTGAAACTATTAAATCTCTAACACAATAAAATACAGTAATTTCGAACAATTTTAAAAGCAATTTGCAAACATTGTTACACAGAACAGGTAATGATTTATAATAAAATTATTGTTATATCCAATTTCAAAATCAATAATAACATCTAATGTCAAATATTCGGAAGAGCACAAAGCGAAGTGGTCAGTTCTTCTTAATTTTCATAAATGTCGTGATTAGCTTTCAGAAGTTTCGACGATTCTAGAATCTGTTGTTTTTCAGATATCAATAACAGAATCATGCATCAAAAATTAACACAACACATCGTTCGAATATCCCAGTCAACACAAAATGGTGTCAGAGATGGTAGTGGGATTCACATTCATGTATCAGATCACACCAGTGAATCGCAAAGTGACTTCCATTATGATCGTATTAAAGTCTATTCGGTGCCCCGTTGGTCAGTTCGAGACCAAAATGTGATGCAAGATGTGACTCGAAATTAGCCCAATGTGACATTACATTTATACTTCGGAATCGAATGCACATTGAGACCCTTTCCATGTAACAATGTGAAATTGAATGGACTGGTACTGAAAAATAAGCTTCACTTTCTGATTCTCCTATGTATGCCAAGAATACACCAAAGCTCACCATATTCAACATAAATAGAAATTATTCCTCAATATTATTATTCTTACTAATGAATTACGGTTCATATGGAACGGAATGCTAGAAAACAAATTCGTGAGTTGATTCCGTAGTATATCAAATCTGATAAAAATATGCTTTATTGTCTGAAGAATTAATACTAGATTTTATTGACAAAGTTTTTTTTTTGCAATTTTCCCTAACAATGAATGAAGGAAAACAATGTTGAAATGATATCATTTCAACACTGTTTTCCTTCATTCATTGTTTGGGGAAATTGCAAAAAAAAACAAAGAACAAACAGCTATGAATTTTAAATCCTTAACTCATCTAGTTTATTTATGTCACTTCGTCACGACGGAAATCACGACGGTTGTCACGATGGCATTCACTAGTGTGATCTGATACATGACAATTGAGGGCTATCCCAATAACATTTCTATTTATACTTTTGTATATTTTCCCTCGATAAATCCATCCTGATTTATATTCTCCTGGGTAGGATTGTCTCGCTGGTAGCTATATCTGCCTCCGTGGCGACGTTAGTTGTTGCTTTGAAAGCTCAAGGTCTTCTAACCGAAGCCAAAAATGTGTGGTTGGCTTTCTGTTGTTGACTTTCTTTGTTTCTATTTTTACATCCAAGTGTTGTACATCTTCGCACTTGATTTTACCGTACTGATGAGAGCTTAAGCTCGAAACACGTGTCTACGGTTGCATAATAATTTGAGGGCTATCCCAATAACTTTTCTATATTCTACAGGGTGTCAATTTGAAAACTTCCCACCCTTAATATCTTCCTTCCAGTAAACAATATGAGTAATCGAAAAAACAGGTCAATTTTATTGTCAAGGGGGACACTTTCACGGACTATTTGTAGCCCTCGTGGTTCAACCCCCTAGGAGGGGTAGATGTTACCCTTAGAATTTTAAATGGGAAGGGGGGTCAAGTGGCACATCATTTTGATGGGCGTTCAATTCTTGTTCCAATGGTACCCTGACTTAATATTTTGTGATGAGCATTTTCCGAAAAATTGCGTTCTAAACTAACAGAAGTAATTATTAGAACGCCTATACTGAGATGCATTATTGTATTGACTCCCTTTGATAAAAATGGTTAGAAGAGTAGGTGGCACCGCTCCAACCCTTGAATGACAGGAATAAATTTATTACGCATGGGATTTTTTATTTGGTGGTTATTTTCCTTCTACACAATAAAATTTAATTTGCGAGAAAGACATTTCCAATATAAAATCTACTTACGCTTATCTTATTAGCTGTTCGAAATGTTGTCCATTTTGCTCTAAACAGTAATACAGTCTGTTTTCGAACTCCCCTCTAACATTACGGAAAACTTCACTAGGAATTGACTGGCATGCTGCTGTAATTCGTCTTTTAAGTTCGTCAATATCAGAAGGTTGTGTTTTATAAACAACGGATTTAAGATGCCCCCAAAGAAAGAAATCTAAGGGTGTTAAATCCGGTGATCTCGGAGGCCATTCAACTGCTCCCCTTCTGCCAATCCATCTACCCGGAAATCTCTCGTTTAACCACTGTCGGACGGGAAGAAAATAATGAGGTGGAGCACCGTCCTGCTGGTAATGTAACAGATCCTCCTGCAAAAGTTCATTACCTTCTGCATCAATTTGAGTTTCTAGCTCGTGAGTTATAAGAGGATCGATAGTCTCTTCAAGCATATCAAGGTACAGATTGCCAGTCAAGTTTTCTTCCAGAAATAATGGACCAAGAATGGCATTTCCAAGAATACCAGCCCAAACATTAACTTTTTGTGGGTGTTGTGTATGCCCTTCCCGAAAAATATGTGGGTTTTCGTCACTCCAATAGCGACAATTTTGTCTATTAACATTGCCATTCAGAAAAAATGAACACTCATCGCTGAAACAGATGTTTAACAGAAGATTAGGGATGGTATTGACTCGATGAGACATGATTTCACAAAACTCTATTCTTCTATCATAATCATCCTCGTGGAGCTCTTGAAGAATCTGCATTTTATATGGATGAAATTTATGCATTTTCAATGCTTTTCTTATAGTCTCGCGTGACATTCCCGTCTGTTCTGATACTGATCGTAAGGAGCTCGTGGGCTCTGCAGCAAATGTTCCCAAAACTTCAATTTGAGCTGCTTCATTTAGTACTCTGGGGTTATTTCTTTTTTTATTTGTCACTGAACCAGTTTCGTAAAACTTATTCACCAAATCAAGCACATACCGGTGACTTACATTACAATTTGGATGTCTTTCGCAGAAATTACACAGATAGCCTTCCTTTTTTGCTACTTCTGCTGTAAAAAGTTTCTGTTTTCCGGCAAAAAATTGGTTAGCAAATTTGAACTATGTGGTAGTATTGTGAATACCGTTGTACCTGTTGGGCTGTTTAGGAATTACTTTAATAAGTGTATAAAAGTGTAAAAATGGTTTACATTCTTCAAGACAGAATTGAAATGATTGTAATTTATGGCGAAGTTGGAAAGTGCGCACGAAGGGCGGCATGTCTTTTTAACGAAAGACATCCAAATTGTAATGTAAGTCTCCGGTATGTGCTTGATTTGGTGAATAAGTTTTACGAAACTGGTTCAGTGACAAATAAAAAAAGAAATAACCCCAGAGTACTAAATGAAGCAGCTCAAATTGAAGTTTTGGGAACATTTGCTGCAGAGCCCACGAGCTCCTTACGATCAGTATCAGAACAGACGGAAATGTCACGCGAGACTATAAGAAAAGCATTGAAAATGCATAAATTTCATCCATATAAAATGCAGATTCTTCAAGAGCTCCACGAGGATGATTATGATAGAAGAATAGAGTTTTGTGAAATCATGTCTCATCGAGTCAATACCATCCCTAATCTTCTGTTAAACATCTGTTTCAGCGATGAGTGTTCATTTTTTCTGAATGGCAATGTTAATAGACAAAATTGTCGCTATTGGAGTGACGAAAACCCACATATTTTTCGGGAAGGGCATACACAACACCCACAAAAAGTTAATGTTTGGGCTGGTATTCTTGGAAATGCCATTCTTGGTCCATTATTTCTGGAAGAAAACTTGACTGGCAATCTGTACCTTGATATGCTTGAAGAGACTATCGATCCTCTTATAACTCACGAGCTAGAAACTCAAATTGATGCAGAAGGTAATGAACTTTTGCAGGAGGATCTGTTACATTACCAGCAGGACGGTGCTCCACCTCATTATTTTCTTCCCGCCCGACAGTGGTTAAACGAGAGATTTCCGGGTAGATGGATTGGCAGAAGGGGAGCAGTTGAATGGCCTCCGAGATCACCGGATTTAACACCCTTAGATTTCTTTCTTTGGGGGCATCTTAAATCCGTTGTTTATAAAACACAACCTTCTGATATTGACGAACTTAAAAGACGAATTACAGCAGCATGCCAGTCAATTCCTAGTGAAGTTTTCCGTAATGTTAGAGGGGAGTTCGAAAACAGACTGTATTACTGTTTAGAGCAAAATGGACAACATTTCGAACAGCTAATAAGATAAGCGTAAGTAGATTTTATGTTGGAAATGTCTTTCTCGCAAATTAAATTTTATTGTGTAGAAGGAAAATAACCACCAAATAAAAAATCCCATGCGTAATAAATTTATTCCTGTCATTCAAGGGTTGGAGCGGTGCCACCTACTCTTCTAACCATTTTTATCAAAGGGAGTCAATACAATAATGCATCTCAGTATAGGCGTTCTAATAATTACTTCTGTTAGTTTAGAACGCAATTTTTCGGAAAATGCTCATCACAAAATATTAAGTCAGGGTACCATTGGAACAAGAATTGAACGCCCATCAAAATGATGTGCCACTTGACCCCCCTTCCCATTTAAAATTCTAAGGGTAACATCTACCCCTCCTAGGGGGTTGAACCACGAGGGCTACAAATAGTCCGTGAAAGTGTCCCCCTTGACAATAAAATTGACCTGTTTTTTCGATTACTCATATTGTTTACTGGAAGGAAGATATTAAGGGTGGGAAGTTTTCAAATTGACACCCTGTAGAATATAGAAAAGTTATTGGGATAGCCCTCAAATTATTATGCAACCGTAGACACGTGTTTCGAGCTTAAGCTCTCATCAGTACGGTAAAATCAAGTGCGAAGATGTACAACACTTGGATGTAAAAATAGAAACAAAGAAAGTCAACAACAGAAAGCCAACCACACATTTTTGGCTTCGGTTAGAAGACCTTGAGCTTTCAAAGCAACAACTAACGTCGCCACGGAGGCAGATATAGCTACCAGCGAGACAATCCTACCCAGGAGAATATAAATCAGGATGGATTTATCGAGGGAAAATATACAAAAGTATAAATAGAAATGTTATTGGGATAGCCCTCAATTGTCATGTATCAGATCACACTAGTGAATGCCATCGTGACAACCGTCGTGATTTCCGTCGCGACGAAGTGACATAAATAAACTAGATGAGTTAAGGATTTAAAATTCATAGCTGTTTGATCTTTGTTTTTTTTGCAATTTCCCCAAACAATGAATGAAGGAAAACAATGTTGAAATGATATCATTTCAACATTGTTTTCCTTCATTCATTGTTAGGGAAAATTGCAAAAAAAAAACAAAAATCAAACAGCTATGAATTTTAAATCCTTAACTCATCTAGTTTATTTATGTCACTTCGTCACGACGGACATCACGACGGTTGTCACGATGGCATTATAGGTTCTCCATTCAGTTAGTTTTTTGCAATATCCCATGAACATGAACTTGATATCACTACCAACTCTGTAATTGTAAGTAGATTTATCTTTTCCGTTTTGTAATTTGTCTAATTTTGTTAAATTTTTTGTAGCTATCTCTCCTGAAGAAGCTAATAAAGATTAGCGAAATATTGAGTAAAGAATAAATGAGTATTACTGGTAAACAGACCGCAAACCCGAGAATTCCCCAACTAAGTTTATAAAGTACGGTCGATAATACATCCATATTTTATATACTGGGTGGCTACGGAAGTATTGCCTACGGAATATCTCAGTTATTGTATGAAGTAGGTTTGTGAAATTTGGAGCGTCGATATAATGACATAAGAGCTAGAATTTGAGCATATTGACATGTCGGAGTTAACTTCCGGTCTGACCGGAAGTAACATCAACTTTCTTATTTCAAATGGAAACCCTATTTTTTTTTCGCTTTATTCAGCATTCAATTCCCTTTCTAATGACATATCACAAGTTGGTATCTAACCAGAAACTAGATCAGAAAAAAATTATTATTGAAATTCACCGAGTAGGCCGTGGAAGCAAAATGAAAGCCAAAAACTGTAAAGTTGGCTATGGAAACCATACGTCACTTGATAACAGTTGCTACTACTGTGATATTTTATTTTCATTCGTCGGCGTTATAAAAAGCCGCCAAAAAAAATATTGGAAAAATTGGGAAAAAAACAATACTCTGTAGGTCCATAACTTAAATAGGAACATACAACTTTTTCTTGCCTGTACTATTCAGCATAACCATTCCTTTCTAATGATATAATAGAAAATAATTTTTTGAACTGAGATACCGAAAAATCCAATTATTATTCTTCAAATAACAAAACAGATTATCGCCATACGCAAAAATAAAATTAAAAATAATGTGGAATGATAAATTATATCCTGTGGGTTCTAGGTTAAATAGGAACATAAACGTACTTGGTCTGTGCCATCGTCCATATATATTCTAATATCTACCTATGGACGATGTTTGTGCTATTCAGAATAATCATTCCATTGCAATAATCATTCGAACCAAAATATTAACAAGTATGCTGATTAAGATGTATTTTGGAATGAAACAAAAAAGAAATGAGAGCTGTCACGAACACTGCTATCCATATTATTTTGACGTTCGAAGTGGTGTTTTTGATTCTGCATTTTAAAAGGGATTGGAAATCGAAATCAGTTAGTGGAATATTAAAAATATGCCCCGTTATTCACGAACCGAACAAATTGACATGCTTCTCATTTATGGTGAATGTTTGAAAAATTCTTATGCCGCTGAACGATTGTATTTAGAGCGATATCCAGGGAGGCAGCAACCGTCAAGAAGGTATTTCCAGTGGCTTGAAATAGAATTAAGAACTGAGCCTGATGTTCACGAAGACCAAGAAGCATTTGTTATTAATGAGGAAACTGAAATTAATTTATTAGCTTTAGTACAATATGATAGCACAATTTCCTCAAGGCAGATTGGCGCCGAATTAGCTATAAGTAAGGACTCTGCTAGGAAAATTTTGAAAAAACATCGATTGAAATCCTTCACGTATCAGTTGCATCAACATTTGTATGAAAATGACGGTGAAAGGCGCCTGGAATATTGTAATTGGTTTCTTCGACAAAATGCTGAGAATCACCTATTTAACTATTATATCTTGTTTACGGACGAGTCAAGATTTACCAACAATGGATTATTTAACAGGAATAATACAAGGTGGGTACTGTACTTTATTTGGATTATTGTCGATAGTCGAAGTGTAAAGTGCTAAAAGTGTGAAAGGTCTTTTGTTCCAGGTACTGGGCGATAGCAAACGAGCACCGGTTTCGACAAGGCGGCTTCCAGGAGAGATTTGGTGTGAATGTTTGGGCAGGAATAGTTGGAACTCATATTGTTGGCCCTATTCTTTTTCAAGGCCAACTAACCGGAGAGAGATACTTTAATTTTTTTAACGAATGAAATTTCGGAATTCATTAACAACCTACCAGCGGAAATAACTGAGAGAATGTACTTCCAGCAAGATGGCGCCCCTCCGCATAATTCAAGAATAGCGAGAAATTATCTTCAAAATCGCTTTCAAGAGAGACTTATAACAACCCATCGTCCAGTCAGGTGGCCACCAAGTTCACCTGATCTTACTCCGTGTGACTTTTTTCTATGGGGGCATCTTAAAAATAGGGTGTATTCCACACAGCCTACAACTCTACATGAGCTAGAAGTAAAAATTCGTAGAGCTTTCCAAGATATCACGCCCCAAATGTTGAGAAACGTTTTACATGAAAATATCACCAGAGTCAATAAATGTATTGACGCTGAGGGAATGCATTTCGAACATTTGTTTTGATTTTATTTTATCTTTAATCCTATCAATTTGAATTTTTTTTTTCGATAAATCTGTTTTTTCGTTATTTGAAGAATAATAATTGGATTTTTTGGTATTTCATTTCAAAAAATTACTTTCTATTATATCATTAGAAAGGAATGGTTATGCTGAATAGTACATGCAAGAAAAAGTTGTATGTTCCTATTTAAGTTATGGACCTACAGAGAATTGTTTTTTTTCCCAATTTTTCCAATATTTTTTTTGGCGGATTTTTATAACGCCGACGAATGAAAATAAAATATCACAGTAGTAGCAACTGTTATCAAATGACGTATGGTTTCCATAGCCAACTTTTCAATTTTTGGCTTTCATTTTGCTTCCACGGCCTACTCGGTGAATTTCAATAATAATTTTTTTCTGAACTAGTTTCTTGTTAGATACCAACTTGTGATATGTCATTAGAAAGGGAATTGAATGCTGAATAAAGCGAAAAGAAAAAAAAATAGGGTTTCCCTCCAAAATAAGAAAGTTGATGTTACTTCCGGTCAGACCGGACGTTAACTTCGACATGTCAATATGCTCAAATTCTAGCTCTTATGTCATTAAATCGACGCTCCAAATTTCACAAACCTACTTCATACAATAACTGAGATATTCCGTAGGCAATACTTCCGTTGCCACCCGGTATATATACATAACTATATGTATAAATAAGGGTACAAAAATAAATAAAGTATGGAAAATGTTACATTTAAGGCACACAAGTCATAAAATAAAATAAAATTTGGTGTATACATACAGGGAAGGATCACAATTACATACACAATTACTGTGCTGGTCAGCAGCTAAAACGAAAATTTAGCTCTTATAAACACCACCTTTATCGCCACCTTTATCACAGTGAAAACTAGTTCTACACAAACTTGTTCAGTTTGAAATCTGAATTTGATTAAAGGCTTTCAGCATAGAACTCTTTTAATGAATAAAAAGCTTTTTCCAGTAATAGCTTTCTTACGGAATTTTTGAATTTTTTCTCATTTTCTATGATTTTAATTTCCTTGGGCAAATGATTATATAATTTTTTCCCATTATAAATTATGGAGTTTTTGATCAGAGTCGATTTTGGAATGGGTAAGGCCATATTGAACGTCTGTCTAGTGCTATATTGTGCAACCTTATGAATTTCATTATTGAATTTACTATGGATTAGACAAACTGTTTCTAAGATCAAAATGCAAGGAAGTGGTAAAATTTTATTTCTGACGAATAGGGGTTTACAAGAATCGCGACACTTAGCTTTGCACATATATCTTATTGCTTTTTTTGCAAGGCAAACACCATATTGAATAAATACTGACTACACGTCCCCCAGAAACAAATGCCATATCTTAAGTGGGAGTCGACTAGAGCATAATACACGCTTTTTGCCATATTTTCACCCAGTTCCCATGAAGTTGTCCTTACTGCATAACATCCTGATGCTATTTTTTTCCTCAGTTTTTCAATATGATTGTCAAATTTCAGTTTATCATCAATATACAATCCTAGGAATTTAGTTTCTGACTTGGAGCTGATGACTTGATTTCCTAGATGAAGCTGTTGCAGGTCACATTTGAAAGCAAGGATGTTAGTTTTTGAAATATTAAAGGATAACATATTAGCGTCACACCAACCTTTCACCTTGTCAATATCATTTTTTATCATTTTATGCAGTTTCGAGCCGTTTTCACCATGCCAAAGTATTGTGGTGTCGTCTGCAAATTGGGTGAACTTTCCCGTAATATTAATTGAGGCTAGATCACTTATATAGATTAAGAACAGAGTCGGGCCCAGAACTGATCTCTGGGGTACTCCACATTTAATTTCCAACTTGTCCGATAAGTTCCCTCGAAGAGACACGCTTTGTGTTCTCCCAGTTAGGTACGATTTAAACCATTTTAGAACAACATCTCTAAAACCGCATATTTCCAATTTTTGCAACAAAACTTCGTGGTTGACACAATCAAAGTCAGCTCACAAAAAACCGCTGCTGCTATTTCTCTATCGTTGAGTTTCAGATAAATATTCTGAAAAAAGTTGAAAATTGCATCATTTGTCCCTTTTTCCCTTAGAAATTCAAATTGAGTTGGATTAATAATACTGTGCTTATTTAGAAAAGCCATTATTGTTTTTTTCACAAGTTTCTCAATTAGTTTTGAGAGAGTGGGTAGCATTGAAATAGGTCTGAGATTTGCAGGGTTATCTGTATCACCTCCTTTATGTAGTGGAATAACTACTGCATTTTTTATACATGATGGAAACACTCCTGTAAGAAATGACAAATTGATAGCTTCAACCGTTATCTTAATAGCGTCGTTAGGTAAGTATGAAAATATTTTTATAGATATACTTTTCACAAACAAAAAAAATTATCAAACTCTGTTTAAATCATGAAAGAATCAACAGAACACTACACATTATCAGAAGGACCTATAGAATATTTAAAGAATGGCGTCAACTAATTACAAATTCCACTTGACTCTCGACTCGACAAACAACTCTGGACATTTTGTGTCGTGATGGTGAAGTCATGCTCAATTTTGTTACCAACCTAATTCCTTCTATACCGACAAAATCGCAATGAAACCAAAATTCATGTTAATGTGCTTTGCAATTTTCTTCACACTTTGTGCCTCAAAGCGACACCAACGAGAAGATAATTGTGAACAATTCATAAAATTTGGCATCACTAAGTGGTAACAGTGATGTCTAAATGCAACTCATTTTCTTACCATAATAATCAAGAAAGCAACATCTCCTAGATGTTGTGTTAACTTGCAATTCTTATTTTATCGATGCTCGCTACAAAGCCTGCGCAGCCCTGCTCAAATTTTGCGCATACTTGCGCAAAGCGTGAGCAGATGCACAGAGACACACGTCTGGCGTGTCTCTTTCTTCTGGACCACATTTCGGTCATAAGACGAATTTATTAACTTGAAAGGACGTGACACAACCTAACCTAACCTAACTAACATAGCTAGTAGCTATCCAAGTTGCTGGTAATTCGATCTCTGATCAGTATGAAAATGAGAAATCAAAGCAGATGCTCGCTGCGCTCGCATTTATGAATTACCAGGAGAAAGAGACATTTCGCTACAAAAAAAACCATCTAAATCAGAACATAAAATAGTTATTTTTGTATCTAGTGCGCGAAAATTTTTTCTACAAACGTCAAAAATATTGTTCTAAAATAAGTAATAACTATGAAAAATAGTATTGAACTGGCTTAAATAATTTTTCCAAATCAAGTAATTACTGTAACTATGGAAATAAAATGGCATTTGTTGACAATTATTTCAAAGTGACAGTTCTTGATAATTATTTTGGAGTGACTTTTTATTCGCGTCAATTTCGTGCGTGATATTTTTTATTGTAAAAGAATGGAAATTTCGAGCGACGATGAACTAAGCAGTACCCCACCTAACTTGATAGATGCGGCCAATTCCGTAATTTTCAACCTTTTACCGGAGAAATCGAGGCGGCAGTATGAAAATGCATATCAGCAATTTAAAGAGTGCTGTGAAGCAAATAAAGCCAGAAAAATATCTCTCACAATTTGAAAGCCTTAATTATTGTTCTACATTAATAAATAAACGATTTCTTGTTTTTTGCTTGATTGAGGAGTTGAGGACCATATAGGTTAGAATATGAAAATCCCATATAGTTTACATGCAGTGTGCGAAATATATTTCGCACATTACTTCGCGCACGGTGTCATGGTAACGAATGAAAATGAAAAAAAGTGCCACTTCGCATACTGTTGTCAATGCGCGAACCTTGTCATTTTTTGACGTTTGTAGAAAAAGGTTTATTTCCATCGGGGGGCTCGACACCCTTTCCTATCATGAAAAAAATTATGAAAACTTGCGAAATAAAAATCGAAAAAATCCCTAAAAATATTGAAAATTATCTGACCATTGAATAATACAGTTTCAAAAATTTTACTTCTCTCCCCTCGAAAGCTAGATACAGAATGCGTAGAAATTCGGAAAAATTTCCAACTGTAAATTAACTGACAAGCGACCGTGAAACATTGACACATTAATTGAAATCAACTGGCTAAGAAACATATCCACAGAAAACTGAGAAAGAAATAAATAAATGAACTTTAAATAAAACTCATTGGAGAAAAGCTTTTATTTGAATGCACTAAAATGGAAAAAATAAATTTTAAAATGAATTGAACCCATCTTTTCGTTACGTCATGAATTCTAAATGATATAAAAGCTTGTCTCGAGAATACATCTTGAGGCAATTCTAAATTCAATTTACAATAAGGAATACATAGATACTTCTCGCCACAAGCTTTCATAACATTTAAAATTTCATAATGTAACAAAATGGTGCATTTAATTCACTTTAAAATTTATTGTCTTCATTCTAGTGCATTTAAATGAAAGCTTTTATCTAAAAACTGTTTTTAACTTTATTGAAAAGTCGAACATCTTATTTAAGTTTCTTGTTGTAATTTTTTAATGATTCAATAATTTCCGTCTGCTTTCCAAATTTTGCTATCACAGCTTCGAAGTCAGATACTTTGTCCGAACAGACACTAGCAGATTGATTTCGTTTGAATTTGCTTTTGTCCCCAATATTCTTTTATTTCCGTATTGATCTCCTGCATGAATTTCATCAGGATATCCATAGCAGGAAATCCCGCATGCTACTTCAACGAAGTATTAGACGACTTGGTTTGCAAATCATCATTTTGATAGCTTGAATACTTTCAGGAAACATTTTTGGATTCCTTCAGAAAATTCAGCTGTTCGGCAGGGATTACCGACAATTCGAAGTGGTCAGTTGGGCGCACGAAAATTGGACGCGGAGAATTGGTCGCGGCGACAATGAACAACTTGCATATCTTCCGAAAAAAATATATATTAGTCTACATCTTGAATCATTCATGTCTGTACAATTGTGGAAGTATATTTCGAATATTTCACCCAGTAATAAATTAAAACATGAACTAGGATTCAAATTTACACGAAAACGCGCGCGATTATCGGCGGCCATCTTGTGACGTCAGATGGTTCATTTGTGTTATTGTTGTCAATAGAGTCAAAAGGAATTTTAGAGATTAAAGGACCAGGCTCGTTTATATTGGTCTGAACGTTCTGAAATTTAATTTGCTTGTTCTTGCTGGATGCTGGATAACTACATGTAGTGATAGAATGGAAGACAAAAGCAGAGGATTTCTAAAATATTGTATTGTTCCAATGTGTACTAATACGTCGGTCGGTAAAACTTGCGAATGTGGACACTTTACCGATTTTTATGAAATTTGCACAGATTGTATTAAACATGATAAAATTACTTTACCAATCGAAATTTTTCCGCGGAAATGTCTGTGAGAACCTTTTTTTTGGCGAAAATCCTTCATAGTGGTGACTTCACAAATACTCCCTAGTCCAAGACAATTCACGTAATATCCAATCCAAATAACTGGTCATTAACTATAAACATCAACTCTCAGAAGTATAAAGGAGAATAATTGACTAAATGAAGCTGAAGAAATTACGGAGTTCAAATTTTAAACTCGATTTTCAAAAATATTTGACAAATTCAATGACAGCTCTCATTAACATGATCGGATCGGGTGGATACATTCAAATGCAACGTTGCCAACTTTCACTTCTTTAGCGTGCGTCCACCTCCTAAAGGCTCGTTCATATCCTTGCGAATTTCCGCAATTTTCCTCCGATTCGACGTACACGGTGAAAAAATTGAGCTGAATGATGAATGATAACATGTAATTTTTCAGTCTGGAGCTAGATATTACAATATAACAATTATTTTTTCGCCGTATGAGTCAAATCACAAAAAAATTGCGAATATTTCCAAGGGTTCCAATTTAGGTTAGGTGATTTTCCCTTCTTTTGCGTTAAAATATGGAATCTGTGAGCAGTTATCGAGGCAGAATATGAGCGAGCGAAGCGAGCATAATGACGGCGAGCGCAGCGAGCATCTATTTTCATTTAGGGTTTCAACGCTAAAAAGTGATCGGATCATAAGCAAGTTCTGTAACAAAAGTGCCATGTTAGGTTAGGTGGTTTTCCCTTCTTTTACGTTAGGAAATGGAATCTGTGTGCAGTTGTCGGGGCGGAACAGGGGCGAGCGAAGCGAGCATAGTGACGGCGAGCGCAGCAAGCAACTGTTTTTGTTTACGTTTTCAACGTTGAAAAGTTGTTGAATAGTCAGAAAATTCTGTAACGAAAGTGCCAAAGTTAGGTCATGTGTGCAGTTGTCGGGGCGGAATAGAGGTGAGCGAAGCGAGCATAACATGACGGCGAGCGCAGCGAGCAACTATTTTTGTTAACGTTTTCAACGCTAAAAAGTGATCGAATCGTAAACAACTGCAGAAAAGATTACGAAGTTAGGTTAGGTGATTTTCCCTTCTTTTACGTTGAAATATTAAATGTGTGTGCAGTCGTCGTTGCCCAATAGGGGCGAGCGAAGCGAGCATAACGACCGTGAGCGCAGCGAGCAACTATCTCAATTTACTGTTTCAAAGCTAAAAAGTAAAGGGATCGAAAGCAACATCTGTAACAAAACTGCCAAAGTTAGGTCAGGTTGTTCTCTCTTCTTTTACATTGAAAGATTAGATCTGTCCTATCAGTAAGATCGGGACGTAAATGGGGGAGATCGGAGCGAGCATAATGACGGTGAGCACTGTGACGTTTTAAGCGCCAAAAAGTAATGAGATCGTGAAAAACTTCTGTAGCAGAACTCTCACTACCTCCTTTCACTTCAAAAGATTGGATCTGCGTGCAGAGTCGCAAGAAATGCCGAAGTTGAGCTCGGTAAATATGACGTAAGCGGGTTCATTCCTTCAGAAAGATGCCATTCCAAAGAAAATAAAAACCGATGTTTCCGCATACGTTCTCCCGTCAACCTCTCAAGATCCCTCCGTCATTTCATCAACACAAAATACAGCCTCAAATTCAACAATTTTTCAGTTCTTTTCAACATAATTTCAAAAACCTTCAAACTGATCCCGGTTTGCAGGAATTAAAATAAAACTGGCAACGTCGCTTTGTTCTCTTTGCAGACTTCACCGTATTTGACATTTGACAATTTAATTAATATCAATGTTATGGATTTCAATTTCAAATGAATTGAAACTAATGATAATTTAAAACCGTTCCCAGTATGAATCGTTTCTTGTATGGCTTGAAATTAGCATTTTATAGTTACTGGTATTTGTTGGAAGTGAATAGACAGCACAGAAGCAGACAGTTGGTTCAATAAACTAGTTATAATTTGTATACTTATAGGGTATGCACTGCCACACATTTTATCGAAAAAATCCAAAAAACGTGCTTTCCGCAAAAAAAAACTATCTCATCAATTATTCGCTGTTTTAAGGCATCTGTGAAAATTTCGTTAAAATCGGTAGTGTCCATATTTGCCAGTTTTTCCCGTCGGTCAATAGTCCCAGTAAATTGTTTTATTTTTCTGTGCCTGGACATGACAAAAACGCAAGAAATAATGAAAATATAAATAATGAAAAGGGAACCTTATAATATGAATTGGTATTTCATGCACAAATCTTTTCTTCATTCTGAAATATCTAACCTTGCATTTCAAGTTTTCTTGGGAAGATCGAGAGATAACTCTTTGATTCTGCTAGGCATGAAAACACTTACCTTAAAGCTTTTATTCCTCTCATTTCGGCACTTATGAAGTCCGGATTACGTCCAAAAAATAGAGCCATCATAATAGAGTCGATTTTTGGTAGATTATCACTGTCTGCCTTTTGAAATCCGGGTTCCATGGTAAACCAAACACAAGATGACAATAAAACAATGAATGAATGCAATAAATATCTTTCAACAACGACCGTAATTTAATTATACCAACTGAATACAAAGTTAACGACACTAAACACACAACTTTACTGATCTGAAAACAGTGAAAACTGACAGTAACCAAAATAAAAACATAACCTTCAAATTTCAAGCATGACAGCCTCGACCATTTGACGTCACACCAATAGTAGGCGCGTTTGCTGTCACGTGATGACATCGGCAAATTAGGAAAATTTTAGGAGTGGATTTTACAATATTTATGAATTATATGAAACTTATTCTTCCACTAAAGACTCATTTGCTTCTTGGTTATTCATAATAAGGGCATAATTTGGAAATTGACTTTTATTGCAAATTGTCCATTGGACGTCGCGACAGTTGAACGCGGCGACAATTGGACGCAAGGACTACCAGGCGCAGGGACGACTGGGCGCCAAACAAATATCTACTAATCATAATTATTATCATAAATTCATTTTGAATGCAGTATTTTATTAGTCTGATCTAACCTGACCGAACCAACCTAGCTCGCAAGTTGGGAGCTTGGAAGTTGAATAAAAATTCATTTTAATTGTAAATAGATAGATAGATAGATAGATAGACATTTATTGATCATTTTCCAACGTGTACATCGGGTTGATAAGTCAGAGTAGGATATAACCCACTTGGTGGGTAAAAAAATGTATAAATAACAAATTTTAAAAAACTCTAAAGAGATACAAGTATAAAATACATTTCGTAAACATATTAAACTTAGATGAAGTAATGTCATAAATTGAATAGACCAGAATTGAATCTCATGTCAAAAGTGTTGGCCGGTCAATGTAAAGTTTATAGGCAATTAATTATAAGTACCTACATAATTATAATTATAGTTCATAGTAGTTCTGAGTGTTCATCTAAGAATTTATCTAAGAATGCTGGCACAGAGCAGTAAATTCATTGATATTATAGAATACATTCGAGGTAAGGAAACTTTTCAGTTGAGATTTGAACCTGAAGAGATTAGGCTGCTTTTTTAATTCATCAGGTAACATATTGAACAGATAGGGCCCAGCATATCTTGGTGACTCTTTATGGCGGGTATACTTAATCGTTTCTAAGCGAAAAATTTTACATAAGTATATGCCTATGGATGTCAAGAGTTTATTTTGCTTAGAGGTATCTCTGCAAGACTCACGATAGTCAAGAGAACAGTAGACGTATGATTCTTTTCTGTGCTAGAAAAATTCTATTATTGTCATTCGCAAGACCGTAAACTATGATATTATAACTTAATGTGGAATATACTAGAGCATAATAAGCAGTCAACATACCCTCAATGTTGAGACAGCTCTTCAAATTTTTCAGTGCAAAATACTGTTTATTCAACTTAGAGCACATCGAATTCACACATTCTGACCAGTTGAGATTTTCATCCACAATGGTCCCTAGGAATTTGCAGCTGCTACTGAATGCAACAGTATTATTGTTTATTTTTAAATCATCAATATTCATCTTGGGGATAAATGATTTATGAAATTGTAGTTCCACTGTCTTAGTATAATTGATGATTAGTTGGTTCTTCCGGCACCAGGTATCAAATTGAAGAAATACGTTGGCTAATTTTGCTCGCGTTTGATCGGCATTCGGGCTGGAAGTATCATCAGCAAACATATAAACTCTACCATCATTTATGTACTCAGGAAGATCGTTAATAAATAATAGGAAGAGTAAAGGGCCTAATACACTTCCCTGAGGAACTCCTGAATCAACCAAAAATTCCTTAGATGTTTGGTTTTTGACCTTTACAACCATTTTACGGTCCTTCAGGAATAAACCGATCCATTTTAATACATTGCTTCGGAAACCTGTTGTTTCTAATTTCAATAGGATGAAGTCAAAATTGAGGCTGTCGAATGCTCGAGAGAGGTCAAAGAATAACCCTACAATGTACTCTCGTTTTTCCATTCTCTCATTAATAAACTGTATGAATTCTGTAGTGGCTGTTTCAATGGAGTGCCTACTCCTGAAGCCATGTTGGTTGGGGTTCAGTAAATTGTACTTCACCAGATATTTATTTATTCTTATAGCGAGGGCTTTCTCAAATATTTTTGAGAATATGCTGAGTAGTGCAATTGGTCTATAGTTCATAACTGAAAATCTGTCATCTTTTTTATAGATGGGGGAAACAGATGCAATTTTCAAGCGACATGGAAACTGTCCTTGCTCGATTGATTAAGTATAAATCTGAGTAAGGTGCGATTTCTGAGGCGCATTTTTTCAAGGGGTATACCGGTATTTCATCCAACCCAGTAGATTTTTTATTTTTGAGGTTTTTGATTATATTTTCTATCTCACTTGAAGTATTTTATTAGTCTCATCTAACCTGACCGAATTAACCTAGCTCGCAAGTTGGGAGCTTGGAACTTGAAGAAAAATTCATTTTATTATTATTATTATTAATTTTGTGTTTTTGGCGCCCAGTCGTCCCTGCGCCCAGTCGTCCCTGCGCCCAGTTGTCCCTGCGCCCAGTTGTCCTTGCGTCCAAATGTCGCGCGTCCAATTGACTGCGACCAATAGTCGTGCGTCCAATTTTCTACGTCCAATTGACGTGACACCGTTCGGCAGAAATATTCACACATTTAGGGCCAGTCTTTTCAGTTCCAGTTAAACTCCGGATTAATTAACTAATGGTTACAATGTGATCCTTCAACATCATTTAAAGAATGTCATTCACCATCTAAATTAATAATTATTTATCTGGAGTTCAACTGGAACTGAAAAGACTGGTCCTAAGCATGATAATGGCTCGTATAAAAACCAGAACACTAAAGGCCATGCGATTTGCTACTCAATTTTGTCGTGCAAATATTACACGTGCTAGCCATGCTCACTTATTTATATCGATGGTACTTTCATTCAAATTACCAAAAAAGTAATACTAGCACACTTGATTATATTGTAGCAAAAAGAACAACGAAATAGGTTGATAAAACGAATTGCAATTCACAGACTATTCACAGCAATACGTACACTACTAC
Source organism: Chrysolina oricalcia (assembly GCA_944452925.2). NCBI lineage: Eukaryota > Metazoa > Arthropoda > Insecta > Coleoptera > Chrysomelidae > Chrysolina > Chrysolina oricalcia. Next base: position 3,472,120 of record OX101813.2, read on the forward strand.
TACTCGCGAAACAATAAGTAGACAACAAACATAAAACATACCGGGTGACACAGCAGACATGTGGCAGCCTACAGTTTTTTTTTATTTGAAGAGATCAAAATTTGAAATTCGCAGATTGAACCTAACGACAACTTTTTTCAACTACGTGTTTGACCGGCAGTAACCCCAACTTTTTATATGACACCCTGTATATTTATCTAGCATATTTTATTTGTCTTGAAAATCTCTATCACAGAGTGGGATTTGTTTCTCAATTCGCAGTTTAATTGCATTTTATTGAAAAACATCAAGTTGGCTGAATTCGATAACCTTTCGATGCTGGTAGGCTTGGAAATCCAAAGAGTATCAATTAACCGATATAAATTCAGTTTTTTCTATACTATAAAAAATACTATACTATAAAAACATCTGAATATAACTTTTATTTTGGCTACTTGTAAAGAAACTATCTGTCTTATTAGGATGTAGCCATAACACAATCTTTCCATTTGGAAACATAAAATTAAAATTGTTCCCCTAATACACCAATTCACAAGTCTATTAGTCTATTAGACAATTGCAAAAGTTGGAAGGGAAGGTAACGTTTGGACCACCTCAGGAGTAATCTTCGTTAAATCTGCTGGAGATCAAATCATGAAAATTGTTTCGAATGATGATCTATCTGGAATTTAAGTATTACGGTAAATGAACATTTTCATTTTTTCTTCTCCTAGAGACTATATAGACCGGGATCCCACGCCTATTTTCAAAAGTGATTAGTAACAGGCTGAATCATCCTGAGTGGCTTCATTTTGCCGAGGCGCCCAACTTTTTCCTCTACGAAAATTCTCGTTGGTGGTAGCTAATAAAATGCGCAGGCGACAAACATGTCGATTTGGTGAATGCAAAAAATTCATTAATAACAGTTAGTTTTTCAGTTGAACCTCGAGATAATTCGATGAAGTACTCGAAAAAACTTTTGTCCTACAAAATGGATGGTAGGACTGAAGAGTCCCCCACTCCCAACATGTACCAATGACGTGGTAATAAAAATTCATTAATCACAGCGGATTTTTTTACCGTTGCTTGGTTCATATTTGTATAATTGAATGGTCATATTGTCCTACAAATTGAATGGTAGGTGTTCCCAGTTCTACAATCCGAAATTGTCAATTCCATGGTATTTTTTTTATTAATAACGGTAGGACAATGATAACACATGAAAGGTTAGTGTATTCTTCACCTAAATAATACAGTGTCCTACGAAAAACGGACATGTATCGCTAGTTCTACAGAAATTATTCAAAATAACGAATTATTTTGAATTTGTGGTTTAGCTAATTTAATATACTTTTATTCGTGAAGTAATGTTACTTTCAATGTATAATTGTTTGTTCGATTCAAAATATCAAAATTTACGTGAAAAGTTTATGCAATGAGTGGGAAATTTTGTTTAGTTGTCATAATTTTTATAAACATATTGAAAACAACAATAACAAACTAAAAACATTGAAATAATCATTTTCCCTCCGGGGCGGCTTAAATGATGTCGCATGCGCTTCAACAGATGCGGGAAAACCCGGAAAAATCTGCAACACCACATCGTCGTCTAAAGAGCTGAAATTTATAATTGAAAACTTTCAAAGAGGTCAGACGAATTGTGAAATTCTGCTCTACGGTAAAACATTATGTATGGTATCTCCAGAGGACTCAAAAAGTTCAGTTCGAAAGAGATATTATATTTTACGGGGGTCAAGTGGCCAAGTAGTCAAAATACCGATCTATTATCCACTGTGGTCGCCGGTCGTGGGTTCGAAGCCTAGCGACTTCTTATATTTCTCTGATGGTCCGAGAAAGTGGAATAGCACGTAAAAAGTAAGAATTCATTAATCCTTGGCTCTCAGAAGTTTCGTCTTTAGAGGGTTGTCGTTCGGAAAAATTGATTTTAAACAACAATAAATGCAACTATTATCAAAGGACTCCGCACACATTCAATGAAAAAAAGTCTTATTGTGAAAATGGCTAAATTTTTGGTATGTTGTAGCTGAAGCTATTCTGAGTAAAAGTCTCCATTGGCCCTACTCGATCGTATGACCAGATTCGGCTCTAGAGGGCGACACATCATGAATTTTGAGATTTTTGGAAAAATTTGAATGTATAAAAAAATATTAATATACCAATCATATCCAATATTGAACTAGTGAGCGACTGGTCATTCAGATTTGGGTAACACTAACAGTTAGCCATACAATTTTTGCGCTCACCAAATCAACATGACTTGCGCCTACGCAGTTCATTAGCTACTAATGTCAAGGATTTTCGTGGAATTGACAATTTCGGAGCGTTGGACTGGAAACACCTACCATTCAATTTGTAGAAGAATATGACCATTCAATTATACAAATATTAACCAAGCAACGGTAAAAAAATCCGCTGGTTATTAATGAATTTTTATGTCCACGTCATTGGTACATGTTGGGAGTGGGGGACTCTTCAGTCCTACCATCCATTTTGTAGGACAAAAGTTTTTTCGAGTACTTCATCGAATTATCTCGAGGTTCAACTAATTCAATTAATGATTTTTTTGTACTCACCAAATCGACATGTTTGACGCCTGCGCATTTTATTAGCTACCACTATCTAGGATTTTCGTAGAGGAAAATGTTGGGCGTCTCGGCAAAATGAAGCTACTCAGGAAGATTCAGCCTGTTATTAATCATTTTTGAAAATAGGCGTGGGATCCCGGTCTAATAGTTACTTTTGTATAGAATCATTTTGATGAGTTGTAATAGATTAAATAGTAGCACATGAGTGCAGTTGGACGCACCTTATCTGAAAGTGTTTATTTCTTTTTTCATTTTTAATTTTTTCTAATTTTTTTCTCTACATACCATTTTTCACGTTCAATTAACTTCATTTGTCTGACTATTTACATATAGGATGTCTCAATGATAGATTGAATGAAAAAAAGTTGTATTTCGTGCAGAAATTTATTTATAAAATCATAGCAAAGCGCTTTCGACTATAAAGTCATCATCAGTGCGTACTCGTCAGGTGTACAAGAGCCAGACCATAAAAATATCATATCAAGCTTTTTTTAATTAATGTGTTTTCAACAATTATACTATACTAAAGGTGCATTTAGTCAACATCATTTCAAAATTGTGCTTAAATATATGTCAAAAGCGAAAGTTGAATCTGTTATATCAAATGGCGCTATTTATACAACAATGTTAAGTTTATTCTAAAAACCTTTGATGTTACCGTTATGTTTATAATAATGCTTGTGCAAAATTTGACTAAATTCACCCTAATGTACATCTTAGTTTTTAATTCATTGATTCACATATTCATTAAATTGTCTTACCGAATTACAATCTAGCTTTTTTTTGTCGAAGTAAACTTGACATTTATAATTCGAATTTTGTTGCCATTAGGCAACAAATTTCTCATTAATACATGTCAAGGTGAAAGTCTGAATGATTGAGGCTCGTGTCGGTTGAAAATAATCCTCCACGATTCACTATTGCGTTAAAAATTGACAGTGCTGCTCCTAAAGTGGCGTATAGAGTTAGTAACAAGGCCTATCCAGAACACACGGCTAATGATCATAGCAGTCGATTCCAAAACACCAAGGAAAAAATACATGTCAAGTTTACTTCGACAACTCAGGGGACCTGCCTCTCTCCCTTGTTTGAGGAAAAAAGATGGATTCAGGCCACCTATCATGTTTGGGCAAGAGCCGGAGCTAGTCCAGCTGGTCAAATACCTGGGGGTGGTCCTGGACTCAAAACTTTCATGGAGGCCGCACGTAGATAGGGTTATTCAAAAGTCGGTAGCAATCCTATGGCAACTGCGGAGAATTGTAGGAAGTAATTGGTGCATCAATCCAGAGATCATGCGCTGGCTGTATACGGCAGTCGTAAGACCAAAGATCCATTATGGGTCAGCCGTGTGGTGGCTAGGCGCAAAGGGTAGCACAATAGGCCGAAAACTCACCAAGGTTCAGAGGTTGGCCTGTTTGTAATAATGGGCGCAATGAGAACGACTTCAACCGCAGTGTTGGAGGTACTGCTGAGGCTGTCACCGCTTTCAGTCTGGATCAAGAAGGAGGCAATGGCAGCCCATTTGAGGATGCGGGACTTGGGAGTCTGGGTGAACGAAGGAGCGATGATAGGTCATGCGGAAATCGCGAAGTGGGCGGAACAGTATATTCCTATCTCTGCTCTCACTGTGAAAAGCGCACAAGACAGGCTGCGATGGAATAGAGAGTTTACTCTTACTATTCCGCGCAGAGAACAATGGGAAGGAAACACGGTGGACTTCAGCACAGGAAGCCTAATATGTTATACGGACGGTTCGCGTCTAACTGACAAACAGGCTTCGGGTGCCGGAATCTACCTGGAGGGAAGAGAAGTACGAGAGAGCTACGCTTTGGGTAGATATACAACGGTTTTTCAAGATGAAGTGTTCGCCATCCTATCCGTAGCTATGAGAGAAGAGGTGAAAGATGGATCCGAACAGAGAATTTATATCTGTTCGGATAGTCAGGCAGCGCTCAGAGCCGTCTGCCATCCTAAATCAAGCTCAGCGCTTGTACAGGAATGTGGAGATGCGCTCGAGAAGCTAGCTGAAACGAAGGAAGTTCAGCTGGTATGGGTCCCGGGACACAGAGGGGTGCGCGGAAACGAGGTGGCAGACGGACTTGCCAGATCCGGATCCGCAACGCCGTTCTGTGGACCGGAGCATGTACTAGGCATCGCAAGAAGCCAAACTTCTTCAGACCTCGACGAGTGGGCAGAAGAACAGCTGAATAAACTTTGGAGGAATAACACCGGCTGCAGGCAGTCGAAAGACTTCGTGGCCGGCTCCAATAAGTCAAGGACGACATGGCTCTTAGGCAGAACTCGCCAAGTACTACGCCTCCTTATAGGAATACTAACAGGACATAACAAGTTAGGCAGACACCTATCACTTATTAGGTATAGAAGACAGTCCCACTTGCCAAAAATGCGAAGAAGACGAAGAAAATTCATCTCACTTCCTCAGCGAGTGTGAGGCATACGAGAGGCTAAGATTTGGAACCTTCGGAGTTGACATACACCAACAAGAGAAACTTATCAACTTGGAGTGGTCGGACATACTGACCTTCATTAGGAGGTCACAAAGGTTTGAAAAGGAAAACTAGGAGGATTAATGTAGATAAGTGGAGAACAGGGGATGGCAAAAAGGGTCCATGAGGGCCTACTTGCCTGGCTGCGGTCGCGGCCTCCTCAAAGAACTACTACTACTACTTACTTCGACAAAAAAAGCTCTCGTGTAATTATAAGTGAAAATAAAGAAAAACGTCACATTCGAAAACCCCCTGTAAACAGTTTGTATATAAATCCCACAAAATTCTTATCAACACGTTGTCTTGCCTTCAGTAGGGATTGTCAATGTGACCTCGCATATAATTTTCCTTGTCCGTAGCGTAAGCCAGGTAATTCAATTAAATAACTTCAATTGCGAGTGACTTTGAATAGAGTGTATAATCAATGCTAATATCAAATTGTGCATTTTTATCAAATCATTGTCCAGTTTCTATAATCAAATTACCGCTAAGAACTAAATCTGGTTACAGGTCTCTACGTCTCTTGTGATGATGGGGTTGGGTATTTTCGCTATAGCAGTTTTCTGGATAAGAAAATGCAGGTAAGATCTTTCTCATTGTATTTATATGAATTCAATCGATACTGTCGGAAGGTTATTCTATCTATGGACAATTTCATCCAAGATTCTCAACACATTATTTGTGATGTCTGTTCGATTTTGTTCGCTGTGGAACTTTCAGACACGTTCGCACTTATTAGAGTGTTGAACACTCATTTTGGTATTATTGGTAACTTTTCACAGTTCTGCACAATAAAAACTAAATAAAGCATTTGATATTCCCTTCAAGCAATAATGAATACTCCAAAATGAACTGACATATATGTAATAATCATTATAACCTGTTTTTCAAATCTATAGACCATTCCAGAACATGTGACTTTGACAGGTCGCCATATTTGCTGGAGAGCACACATATCAATGAGTTGGCGTTTAACCTTGTGTGTTTAGTTTGAAAGTAAATTTTCCGGGTGTTATTTTGATAAAATTGTAACAAATATGACTCGAAGTACTCATTATTTTATCCCTTAGTGGTGATATCAAGCGCTGGTACGATAAACATTCGTATTATAGACAATATTGATCTGTACTAAGAGGGTCTTCATCCCTGAAAAATGGTGAGTCAGAAGCGATTTTTTCTGAGAGGTGAAGGGTTCTGTAATTGTATAAAGATAAAAATGATGAAAAAATATTCTTTGAATTTTAAATAAATGAAGAGGATATTTTCCCCAATTTTTGAGCATTTTCATTCAATTCCACCATCAAACCGAACGAATATTTTGGTGTTGCTTCATCTCAGTATCGAAGTCTATCATTCACTTAGTTAAACAACTTTCCATTTCATTGTAATTAATTTTACAAAAAGGTGTAGTTTTCGCGAAATGGGTTTCCTTGCTTCATTTCATTTGAAATGTGAAATATCGAGCTTTAATCAAAGTCAACTAATAAAAGTCGACCAGTGAAACCTAATTATTACTCATAATTCTGGATTCAGAAATGGAACTGAATTTCTTTTAAATGACACGCCCCTCAGGTTGCTTCTCTCACACGACTGGTGAGGAATAGAGAGAGTATCATATAGCCAGATGACATCTGGCACAGGGTTGGATCAAGAACGGGGAAAAATAAAACTCATTCGGGTCGATCGAAACTATAGAATATTTTAACTTTTACGAATAATAGCTTCTTTTAACAACATTTTTGTTCATCACTTGGGGGACAATACTCCATAACATTTTTATATTAGGAAAAACCAAGACGTGGCTCCAGAATGTTGGACGAGTTTCGTGATTTCTTATACGATTCCATTCAAAATTGGTATATAGAAGCGTTTGGGTTTGGGATATCATATTTTTATTTGATAATTCAACGTAGCGGCTCCAAAATAGCGGACGAAATTTCTGATTCTTGGTCTGATTCTCTTTTGAGTTGGTATAGGTATAGGGATTAATGTGGTCGGATATCATGATTCATTTCTCAATGTTTGATAATTCGAAATGACGCTACAAAACGGTGGACGAATAATTATTGTCCGGTTCCATTGAAAATTAGAATGTAGGGGTTCTTTGGATCGGTGAAAAATTGAAGATGACGACCCCGAGATTTAATAGCAGATGAGTTCTTCAAAACTAAATAATTCAATATGACACATTTTACGAATGATCTAAAAAAAATATTAATTTTTAGTGCATTTGAATGAAATCTTGCCTAAAAAACATTTTTTCCATTTATATCTATCAGGAAATACACTCTCCACTTCATCAGGGCTATTTATCGAGAATTTCGGAGGTAGTGGCATATTTTTACGCATATTACTCAATAACGTGTTCTTCTGACTCCCAAATCGGCAACTCCGTTCTACATTGGTTTTCAATACAATGGTTTATTTGGGCGGAACGGCGTTTTCGATGTTTTTGAAAGCTACAGCAGACTTTTCTTGAATGTTCCAATGGGGCAGCGTGGCAAGGTAAACAAACGAAATATTGACTCAATACCAGGTGATTATAACGGCTTTTTTTGTTTCTTTGGCGGCATTTATATCGAGAATCATAATCATTCGAATTTATTCACTCCAAATTTTTTATTTTCATTAATGATACTATGTTGAAGAAGAATCACAATTATTTTTATCGAATTCAAGGACAACTCAATATAACCAGAAGAAAATATTGCGATTTAGTTATATGTACTAGAAATGATTTCAATGTAAAAAGAATACACAGAGACATTTGTGTCCGGGAATCAATAATGCTTTCAAAGCTGAAAGCATTTTATATAAATTTCATTCTACCTGAAATTTTGAACGGGCACCTTCCTAGAGGAATAAGAATTAGGGATATCCGCTTCTAATGTTGTTGAAGGTAGAGAAAGAGATGTAATAAAAGAAAGAACTAGCAAATTTTTTTCAATATTCAGGTAAATTAGAATTGAACATCAAGCCAAAACATTGTTTAATTTATTATTAACAGTTGTATTAATTCACATCAGTTGGATTGAATGTTTCACGGGTGATAGAGTATTATATTGTTTCACCATTTATCTGGAATAAGATATATGTACCTAAACTATGGACCTTTCCTGCAAAAACATTCAGATCGAGAAAATAGTTTTCAAGAAAATTGCAATCAGATCTTATTGGTCACTATTTTCAATAACTAACTTAAAAGTTAAAATCTGATAAACGATTTTTAAATTTTTTATTCATGATTCCACATCTGATTTTGTATTTTAGAATCAATTCAAATTAATGCATTTATTTACACTTAAATATTAATTTTAATTAGAATACGACCATAACTCACAAAATAAACCAAATCCATCTTGGAGCTGCCATTTTGAATTATTGAAATTTGATGAAAAATTAATCATCTCCCAAAATACCATCCTTATATAGAATTCAACTAACTATGACAAACTCGTCTGCTATCTTGAATTCCTGGATTTTTACAGAAAAATCATTATTTTCGAACCCAAAAACCACTACATAGGTTATAATCTTAGAACCCTCCCAGATATCACATAACTTTTCCGTCTTTTTAAATTCACGAATTTTAACAGAAATCATCAGGATCTCTTAACCCAAAAACCGATTTTGAGTCGAATCGGACATAATCACAAAACTCGTCCGTCATCTTGGAACCGCCATCTTGAATTCATCAATTTTGACAAAAGATTCATAATCTCCGAGCCAGAAAAACCCACAGACAAATTTTTAATCGAATCGGACCATAATCACAAATCTCGTGCGCCATTTTGAAATTATTAATTTTGACGAAAGATTGATAATCTACGACCTTGAAAACCTGTAAATACCCATTTTGTATCGAATCAGAAACCAAATCACATATCTCGCTCATAATGGAGTACCCACCAGCTACTGGAATTATGAACAGTGAACACCTATCAAATATCAAATCATTCGGACGTCCGCAAGTGAAAATTTTGTCCAACGATTCCTTTACATACCTACATATATATCATATAGGTCAAATTAGTATGAAATGTGTAATAAGAAAAAAAAAATTTTTTATAATAGAATAGACTGTTCACGTCAGCGTTGTATATTTATTTTGTGCTGCATGCATATCATGTTTTATTTGACATAACCTTTCATCTGATAATTCAGACGACATCATCTGTTTTTTTTTTGCGGTATACTTCTTAAAATTCACATCCAAAACAGTTCCGAGATAGTTCAAACAGATTTTGCTAAAATACTTTTTCAATTCTTGATACAGTATGTGACTGGATTCTATTATATTTTTTCATTTAAAATTTTCATGCAAACTTTCAGATTACCACGAAAACAAACAGGTTTTAACAGATTTTTAATTTGGAAGAACGAGCACCAAATTATCTAATTCGGACCTGTATCTTACAGTAATCACCAAGTAAGAAGTGAGGCAGAGTTTGTATTTATTCAGCGAGAGAACAAACATTTTCATCTGGCGATATACGTTTCTTATTTAGGAGGCTAAAGACCGTTAACAGATATACACTAATTAACCTTCTGTAGTATATTTGAACTCTAATTCACTCTAAAATAATGTATTTAACGAAAATACAATGATTTACAATACTCTAATTTATATAACAATCACTCTACTATTTATATTCGACTTTCACTTCTCTGACTGCCCGTCTGTCTGCTGCGTCGTTCTTTTTATATTCACTGTTGACTTCTCCGAATGCTCTAGAATTTTCCATCGAATCGTCCAGGTTTATCGAATCGTCCAGATTCTTCTCGGTGCATAGCGTATCGAAGGTCATATGCGGCCTGCGTGAGTGTTCAGGCCCGGCATCGCCCACAGCTTCGCCACACTTCGATGAAATGTCGAGAACAAGAAGCTGCAGGCTCATCTGGTTTTCCACTTGTGGTGTATCCCATATTTAGGGAAGGAATCCAGTCAGGATGCATGTTTTCCTTTAAGGCAATGGGTTTTCCTAAAACTATTTTCAAAACTCATTTATGTACAAAAATTAACTGATATAAACTAACTAACCTTCGATAAAATGTCGAGAACATACACGCCAAGTTTTAAGTTGTGATTCACTGAGAGGGCCCCGTTTTGAAGCACTAATCCAAACATCGCGGCGTTGTGCAAATAGATCATTTAAATAGTCACCGTGCTTCATTAAAACTGCCGGAAATCGAAAAAAATATACCTCATCTATTTCTCCCCGCATTTCACAATTAACAACACTAGAAAACGATGGCATATTAATACATTTACGAACTAATCACTAATTAAAGTCTAACCATTGACCGTTGTTTACAAGTAAACAATGGAAACTAAAAAGAATGGGTATGCCCTCCAGCCAATGTCAGTGACGTCATTCTGGAATGGTCTATCCATTGAGTACGTAACTGACAGCTCGGAGGTACAACAAACTCAATCGTAAAAAAAGAATAAGAAATAACCTCACTTTTCCGTTTGCTTTTGTACTTAAAATGAGTTTTTCGCAGTTTTTTCTGTTATTGTTATCAAGTTTAGATGAAGTTCGTCGACAACTGGGTAGAGATAAACTATCAGCTACTCTGTGCTGTCAGTAATAGACATTGATCCATATCTTCTAGGAGCTGAAGAATTATCAACAGATTGTTACGGGTTTATTTTGCACTAGAAAACCCTTTCTGTTTTAATACAATAACATCAGAAATTCTCTGTCATTGATATACACTTTCCACGTACAAGTAGCTCGAGGTTGTTCCTGGACTGTTCCCACCGAACACTAACGAACAAGAAAGCGCCTTGTCAGATATTGACAGTATTGACTTTGACGTCTGAGACATTCTTTCCGGTTGATTATTTGATCGTGATGAGTGACTGACCTATTTTGAAGATTTCCAATTAAAGTTTGATCATCGTTGATGGATCTTGGGAAAATTCATATCTGGAGAGTTTCTCATATTGTTTGCGATTTTTGACGCTATATATTTTTGAGAAATCTCCGTTTGCTTTGCGGATTTTTGAGGTTAGAAGTCATTTCATCATTGTGTAAAACCACTGGAACGAGAAACTCGCTACTACACAGCAAACCGATCATCAAAGCTGTTATCAGAACCCTCCCACTTAACAGAGGTTAGTATTTGCATAGGGCTCTACTTATGGCCCCATACAAGTGTAATCAGAAGTCAGACTGGTATTGTATATTCTAGGGTGCTCCGCTGCGGCTAGTGCTTGCTACTACTCTGCTACCGTTTATTGGAGTTCCACTAATGTGATTGTTCCACTAATGTGATTGTTCCACTGTTCCGTTGCTACACGATTGTCTTTCCACTGTTCTACTACTGTGATTGTTCCTGCTCAACTGTAGTTGTCCCGCTGTATATCTGTTGTTCAGCGTTCCTTCGCTGTTCGTCCCCATTGTTGGTGTTCTTCGTTGAGGGTGTTCGTCCCAGATGTACTGGTACTTAGATTGATTGAGACGTACCCACTGTCTTACTAAGGAAACCTACTTATGATCAGATAAGTTTATCATAAGAGATTGCCCCTAAGGCATCAGTAATCATAATTGTAAGCTATCGTGACGTCACAGGCATAGCCCTCACTGGAGGTTCACTATTTTATTTAGTTAACCAGTACACCACTCTCAATCTATTGAATCCATCTTGGTGGTACCATATTTGTGTAACATACATCAATATATTTTATTAGTGAGAGACATGACTATTTCTTTTGTTCTGGTCCAAGTTATCTAAGCTTAAGGGAAGACAAAACCTCTACATATTTATATATTATTATTATTATACCATTTACAGGTATCTATTGTTTAATATTTCAGTAATATTAGTGCAGTGGGTTGTCCCATTCCATCAGGGTGGTTTCGGATTTTTCACTAGCGATAAATCCGTGGCGCTCCGGAAAATTAACCCCATATTTCAATCTTATCGAAATCAATTTTTATTGTCGAATCCATGCCTACTGAGCTACTGGGTATGTTAGAGGCGTGACACATCATTGCACATTCACTGCTCTCCTTTCCTAAATTTCGCCCCTAACAAGATATTTCCACTTTTTCCTCTCTTCTGCAAGCCCCACTAATTCCAATAATCACTGCTACTTCAGTAAGTAAAAATGTTGCATCTGCTTCTAACAAAAATTTTGTGACACCTTGTTTGGAGAAAATTTTTGATTTTTCACCTCTGTAACCGTCAGATTTTCGTTTTAAAAATGTAATCAGCTCTGTGTACTTACTAATATCAACGTTTTTTCTGTATAATGAAACACTCCCCAACATTGAGTAATACGACCAGAGAGAAAAAGGTTTTCTTTCTTTGGATAAGCATTCAAAATATGCTAATGAGACCTTTTCATTGGTTTTTACTGGTATTATTTATAACGATTGAACGCAGTTTAACATACCGAGATTTTTTAGGCAAAAGGGAGTTGACGACATTTTCTGCTATTTTCTCCCAATCGAAAGGTAAACTGTTATCAGAATCATACATTTTCTGAGATTTCACTTGACAGCGAAGCGAGTTTATGAATAATTTCCAAAGAAATGGTAAAGCACAGCTTGTCAACTATTGAATAACTCGAATTGATATGTAGATTCAATTATATTAGATTTATAATTTGAAAAACATGTATTTATATATTATACTCATTGATGCCAGCAGATAAAGTTTTGTATGTTATTCGGATCATAAACGATCATTCTAGTGCACGTGAAATATTTACGGCTACTACCATAAATGACCGTTATTATGATCCTTATAACAAAATTGACTATTTTGCAGATACGCCCTTTAGCTTAAGCACGACAGAATAGTTTTACAGAAACAGCAGATAGAAAGGGCATTTTTTTTTTAATTTGGCGGATGAAATTGCAAATCGCGTCATGCCCTTCCCCATTAAAATTTAAATGCATATTTAGCGGTAGGCCGTAGAAGAGCAGAATAATTTCCGTTATAACAATAAATCAGTGAACCATTACTACGTAAAACCAATATAAAGGAGAATCAATTATCTATCTGAAATACATTTTTTCGTCGACCTCTGCAAAAAATGACATTTTACGTACTAATTTCCGGACGAAAAATCGACTATTTTTGAAGGCAAGTACTTTTCGTCCGCAAACACTTTTCGTCCGCAAACTCTTTTCGTCCGCTGTGGTCACTATGATACGGCACGGTACGAGTCATTTTCCTAAATCCACGTTTTAATTAATACATAGGCGCCTGTGACAATAACTGTCATTTGCTGTTATCAAATTAATTATTTACGAAATCCGCTAGATTTTACGTGTGAATTTAGACCGTGGTGTGAATATTAGTGTTCATAATAATCAAGAATTGATCGAGTCTGCAGTTCGAAGAGTTGGACGTAGCTGAGGACAGCAAACATGCGAGTACTTACTTTCATAAAGGTATGTAGAGGTCGACGAAAAAATGTAATATACACCTCGGCGAAAAACTGTCTACTGTCTCGCCTGCTTGCTATCCTCGGCTGCGCCTCGGCTATCAATTTGCAGGCTCGACTATAATAGACAGTTTTTCGTCCTTGGTACATAAAAACAATTATAAGACTTAAAAGCGGCAGATAGAGATGTAAAGAACTGATCTATAATCCGAATAGAAATTCATATAATGTGTATTTATGAGAACCGATAAAGCTTCATACGCGAAAGCCGTAGAAATAGATTTTATATCTGAATTCATCAAGAATACAGGGCCATTCAAATTCGACCCACACCATTGGGATCTCCTAAAATACAGGAGATACGTCGAAGCTTAAATTAGGGCAAAGTTGCGTATTCTGGTGCTTAACAAAATACTGTTTTGAAACATGGAAAATTCCGAGTATTTCCGGAAATATCGGGAAAAAACTGAAAATCGGAATTTTCGTTTTTATTTTTTTCTATCGATATTTGACAACATAGCTCAAAACCAAAAGTACATTTTTATTGATATTTTTTTCAGCTACACGTTTTCATGTTCAGATTTACTATCCGACGTTTCGTCTTCTGGCATTCATCTTCAACTTTTTCTTCTGTTATGGGTGTGTAGGATATTACTTTAGTTTCGGGAAACCCTATATGCTCGGTAGAAATAATGTTCTCTACCGACACGGTACGCAGAGTAGTTTTTATATAAGTGTTTTTATGAGTTTTTTATCTTGCAGTGGACAGTTAGAATAAACCTTCTGAATTGTTCACCTCGCCTTTTATTCCATTATTTATTGAAGTGAAATTCACCCTCATATTAGGGCTGAATATATCACAGGGCGCCATATTGTTTTTTTATTCAGAAAATTGTGATTCTCATTCTGATTTCATTGATGTATAATATGTTATGATTTGCACTTCTGAAACCTCGGATATTAAAAAAAAACAACTTCATCTGGGATGGTCATGACTCCATCGAAAAATTTTGTTTAATAAACACTAGTTGTCAGAACTCATTAAACATCATAAGTTTGCACAAATACTGCAGTCGAAATGTCCTCATTCTCAAAAGACGAAAAACGAGATATGTATAACTTTATTATAAATTTGATAGGAATAGTACGAAAACAGCATAAATTTATTTCGAATTATATCCGGGAAGACAACAGCCGGATAAAACATTATTCGGAATTTTGAACAAACACTTGGCTGAGTACGGTGCGTTTCAAAAACCAAGAATGAAATATGGAAGCAGTATGGAACAAAATATTAGACGTAACTTATTAGCCGAGGTAAAATAATTGTTCATTCCATATTCGAAGAAGTATAATTATTTTTGGTACTTTTTTAGATAAATGCAGATCCTTCCAAATCAACACATCAAGTCTCGGCAGAAATGGATGTGCGACAGACGAGCGTTTGGAGGGAATTAAAAAAAAAGTGGTTTGAAATGTTAAAAAATACATATTTCACAAAAATTACATCCAGGTGATCCTGAGAGAAGGATGGAATTTTGTAGCTGGCTCTCGAATAGGGTAGACCCTACAAACTTCTTGAAAAACATTATTTGGACCAACGAAAGTACTTTTTCGAACTGTGGTGTTTTTAATAGAAATAATGAGCACATTTGGAGTGAAAATAATCCACGACACTTCAGAGAAGTCAGACCACAAGTTCGGTTTCGTTTGAATGTGTGGGCTGGAATTTATGATGACTGAATACTTGGACCTCTTTTCTTCTCTAATACTTTGATCGGGGAAACCTATCTTCGGTTCTTAAGAAACGAATTCGAAGAATATATGGATACGTTTTCCCTTGTTAATTATAACAGCTGCTGGTTTCAGCATGACGGGTCTCCTCCACACAATAAAAGAGCAGTTTGCGAATATTTACACCAAAGATTTCCTAATATGTGGTTAGGAAATTCTGGACCAGTGAGGTGGCCGGCAAGGTCACCTGACCTTATAGTTTTGGATACTATCTTGTGGGACACTTTAAAGAACAGAATCTATGGAGAGCAAGAATATGACAGAGTATATGAACTTAGAGACAATATCATCACTGAATTCAGGTCTATCAGAAGAAGGGATATAGTTAGGGCTGTTCTTAATTTGAGACGACGAGCACGGTTATGTATTCAAGAGAAAGGGCATCATTTAGAACACTCGTTGTAATACTTTTTGTGTATTTTTTACAAGCTCATGATTTCATTCTTGATTTTTGAAATGCACCGTACTCTGCCAAGTGTTTGCCCAAAATTCCGAATAATGTTCTATCCGGCAGTTGTCTTTCCGGATATAATTCAAAATAAATTTGTGTTGTTTTCGTACTATTCCCATCAAATTTATAATAAATTTTCAACATATCTGGTTTTTCTTCATTTGAGAATGAGGACATTTATTTTAGACTGAAGTATTTGTGCAAACTTATGATGATTAATGAGTTCTGACAACTAGTGTTTATTAAACAAAATTTTTCGATGGAGTCATCTCAGATGAAGTTGTTTTTTTTTAATATCTGTGGTTTCAGAAGTGCAAATCATAACAAATTATACATTAATGAAATCAGAATGAAAATAACTATTTTTCTGTATAAAAAAAAACAATATGGCGCCCATAGCAGAAAAAGAAGTTAATGATGAATGCCAGACGTCGGATAGTATATCTGAACATGAAAACGTGTAGCTGAAAAAAAATATAAATGAAAATGTACATTTGGTTTTGAGCTATGTTGCCAAATAACGATAGAAAAAAATAAAAACTTAAATGCCGATTTTCAGTTTTTTCCCGATATTTCCGGAAATACTCGGAATTTTCCAAGTTTCAAAACAGTATTTTGTTGAGCACCAGAATACGCAACTTTGTCCCAATTTAAGCCTCGACGTATCTCGTGTAGTTTAGGAGATCCCAATGGTGGTGGTCGAATTTGAATTGCCCTGTAGAAAGTAATTGAAATGAAAAGACTAAGTAATCGCAAATCTCATTAACCTAAGCTGAGCGTAAAATAAAACCATCACACTTGAAGAAGAACGAAAGTGGTTTTCATCAAAACTTCATTTATTAGTATCTGAAAACGTAATATCAACAAATTATCCAAAAAACAATCGGTAGTATCGTAAAATCTATGAAAACAAAATGTGTAAGACATAAAGTGATCAGAATCGAAGTCTAGTAGAAACATTGGAGGGGATGAGGAAATGAAGGACCAAGCTTGTAGAAAACGAATAACTCGTTATAAAACGCCCTATTATCTCCTAGATGCCGCTGCCTTTCCCAATTAATTTGAAAATTTAGTTGCTGGGTGGTGAATTTTGAATTCTGATACTTTTCGGTTCTCTACATTTCGATTCCACCATTTATACGTTAGATGACTTTCAATGAGTTAATTTCAGGTCTTGTGATGTATGGACTCGACGATTTTAGTTCTTATATCTTTCGAATACGACACTTTGTAGACTCGCGATATTCTTTTAGGATATTTTATAATTTTTACAGAATACTGATTTGTAATTTGCTGGTCACATTTCCGTTTATTCTCCGTTATTGTAATGTATTGGTTTCACAATATTTTTTTCCGATTGTTTTCCATTTCTGTAAAATTATTTATTATCTTGTTTGTTTGTCTATTATATCTTTACTCAATTTTATCAGTTAGATACTTTTAATTCATACAAAATTTCTATTTGACACTTTACCGTTCTGAAGGATTATGTGTAATCGAAAATTGGTTATTGTAATATGATGGTTTTACAATTTTTTTGTCCGATTACTTTCCATTTCTTTAAAATTGATTCTTATCAAGTTTGGTTCTCTATTAGATCTTTATTGAATTTTATCGCTTCGATACTTTTAATTCAGACAATTTTTGTTTGAAATTTTACCGATCTGATGGAAGATATGTAATCCATTTAGCAACCAAAAAAATCCATCAAATTCCTGGAGTTGTAGGCTAATACTGTTAGTATTTTCCAATTACTGAGAATCACAAAAACAATAGAACGGAAACATTACACGAACACATACAACCGCCTAACAGTTCATTTAATAGGATTAAATCCGTACAAACTCCAAAAAGAGCAGTATCGACGAGGTTCTCATCGAATATAAACGTGCATTGTTTCGCTAAGAATCGTTAATTGTTTTTCACCAGAATTTGTTTACCAGAAGAGAGAAGTCCTGTGTTCCAACTGAAGAACTGGTGAAAAGGAGAAGGGAGTATCCTTGAGGAAACCTTTGTCAAGTTCAGCACTCAGTTGTGTGACTGGTTGGCTCATTCGTAAATATCATCAGATGTTTTTGAAAACGTTCAATTTTTTCAATGTTCCACCATTCACCATTTTGTTTATAACCGAAGATTAATAAAGATAACGATATTGATGATTTATTAACAAGAAATGGCTCCACTCTCAGTTAAGGCGGATTTATGCACACCCTTTTTTCATTAATCTGTAACTTTCATCGACTGTCATCAAACTTAAATAACTTTAAGAATTATGCACTCGCTTTATTCAATTTATCGGTCTTTTTCTCGAAACAAAAAGAAATGTAGTGTTACTTACATAGTTTTATCTCCCGAACACGAATCCGAAAAAAATTTGTGAGGGTCCCTTATACTTTTCGAGTTTTGACCTTCTGAATCTTGAAAATCGACCATTTTTACACTCGATTTTCTAAGCGAAAAATCGCACAAAATGCCTCCTTTTTGTTGACACGTTTTCAGACCCCAATCTGGGATTTATCATACAAAATTGTATCAAATGATGCACTAAGGGCCAGTTTCACAGGTCCCAGTTAACCTTCATATAACTAACTGAAAGTTTAGACGGTGAATGACATTCTTTCAATGGAGTTCACAATCTTAATTGATCTAGGCTCTAACTGGAACCTGTTTAACTGGTCCTAAATCAATTAGCATGCCATCGTCTTACATATTTATAGTTTTAAAGTCCTCAATGTTATTATTTATAGACCGAACTGCAATTTTTATTTAATTTAGACAGGTCATTATAATTTGCGGAGGTTATGTTAAGTCAAGTTATATTCGTATTTTCTTTTTCCTTAAAAGATAAAAGTTGGTTATGTTTTAAGGCGGATTTATGCACACTGCATTTTCATTAATCTGTAACTTTCATCAACTGTCATTAAACTTAAAGGACCCCGCAAACACCTTATGGGATTTGGGTCCCGGTGGATTTTTTTGAATTTTTGATATGATGTAGTCCATGTTATTCTCAACCAATATTACCATTGCGCCAACCCAAAAAAATGAACAGTTTTGCTGCTAGGGGGCGTTGAAATCACCCCTAGCGCAGATTAGACTATTTATTTTTGAATCCGGTAACAATATGTTCACTTATTTCATTGTTGCTAACGTTGCACAATATTGTGCTGTTTTATAAAGAAAATCTAACCCCCCTCCTTTTTCCCCCCAACTCCTATTACGTAACGAAAAAGAAAATATTTCTTGGGTGCTTTTAAATGTATCGTCGAACGTTTAAATATGCCTTAATAAGGGAAATAACAGTTTTGTATGATTATCCCCCCAAAAGACACAAAATGAAAAAATTTCAGTGGATTTTTCTGAATTTTCAATATGATGTAGTTCAAGTTATTTTGAATCGAAAATAATTGGGTGACAAACCCCGAAAATGAATAGTTTTGATGCTAGCGGGCGTTGAAATCTCATTTTGCTCAGAATAGACTATTTATTAATATAGGCTGAAACAATTTCTCTACGTATTGTAGTTTAGATTATGCTGAACAATTGTGTGATTTCTTATAAAAAAAATCTGAAACCTCCCCCTCACCCCCAACCCCTATATTAAAACACAAAAAAAAAAAATTTTCGACTACTTGTAAATGCTTTATCAAAATAAATGTTTAAATCAGCTAAAATTAGGGAAACTGTCCAGTGGTTCAATTTCACCTTTTCCTCCATTCAAAAAAATATTGGTGGATTCAAAGGAAGAGGGGAGAGATTAAATTAAACAACTGTACGATTTCCTTCATTTGAACTGATTAAAACATTTATTTTGATAGAAAAATTTATTTTGATAAAGCATTTACAAGTAGTCGAGAATAATTTTTTTGTGTTTTAAAATAGGGGTTGGGGTTTCAGATTTTTTTTTATAAGAAATCACACAATTGTTCAGCATAATCTGAACTACAATACGTAGAGAAATTGTTTCAGCCTATATTAATAAATAGTCTATTCTGAGCAAAATGAGATTTCAACGCCCCCTAGCATCAAAACTATTCATTTTCGGGTTTGTCACCCAATTATTTTCGATTCAAAATAACTTGAACTACATCATATTAAAAATTCAGAAAAATCCACCAAAATTTTTTCATTTTGTGTCTTTCGGGGGAGGGGGGATAATCATACAAAACTGGTATTTCCCATATTAAGGCATATTTTAACGTTCGACGATACATTTAAAAGCACCCAAGAAATATTTTCTTTTTCGTTACGTAATAGGAGTTGGGGGGAAGAAGGAGGAGGGTAAGATTTTTTTTATAAAACAGCACAATATTGTGCAACGTTAGCAACAATGAAACAAGTGAACATATTGTTACCGGATTCAAAAATAAATAGTCTAATCTGCGCTAGGGGTGATTTCAACGCCCCCTAGCAGCAAAACTGTTCATTTTTTTGAGTTGGCGCAATGGTAACATTGGTTGAGAATAACATGGACTACATCATACCGAAAATTCAAAAAAATCCACCTGGACCCAAATCCCATAAGGTGTTTGCGGGGTCCTTTACTTTAAGAATTTTGATAAAATAGTAGTAGAAAAGCGCGCGCTCGGCCGACATTTCGCAATTCCACGCGCGCGAGAATTATAGGTGACATTCTTTGTTAATTATTCGCTGCTTTGCTTCTCAAATTGTGTTTGGTTGTTTGGATTTTGTTTTCTCAAGCAAAAGAAGTTGAAAAACTTTAACGGAAACAATATCGGACAAGCTGATTTTAATTCGAATAAGGTTTGTTTGGAATCAGGTTTAGACAAGAATGACATTTGTAACGTCATCACTTTCCTCGTTTATACTGCCGTGCTTAGCCCAGTGGCGGTAACTAACATTAGTCTATATTATAGGAAAAAGAGTTTTGAATTTTTATTTTTATATTTTAGTACATGTTCAATTTGTACCTTCATTTGGGTTGATTTAATTTATTACCAATTAAAACATCCCAAGTAAAGGTACAGATTCAAAATATGCTAAAATATCAAAACAAAAATTGACCACTCTCTTTTCCACAATATACCTAGTTGAATGTCAGTTTCCTCTGAAGAACGTTTCTTTCCGCTTAATGTCAGTAAATTTTTAACTTGTAAAGACTTGATCATACTCTCGCGAAATTCGCAATTTTTCTGCGAATAAAATGGTTACCAGTCAGGCCCGACCAGACGTTGATGCAGAACACATGGTTCTGCATCCATTTTATTCGCAGAAAAATTGCGAAATTCGCGAGGGTATGAACAAGACTTAACAGGGTTTCATGAGAGGTAGCGCGAAAAGTGTCTGTGAACTTCAGAATATCGGAACACGACCATTTGTTATCCATATCTGTCATACTGTCATTTTTAGTTACTTGCTGTCAATAAACGGTTTCCATCAAATGTATTGTTATGTTAATTTAAAACTTATAATTTCAATACAAAGTTGAAAATACTGCAAAATGTGCCAAAAATGCGTGAATTGATGTGTCTAGATTATGCTGATATAAGGCAAAGGCAAATTTGTTGCTTTTTGTGGAAAAAATTTGATGTTGAAATACCCTTTTTGTGACATTTAATTGGTCGTAAATCAAAAAGTAAGTGAGAGCGAGGCTTTTTGACTTCAGATTTGTGTTCAATGACCTCGTAATAACCCACAAAAAAAATTTCGTCAAAATCGGGGTTACTCCTAAACTGCAACTTTTCCCATGATTTTCTTAGCGAAAATTCGCACAAAATGCCTCCATTTTGTTAACACTTTTTTGAGACCCTTATCTGGGATTTATCGTACAAAACTGTATATTGATGCACTAACTTAATTAGCATTCCGTCGTCATATATATTCATAGTTATAGGTCTCAATGTTATCATTTTTAGACTTATCAATAAGCACTTTGCGCTTTTTATTTAATTTTGACAGGTGCGAAGGTTATGTCACTTATGTCCTAAGTTATATTTGTATTTTTTTCCTTAATAGATAAATGTTGGTTATGTCTTAAATCATTGTTTATATAGAAGATAGTTAGTCAACCTTATGGGATTATAATTGGATCAAAATGGATGCGACATGTAGATGGCGGTAGTGAGCTCGCATCCAAGTCATGTCGTAACTTCAGTGATCTGGCCTACAAGTCATGTCGTAACTTGATTGAAACAATGGAAAAGCATTAAAATCAGGGTTTTTTGAAGAAACCTGCATTAAAATGACGTAATATATTCAGGTTTCTAACTAATCACGCTAGATGACACTCGCGTTTGTGTCCAATACCTTTTCCACAGGCATTGACTAACTATGTTCTATTTAAACAATGCTTAAATAATAGGTAAAGAAAGATAAAAGTTAATTTGGATGCATGAATGGTTCCATGAAAATACATAGTTTCAATATCTTAGTGAAAGGGCTTAATGAAAGTGAAGATACAAATTAAAGAGAAAGCGGTGTGCATAAATTTGCCTTTATGCACACTGCTTTTTCATCAATCTGTAACTTTCATCGACTGTCATTAAACTTACATTTACTTTAAGAATTTTGATTCCTTTATGCACACGCTTTATTTAATTTATCTGGATTTTTCTCGAAAAAAAGAAGAAGAAAACTAGTGTTAGTTACGTAGTTTTATCTCCCGAACACGAATCCGGAAGAATTTTGTGGGGGTCTCTTATACTTTTCGAGTTATGACCTTCTGAATCTTGAAAATCGACCATTTTCAAACTTGATTTTCCTATCCAAAATTCACACAAAATGCCTCCTCCTTTTTGTTGACACTTTTCTGAGATCCGAATCTGGTATTTATCGTACAAAACTGTATATTGATGCATTAACTTAATCAGCATGCCGTCGTCGTATATATTTATCAACCTGTAGTAGAAGTCCATTGTATCTCGAAGTGGGGTGGTATAGTTATACAGCAAGAAAACACAAAGTCGTCTCCACAATTTAATTCACCAACTGGACAGTGTAATCAGTTACTAGTATTCCTCAATTCTCTACATTCTTCTATAAGATTCACAATGGAGTTAGCGAAAGACAATTCTCTCCCTTTCTTGGATTTAATGATCAGTATTAAAGATTCAAAACTCAATTTTTCAATTTATAGAAAACCCACTCCCACAGATTCAGTCATTCCGTTTTCTTCTTGTCACCCTTATTCACACAAATTTGCAGCATTTAATTCTCAGTTCCACAGACTTTTCAATATCCCTATTGTCACCCGCAAATTTCAACAAGGAGTTGAACATTATCAAACAAATAGGTCATAACAATGGTTTTCCTTCTCACCTTAATAACAGAATTTTACACAGACAAAGATCTAAATCACTTAATCGTAGTTTAACCCCAATTTATAATTCTAATAAATATTGCTCCATTCCTTACTTAGAGAAAGTTTCTCTGGATGTTTCAAATATATTAAGACGGTTTGTGAAGATCGTTTTATCAGCTTCGACGTGGAGAGCCTTTACACCAATGTCCCCATAGAAGAATCCCTTAACATCATCAAGTGGAAACTGCTTCATGAAAGGACTGACCTCCCCGTACAAGCGATATTGGAACTACTGCAGTGCTGCCTACACAACTCATACTATCAAGAAAAGAGCCGTTTCTTCTCCCAAGTTGATGGACTGCCAATGGGATCTTCTCTCTCTCCAGTAATCGCCAATATATACATGGAGTGGTTCGAGGAATTGGCTATCAGAGAGGCAAAATACAAACCAAAACTATGGCTGAGATACGTAGACGACACCTTTATCATTTGGAACCATGGAGATGAACACCTTGGGGAATTCTTCGCCAGAATGAATAACATTAGGGATTCAATCAAATTCACAAAGGAAAAGGAAACTAATAGTACCCTACCGTTTCTCGATGTGAAAGCTGAAAGAACAGACACTGGAATCCTCACCTCTGTTTACAGGAAGAAGACACACACAGGACAGTACCTCAACTACGGCTCTAATCACCCAAACTCCACAAAGAGGGGAATCGTAAGAACGTTGGTGGAGAGAGCAATATCTATTTGCAACAACCAGGAGTCATTAGATGCGGAAATTAACCACATCAAAAAGGACCTACGGCGAGACGGATACTCCGAGAAACTCATATTCGGAAACAACTGGAAAAGACCAAGACAACTGAAGAACGACCACAAAACCCCGTTCTCATTCTTCCCTATATCAGGGGTATCTCCGAGAAGATCAGAAGGATTGGAAATAAATACAACATCAAGAGTTGCTTTCAATCTGGCAGTACCTTACGAATCTTCCTCACCAAGACGAAACCAGAGAACACAACAGAATCCAGCAAAAACTGTATTTACAAAGTCCCATGTGAATGTGGAGTTCCCTATATCGGAGAGACCAAGAGGCCAATATCAGTAAGAATAGCCGAACACAAAAAGTGGACTCAACGAGGGGAAACATCAAAATCGGGAATTGCTGACCACGCCTGGACAAAACACCACCGAATTCTTTGGGAAGAAGCTAGTATCCTTCATAGAGAGGAACATTGGTTCAAACGGAAATTTATGGAAACCACCTACATAGAAGCCAATGGTGCCTTCAGTCAACCAAGCGTGGAAATTAAAAACGTATGGAAACCGCTCATGGACCGTTTTGGAGGGAGAAAAAGCGCGAAACCATGCGCGCCACAAGACCGCACCTAATTACACCGTAATTATACTTTAATTATAGACCTATAAAAGGTCGCGTAGCATCTGATTTTGTCATTATTCACCAGAAGACGATTGCGGATTCAAGCAATTGAAACGTTGTGGAAAATTTGAAAGAGATAGAAATCTTTCAACCATTAAGATGATGGACGTCCGAAATATAAGTAATCAAAGATATTTATGTTTCCTTTTATACTAATGATTCCATTCCAAAATTGTTGGTTAATACCAAAAATAAGGTACCTATTTCCCATAAATCAGGAGTGTATAGGATTTCTTGTTCACAACCGCATTGTAATGCTCAATATGTTGGACAAAGCGGTAGGACAAGAGTTCTGGAACATGTCAAACTTATTGAGAGTTCTAGAAATCCACACATCGAAGAATATAATACTAAAAGTTCGTTCTCTAACCTTATTCCTAATTATAACCATAGCTTTGATATTAATAAAGACTTAGATATTTACACGTGTGTCAAAAAGGTAAACTTCTCAATCTCCTTGAAATCAATTCTGCTATCAGTAATCCGAATGTTTTGTCTCTCAATGAACAAGTGCAATTTGACTGCAAAAAGTTCTTACCTTGATCCTCTACCAAATAATTGATACTTGTATCTTGATCCGTATAGTTGTACAACAATTGCTCTCCCTGCTCTGGTGCTCTGGTTGTGAGCTGTCTATCGTCTGTGTCTGTGTATGGACGGCGGACATGCTTCGTGAGTCTTTCAGGTTGACATCTGTCTGTAGCCGTGTGGGTCCTTCTTCTCCACATTGCTTCTTATGTGGTGGTTTAGGATGTGTACGGTGACGGGGGGGGGGAGGTTTCTTTCTGTCCACTCTCGGGGTTTGTCTTTGCTCCATGACAGTGTTGAGTGTTGGATGTCTCATTGTTGGTGTAGAATGCAGTAGTTGTTTCGTGTCCCCATTGATTTTTACTTTCATATTCCGCACGTTTGTTGAGAGTACAATGTCATTGGCCTGGTTATGTGACATGAGATCTTTGTGCTCCGAGCGGATTGCATAGGAGTTGTTTCCTTTCAATTTTGTTCCGAGTAGCCGGCTCTCTTGTCACTGTTCCATGTCATCAATGACGTTATATGATTTCTGACAGCTCATACTGCCATAGGTCCTTGTTGGCCTTTTGTTCTCTCTCTCTGTGTGTGATCAGTGTAATGAGCACGTTCCTTATTAATTTCATTTTTCCGCCTCATGTGGCCCCAAACATTACCAACAATTTTTGTTCCTTTCGAAAAAAAAAAGGGCACTAAGGCTTAACAGCCGCCCCTTTCTCCGTTCGGAAAAACAAAAAAAATGTCTTTATTATAATAAGTTTTATATTCTCCTGAATATGTTGACCTAGTATAGGTAATATGTGGCAACGCACAAAATAATTCTTGTATATATTTTATTGCATCAATTTTTTCCTCTCCATGTAAGTAATTCTAACGTACTTTGTTACATTAAGTTATATTGGATTTCCTTTTATTGTAGAATTATTGATAAGCTGATGATGAGCCTGTATGGGTTCGAAACATGTCATTAATATACTACGGTTAGCTGATTGATAGCCCTCTCCGTACATCATTACACTATCCAGTTGGTGAATTAAATTGTGGAGACGACTTTGTGTTTTCTTGCTGTATGTATATATTTATAGGTCTCAATGTTATCATTTATAGACTTAACAATGAGCACTTTGCGCTTTTTATTTAATTTTGACAGATGCGAAGGTTATGTCACTTATGTCCTAAGTTATATTTGTATTTTTTTCCTTAATAGATAAATGTTGGTTATGTCTTAAATAATAGGTAAAGAAAGATAAAAGTTAATTTGGATGCATGAATGGTTCCATGAACATACATGGTTTCAACATCTTAGTGATAGGGCTTAATGAAAGTGAAGATACAAATCAAAGAAAAAGCGGTGTGCATAAATACGCCTTTATGCACACTGCTTTTTCATCAATCTGTAACTTTCATCAACTGTCATTAAACTTAAATTTACTTTAGGAATTTGATTCCTTTATGCACTCGCGATTTTTCTCAAAACGAAAAGAAAAGTATTGTTACGTAGTTTTATCTCCCGAAAACGAATGCAAAAGAATTTTGTGGGGGTCTCTTATACTTTTCAAGTTATGACCTGAATCTTGACTGTTGACTGTTGACTGTTCGTTAGCAAACGATCTCCCAAAGATTTCTGTCTTCTGTCTTCCTGAATCTTGAAATTCGACCATTTTCAAACTTGATTTCCTCAGCGAAAAATCGCACAAAACGCCTCCATTTTGTAGACACTTTTTTGGGACCCTACTCAAGTAGCACACCTATCTTGGTAATATATTGGTATAATATTGTGAACATATTGGCGAAATATTTGAAATGCAATATTGGCGAGAAAAAAAATTTGAACATTCGGCGATATTGGTCCAATATTAGTTGAATAATATTGGCGAAATATTCTTGAAGTAATATTGGCCTCAAAATGTTCGGCGATATTGTTACAATATCGCTAATACAATATTCTGACAATATTGGCACAATATTCAAAAGTTATATTTTCGAGAAGTAAAATGTGAACATTTTGCGATATTGGTCGAATATTGTTTGAATATTTTAGAAATAGTTTTGATGAAATATTCTTGAAGCAATAATGGCCTCAAAATATTTATCGATATTGGTACAATATCATTTGGATATATTGGTGGATGTCAATATACTTTGGCAAATTACTAAAGATCTTTCAGTTGATGAAAGTGACACCACAGTCTGCCTTTTGATCGCCATAACCACTGTGTGAGCTGTCTTGAAAACAAGTTACTGGAAGTATTTAATATACTTTCGTAGGTTTTAGAAGACGTTCTATATGTAGAGCCACCAAGCGGATTTTTATCCAGGTTTGATCATGATATAATTTCAATATGTTTCATTGAATATTCGGCCAATATTCATATTTCATCTCAATCTAGATGTGGGAAACAATATGAAGACAATATTGTTTTAACGATTTCGATAAATATTATTTAACCAATATCGACCCAATATTAATTTATAAGACTTGTTGAATATTGGCGAAATGATATTCTACCAATGTGTAATCACACTTGGAGATACAATATAGTTTTTATGCCTAGAATCGATATTAGGGGAATATTGGGATTGCGATATTTATTCTAGATGTTAAAAACGATGTGAAGATAATATTGTTTTATCTATATTGCTAAATATCATTCGACCAATATTGACTCAATATGAGTTATTACAATTTGTCAAATAAAGTGGAAATGATATTCAACCAATATTCTAACAAACTTGGAAATACAATATAGTTTTTTTCTCCTATAATCGATATGACTGGAATATTTGGATTGCAATATTTATTCTAGATGTGGAAAACAATATATAACCAATATTGTATTATCGATATTGGTAGAAATTATTCAACCAATATTGACCCAATATTTCGTGTGATAATCTACATTCAAAACTAGTTCAACCAATATTCCACCAATATTATTAATACAATATTGTTTTTTGAATATTCACCCATATTGGACCAATATTGATTTTTCATTTACAATATATCTATATTGGCCCAATATGTAACCAAGATTCAGCCGATATGATGTGCTACCTGGGTAATCTGGGATTTATCATACAAAAATGTGTATATGCGTACATATTTATAGTTTTAAAGGTCTCAATGTTATTATGTATAGACTTAACGATTTTCATTTAATTTTGACAGGTCTTTATAATTTGCGGAGGTTACGTCACTTATGTCTTAAGTATTTGCATTTTCTTTTTCCTTAAGACATAAACATTGATTATGTCCTAAATAAGAGGTAAAGAAAGATAAAAGTTAATTTGGTTCCATGAAAATATATAGTTTCAACATCTTAGTGAAAGGGCTTAATTAAAGTGAAGAACAAATCAAAGAAAAAGCGGTGTGCATAAATCCGCCTTTACTCAGTATCACTCACTTCTCGAAAAATTCCCATGTATCTCTGCTGATTGTTATGGAATAATAATTTCTCTCTCAGAATAAACAGAGTTAGTCAAATGTATGGACCCACCTAGAGTCCCTGTATGCAATTTGACATTAGATCGTATATTAGAGTCAGGACACTCGTTGACAGGACATCGAAAAAACGTGTTTTAGGTTATGTCTACCTTGTGAGGCCAAATGACCACAAGGGCGTATCGTCAGGGAGGGAATAGTAAAAATATGTTTTGGGGTACACGTAACCCGAGTAAATCAAAATCGAATATTTGTACTGAAGCTTCCGAAACGAAAAACAGGATATATTCATACCGTAATGTGTTCGTTACAGAATTGTAAGAGCAATTCCAATGACATATCATCTTCCTGGTGATTCAGTTCTATTACAAACATTGGAAGTCGGCGTGGAATATAACATCAAAAGCGCGAATTTGTCAGATGAATTGAAATGATAGGTCAAGAGTAATATCTATTGAATTAGTGAAACTTTTGGTCAGAAGAGTTTCATCCAATCGAGAAAAACTTGACTGAATGTATACAAGGTTATTCAGAGTTTAAATAATATTTTTCATAAACAGGTACACTTCAATAAAGGAGATTTTGAGTGGTATGTCGCAAAGAAGTTAAAAACTTATGCAATTTCTATTTCAAGAACGATTGAAATGGTAGAACGAGTTCAAATCAGAAACGAAAATTTGCAAACAAAGTTGAATGTTTACTGAAAATTTGGCCTCAATTCAGATCAACTTACACATAAAAATAGAATCCGTAAAGAGAAAGATGACGACCTGAGACTGTGGACAAAGCATTAATTATTATATTCGCATGTGGTACTTCTGGATATGAAACCTTATTAAAACTAAATTATGCGTTACCTAGTATAAAAACGTTGAAACGTAAAATAAGTCACATTCTTCTTTTCTCCAGGCATATTAGATGAAATACTTTATTATTTGAAGATCAAAATTCAAAATTTTTCAGACTGCAAGAAAGATTGCTGTTTATTTTTGGATGAATCAGTTGAAGAACCTGGAGAACAGTACTGTGTAGCTACTTGCACTAATATGGGAAGGGGAACGTTAGAAAAAGGGGCAGAAATAGCTACTCATGTTTTGACTGTCATGTTAGGTGGAGTTGCAAGTGGATGGAAACAACTCATATCATATCATTTCACATGAGAGAAAATGAAGGGGGAATCTTTGGCAAAACACTTATTAGAAATTATAAACATCTCTTGGATTCAATATCGTTAATGTCACCACAGATATGGGCCCTTCTAATCAAGCAATGTGGAATTATTTCGGTCTGAAGTCAAGAAAAACGAATGTTCCGAATTTTCCAGTCTTCAGCTACACAATTTTTATAGCCTTCAGCTACTCAATTTTTATAGCCTTCAGCTACTCAATTGTTATAGTCTTCAGCTAATCTCTTTCGGCCTTCAGCATATTGTAATTTTTTTGAAAAGAAAATAAAATTGTTATCTGTCATCATTTCTGCATATTTATTCTGCCTTCCCACACAAGCTAGATATCAGTTTATACTTTATCTTTCTCTTCGGTTCTGTCTCTCGCAGCCTGGCACCCTCCTCTCTGAACTAGGCAAACTCAGAATTTGCATTTTTTTGAAATTTGGAGGGTTACAAGGAAAATTAATGAAATTTATGAAAACGACGAGTATTTATTAAAGAAAATTTCAAATAAATTCGATTTGTTTTTGCATACAGTGATAATGGTCGTCAGTTTGATATGGCAAATCAGACAAAATGTAGGTAGGAGTGCCTTATTTATTTTCTGAAAAAGCTACCGATAGAATTCAAAGATTCTGCGTAATGAAAAAATAACGCCTATTGCGAATATGAAAACGAACTTGGCTAAGGTACATCCATTTACAAATGTTGTCTTCCCAACACCGTGGGGCAGGATAAATAAATGATACGATCATCGTCGTTGGAATATCTCTATAATAACTAGTTTGAAAGTGAAAAATTATTGATTTTAATGTTCTACGATCGAAATCACCTAAAGTCGAACTTTTCAAATCTTAGTACTAATGGCTTCGTTGAAAAATTGATCTGTGCAGATATTCTGCTTGCGTGTTTTATTCAATAAGATTATTCTCACCCTTTTTACGAAACGCCACTGTTGACAGAGAAGAAAATATATTTTGTGTCAATACTATCGTTCGACCGTTGTCACATCAACGGTATAGATATATTTTCTGTTCTTGTTTGACTGATAGAATTCGCCATTTAAAAAATATTTTGTTTTACAATAATTTTTGAGATATAACCTGAAATGCGTTTTTTTTATGTCCTGTCAAAGAGTGTCTCGACTCTAATATACGATCTAATGTCAAATTGCGTACAGGAACTCTGACAGAGTCTATAACCTGAAACCAATGCTGAATATACAGGGCAAAACCTCCAGAAATATACGGGGTGGAGTGCATTTCTTTTGAATAGATTGTCACGAATATTTGCACATTTATTCAAGTATTTTATTGACATCCATCCACTCCTTCAATATTATTGACTATGCAGGGTGTTCCAAACCCAATGGCCTATTATTATATATATATATATATATATATATATATATATATATATATATATATATATATATATATATAAATCAGGATGGATTTATCGAGGGACAATATATAAAAATATAAATAGAAAAGTTATTGGGTATAGCCCTCAAATTATAGTGCAACCGTAGACACGTGTTTCGAGCTTAAGCTCTCTTCAGTACGGTAAAATCAAGTGCGAAAATGTTTAACACGTGGATGTAAAAATTGAAACAAAGGAAGTCAACAACAGGAAGCCAACCACACATTTGTGGCTTCGGTTAGAAGACCTTGAGATTTCAAGGCAACAACTAACGTCGCCACGGAGGCAGCTATAATTTGAGGGCTATACCCAATAACTTTCCTATTTATATTTTTATATGTAATAATAATAATAATATCTTTATTAGCCTTGAGAAACACAAGGTTTATAGACATGTCAAAACAAAATATCACAATTGAAATCATGAACTGAAATCAGGCGACATACATCTTAAAATTTCACAATCGAATGGTAGTCATAAATTTAAAAAAAAATAAAATACGAATACATACACATCAAGATGTTCAGTACAATAACATATGTGGTAAATTCACAAGATTTACATTGAAATAGAAATATATATACACACACATATATATATATATATATATATATATATATATATATATATATATATATATATATATATATACATATATACACACATACACACACACACACATACATATTGAAATCAACTGGAAACATATTATTTAGGTGGCCACTTTGAAGGCATCTCTATTCATTTGGACGATTCCATAAAATTCATGAATGTCATACAGAGGATTTTCAGTTAAGAAAAGCTTCAGAAAGTACTTAAATCTTTTAGTTGACAGATTGTGAAAATTTAGTGGCAGAGTATTGTATAGCTTAAGCCGATATTGTCTGTCCTTTTCAGTCTATTTGCTTTCGTAACAAGGTCTGATTTATTTCTAGTATCATATTGGTGAATGTCTGTACGAGAGGTATGATTATTTATATTTAATCGAATATGTAGTAGGTTTTCATAAACAATAACTGAATACAGTGTCATTATTTTAAGATTTTTAAATATTGGACGGCAAGTTTCATCAATCCTGGCAGAAGTTATACTTCTTACAGCAGATTTCTGCAGAATGAACACTTTTTCAAGATGACATTTTGATGCACTGCCCCAGGATAATATTCCATATCTTAGAACTGAGTGAACTAGAGAATGGTATGTAGTAAGAGCTGCGTTCTGGTTGACAGACCTTTTAATTGTTCTAATTGCGTATGTTGACCTACTCAGCCTAGTACATATGTTATTTATATGTTCTACCCATGATAAATTTGTGTCAATATAAACCCCTAAAAATTTAACTGCTGTTTTTTCATCTTGGTTTGAGTTTCTTGTTTCAAAAGTAAGTACTTCTGTTTTTGTTCATTTAAAATCAGTTCATTTGATGCAAACCAATGTCGTGCTTTGTCTAGGACATTATTTAAAATATGTTGAGGAGTTTCAAGTTCGTCCAATGCTCTGCTCAATGTTGCATCATCGGCATACATCGTAGTTTTAATATCAGATGAATTCATGAAATATGGTAAATCATTAATATATATAATAAAGAGAAGTGGTCCCAATATGGAGCCCTGAGGAACCCCTCTTATCAATTGCATTTTTTGACTACGAGATTCTCCACATTCTACCACTTGAAATCTCTCGTTCAAGTATGATTCTATCATATTTAGGCACACCCCTCTCATACCATAAAAATTTAGTTTGTCGATGAGGATTTGATGATTCACACAATCAAACGCCGAAGTGAGATCAGTGAATACACCAATATATTTTTCTTTATTTTCGAATGCATCTTTTATGTAATTTGTGAGAGAGTTGATTGCATCAGAGGTTGATTTACCCCTTCTGAAGCCAAATTGATGCGGACTCAAAATATCATTCATTTCTAGGAATTCAACAAGTTGTGTGTAAATGGCATATTCGAATATCTTCGAGAAAGATGGTAAGATGGAAATTTGTCGGAAGTTTTTCGCTTCCGAGCAATCACCTTTTTTGTGAATGGGAAGTACTTTACCGATTTTCAGCTCTAGTGGAAAATAACCCTCGGTGAAGCATGCATTGACTATATCTGCTAAAGGATCAATTATGTATAGAGCACAGCTTTTGATAACAAACATATTTACACCTTTTATATCCTCGGTTTTCTTATTTTTCAACTTGTTCAAAATAATTCTAATATCATCTGATGTTAATGGCCGGAAGAACATGGATTTATTTATGTTATATGCTTTTTCAAGTGTATTGATTGAATCAGTTTCAGGTAGATTTCCCAAAGTGGAATTCATATTATTGATGGAGAATTCATTCATTTGATCTGCAGTTAGGTTCTCAGGATTGTTTGAGATTTTATTTTTTCTACCAGTTTCAGTATTGATGATCTGCCAAACTGTTTTACTATAATTATCTGTAGATGTTAATAAACTTTGATAGTGCTCTTTTTTTGCCATCTGTAATATATCCTGATACTGTTTTTTATATTCTTTATACATCTGTTTGTTTTGCTCAGTAGGGTTCAGATTTTGTGACTCAAACAGAAACATCAAGGTTTCTTTAGCTGCCTTAACTTGAGGAGTTATCCATCTTTGTTTTTGTTCTTTAGGTTTGGTAGTTTCTTTTAAGAGTGGAAAACTTATATTATAATAATACATGAAAGTGCTTTCAAATATATTGAACTTATCTTTAGCTTTGTTTTTTACATATATTTCGTTCCAGTTTTCATTTCTCAGGTAGTCATTGAATGTTGTGATATTTTTTGTGTTGTACCTTCTAGTCCATTTTCCCCTAGTATTATTCAGTTTTACCATGTCAATTTCAGAAATGAGTCCTACTGGATGGTCAGATAGTCCAAGAAGTATAGTATAAGCACTGGCAGAATCACAATTACTGAAAATGTTGTCCAGACAGTTTCCTTTGTTGTGAGTTTTTTCATTAATCAGTTGTTGCAAACCAAATGACGTGAACAACTGACTCAATCTTTGTGTATTGGGATCATTTTTTTTATTAAAATGTACATTAAAATCACCTACCAGAAAAATATGACTGTCTGTTTCAAAAGTTTCTGTACTTTCTAAGATTTGTTCCATCTTCTCTAGGAACTGATCAATATTCTTATGGTCAGGCGTTCTATACACATTTATTATTATCAATTTCAGAGATTTCACATAGCATGCAGAAACTTCGCAAACCTGTTCACAAGAACGCTGAGTTATAGGTGATAGCTCATTAAGATTCTTGTGAACATAAATGCAAGAGCCTCCATTTTTTTTATTTATCCTACAGAAATAGCTTACCATTCTGAAGTTATGAAAATTGTTGAATTCAATTTCACTCGAGTTCATCCAGTGTTCTGTAAAACATGCGAATTTTATAGAAGCGTTGGTTGTAAGGAAATGTTCAATAGCCAGTATTTTGTTTCTAAGGCACTGTATATTTTGATAGTATATAGAGATGCTTTCAGAATGATCTTCAGAGTTGGAGTGTGATTTTGAATTTGTTCTCTTATTTATAAAAAAGAATTAGATTGACACTGCATGTCTGCTTGATTCACTTCCGATTTTTGTTGGGGATTATCAAGAAAACGTTGTCCAAGTTTGAAATTGAAGCGACTAAACAGTATATTCCTTGGCCAAAATTTTGTGTCGTATATTTGCTGTTGTAGTTGTGGTTCTACTCCAATCATGAAGGATTGGTTATCTAGTCTGGTGCTTTGTATAGGGAGTTTTTTTACCTGAATATTTTGTGATTTTGTACGGGTGTTTATGTATTTTTGTATGTTATCACTAGTGACTTTATCAGGTACTCTGGCAATGAACAGCCATATTTTCTTCTCTGTACCCTCATTTCCACTTAATTCACTGTCTCCTTCTCCACTACCTACTTTATGCCTCCTACGTTTCGTCACGGTTCTAAAACCACCACTCTCAATTCCACTACTATCTTTCCTAATTTCTGTATTAGCATCACCGTCCCTTGCTAAATTTATAATTTCATCGCACTTTTGCAAAGTATGAATCTTCATGAGTTCGGTGGAAACTTGTTTCAT
The DNA here is from genome assembly GCA_944452925.2 of Chrysolina oricalcia. NCBI lineage: Eukaryota > Metazoa > Arthropoda > Insecta > Coleoptera > Chrysomelidae > Chrysolina > Chrysolina oricalcia. The sequence goes on from OX101813.2 coordinate 3,507,211, forward strand.
TTTCATGTTTAGATCACCCTGTATACTAGAGCTACCTCCAGCTTGAGGTCTATCAATTTGTTTATGGGGTTCACCTCTTGTTTTGCTCGTAGAATGAGTCATGGTTTTGTTAGTGTTTGAATTTGTTTTTATGGGCTCAGTTTTTTGTTGGTAGCTGTTTTTGTTCTTATCAACAGCGACATCCTTTGAGTTTTTTGTTACTTTGTCGAATAGTTTAGTGGGTTTATTTTCCCTACACTGAATGAATTTCAATTCCAGAGTGGAAATTTTTTCGTTGAGTAACAGTATAATGTTTTCCTTGTCTCTTATGATAGTATCTTTGTCAGTTATGATTTGTTTCAATAACTTATTTTTCTCCATCAGGTAGCCATCAGTGGAATATGTTTCACTACATTCCTCTTGTGATTCAGGTTCGTGTTTACATTCTGCTCTTCTTAACTCGCTGGATTGTTTCAAACAAGCAGGGTGGAAAAACTCTGAACATTTGGTACACTTCACTTTATTTATAACTTTTTTTTGGCAGTGTTTACACTTGATATTCTCGATTTCACAGAGCACAGGTGACAAACCACCTGCTGCTTCCGCCATCATAGATTGAGATTGAGATGTATATATATATATATATATATATATATATATATATATATATATATATATATATATATATATATATATATATATATATTATTTTGAAAATTCTGCTCTGTCGATCTAGAATATTTTCAGCACTGCGACAATGCCGCTTCTATCGAGAAGTAGCAACATTTTTGATATTTTGAATAGAATACCCTGTATATTATTGTATTTTTCGCTTTGCCATCGTTTTTTGATAATTTTCATATAATACTTCCCTATACCCATCTCCAGCGGTTATTGAGAAACTCTATTTTTTTGTGCGAACCATAGCTTCAATTAGACCTTCATTACTGCAGTATTCGGATACGTAGGAAGCTGAAATTTTGGATGTAGTTTGACAATATCCTGTATATTTGTTATGACTAAGGTAATTCGTTCTTCAATATAAAGGGTCTCTGAAAATTTTAGATTTTACTGAAAGTGGTTAAAAGTGCATTTTTTCAAATGAAACACCCTGTATATCATCAAATATCCTGAACGAATATTGAATTTTCTCTCAAATGATGGATCATGTTCCTATACCAAAAGAGTCAGGTTTGCCATATTTTGTATTGGGTAGATATGAAATGTCATGGAAATTCCATTATGAAAATTCGAAAATTAGTACCTTAATGATAAAACGTTTGCGCGTTCATTAACGTAAATTCGATGGGAAAAGAAGCAAAATGGAAGCCAATAATTATTCAAATGGTAATCTGAATAATTTTTGTCTAATTTGTCTAATTTGTCCCATATTTCTAACTGATCATTTTTCAGTGCGGCTTTTTTTTAGCCCCCCCCCTGTTAACTTTTGTACTTTTGAAATGAGGAAATTTTTTTTTTTTTGAGTTCACGACTGAAAATTTCCAGGAATAATTTAAGCTTGCTATTCGGTAAGAAAATTTCACAGCATTATTTGGAAAAAGATTATTGATCCAATCTGACATTTTAAATTAATTTCACTGCTTGTCAAGTCCACTGTGTTTCGTTAAATAAAAAATATTACCAACTTTAGTTAAACCAAATGCTAAAACTCAGAAGGGTAATAGATCAGTCTATCGCCCTTTCATAATTTTAGGTTCCTAAAGGTGGTAGAAATGTATTTTTTGTTAAAGTAGTCCATAACTCTTCTAATGTAAAATATATAATATTAACATGGTTTGTTGCAGTAGGTGGCCGTGATATAGGCGGCCATGCTTTTGACAGATGAGGTTTATATTGGTAAATTACATTGAGTTACTGTATAGTAAACCAGCAAACAAAGATATTCTTATGTAAAACATTTCTTGAAAGCATTTGCGATAAACAATTTGAAAAAAACTGAAATGCTTTGAAAAGTACAATTTATGTAAATACTGCAAAGAGTTGAGTCAAGTGCAAATATGTCATCCAAAATTAATATATTTAACGAATTTAATGGAATATTGCGACCAGGAAGCGTTAGAGTCGAATGGTTTGTTTACGAAAATCCATGAAAGTCTGCTGCAGATGTCAAGTAGATATGGCCTTTTGCGTTTGCGTTTGCCTTTTGAACAAAATTGTTCCAAAATATTACATATATGTCTTAAAACACAGACATCTAATCAATTCGTCACCTTCCTATTCGCCATTAAGAAGAGAGGATGGGTTAGAATTCAAACAACATTTAAATCTTACTATGTTTTGAAATATAAATTGTTAATACATAATAATTAAACAAATTTGTGTTTTCTGTTTGATGAAACTTTATAGCGAATAATAAATTATAATGTTAATTCTTATAGAAATTTTGCATTATTCACAGGTATATCTACTATATTTAATGGTTGTAGATCATATGTTTACCTTTTCAACTTTCAAAAAATTTCCACTTAAATATCGTGGCGCCACGAAAAAATTTCTGGAATTTTTTTGTTTGCCATGGTAACTAGTCAAAATTAAGGCATCTTATTGGTTAAAAAGTAGAGAAATAATCCTACGTCCCTTTTTACAAACACGTCTAATATGCCATCGAGTTTGGAACACCCTGTATATCTTCACCGCTTGAGAGCTTCAACTGTTCAAAAGAGAAAGGTGGTATTAACATAAAGCTATGAAATATCCAAAATGCAGTATTCCATTCTCCAAACGAGTGTTTTGATTATTTATTCAGACTTGGTGTCCAAAACGTTCATCCTGAAATCTCTAGTCATGTTCAACCTGTACCAGTCTATGAACAAAAAAGACGAACAAGAAAAAGAATCCGAGGTCATAGGCCACGAAAGATTCTACCAAGCGCGAACAACAGGAAGAAGTTCCAAAAGAAGAAAAAGGGTTACTCGAAGGACTCACAGTGCTGCGGAATTTCCAGCTGCGACTCTATCTGCCGCTAACAGGAGAGCAGCTTTCCGGAACAGAAGTCAAAGCTCTGAAAACAACAGTGATGATGGTAACTCAACGCCCCAACGGGTGGAGTCTCTAGTAAAAATTTTCTTCGGATCTCGACGGTATTATTTTCCATTTAATTTCTTGATACGTAGGCCAAGCTGTAGATAAAAATAAGAGCCTTTTTTTTATTGATGCCTCCTTTCACCTATTTATAGCACGCCTCAGCGTGTTTAATTCTCCGAACAATAAAAGATATAGAGGTGCCATTTCCATATAAACAACACGTATTGAAGCGAAAGCTGCATACCGCTATCCAGCGCCGGATTGAGACAGCCGAGCTACCGAGTAAAACTCGGGAGGCCGCAGGGTGCGAGGCCGGTTGGGCCGAAGGCCAAACTCGGAAATGAGAAATATTAGTGACGAGCCTTTGCAGCTTTCAGATGACCCTAATATTGTTTCTGAGAAAGTATTGTGATAGTGTTAAAATTTTAGAAATTCTTTATTTTTAAACAATTTGATTTTAAGTGTGCGGAGGAGGACCACTATGAAAATATTGGTTGAAATCGGGACGAATTGGAAGTTATAAAACCAGCAAATACAGACAATTTTGTAAATTATTGGTCCAAACCAGGAGAACTTTCGCTTTTCACGAATTTCATCCACATCATCAACCTAACGATGACGTTCCATTCAATTCCATGATTGCTTATTACAGAAAACAAGATCAAGAACAATTCAAAAGATAATGGCTAACTTATTCGAAGCAGAACGACACATTCTTCCGTTCATTCTGTTCAGGGTTTGGCAGAGTTGAAAACCGTTTCACTATAATAGGCTGTGAAACCAAACCAAAATCCACATGGACGCATTCTTGAGCATGAATCTTCTTCATCTCATAGAACAGCAGTAGAAGCATACTTGATTTGATCGAACAATACGGATATATTAATCCAGAACTTGGACTAGGATGCTGTGGGATAATTCGAATATGGAGAATTTTTCTTCAGAAATGCTTAGTAGTAGTCCTAGCAAGTGGTTTGGACGTGGGTGGACCTCCGCCACCTGGTACGTTTTTAAGCTATGACGTCATTAAATATGACGGCCGTTTGATCATAGAACTGCTCATATCTCAGACAAAACTTGACCGAATTGCATGCAATTTGGGTAAATTTGTTGGTGTTACTATTAGTAAGATGAATAGCAATGTGGTTCAACTGTCACTATACAAAAATCTAAGATTTTTTTCATTCTGTTGTCGTTTTCATTTCCACATAAATACACATTAATTAAGAATGTTTATCATGGCTAGAAATACACAATATCATAAATAGAAAAAGTTTCAATGGAAATATTTTCGAACGAGTATTCAACAAGGATTTTCACAGTTTGACCCTTTACTACCACAATTGCAAAAAGAGCAGCATTCAACTTCATTTTTTCCTACAAATGCAGGAGAATTTGGCGCATGTTAAACAGTTGCAAGCACCAATAAAATCAGTGGGATATTTTTGTCTGACATATCAAATCATCTTCCATTAGTATAAAACCGAAATCACATGGGTCTAAGCCAATAAGTACATCATCAATACATTGTCGCTAAAGACATGTGTAGAAATATGATCTCAACAAATGACCCCTAACACTTCTGCTTGTTGGCGGCAAATGTTAAATATTCATATTATTGGCATGGTAATACAGCCACAATCTGAGTTCGTCTAAGGACTTACAAGATGACCCTTATCGTAATACTAGCACTAGGTATTCTTCTGCAGATTTGAGGCTTTGTTCAATGCATTCTCAGACAGATGATACGCCAAAGTGTTCCAAGTGTGCCAAAGATACATTATTGAGAGCTGCTTCTTTGGTGCAATTTACTCTGATATATAATCTGATCCAGATAGTGCGTGGTTGGCTGGAAGCAAAGAGCATAAGCTTTGTCCAATTTGTTTGTAGATATCAAGCAGCAGAAAAAAACATTAGTAGTTTTAGCAAAACCTGAAGAGGTTTTGCAAAAACAACGATCACATAACATCAGTTTTTGTTGACGTAGCGTAATATTCCAGTAATATATTATTACTGTGTATTTCCAGAAAAAGACAATACTTTGCAAAAGAAAGGTGTAATATATTTATTTATACTTGTTTTATAACAAAAAACATCACCAATGACATATTGACATTAACACAGTATGATTATATGAAAAACAATACAAGATGTTCACAAAGTATCTAAACTATAAATGATGATAATTGCCATTTCAACACTCCGCCTCAATTTCATCAATCAACAAACAAAAAATCGAACAGTGATTGATTGCCATCAATCAAACGAAATCAAGTCCCAAAGTTGAACGAAGTTTGAAAAATTGATCCCTATTCAATCCCTTTGTGAGTATATCTGCCTTCTGATCATTAGAAGGGATATAAATATCGGTAATAATACCATTATTAAACAAATCCTTTACGTAATTATATTTTACATCGATATGTTTCAGTCTTCGATGTTCCCATTTACTCAATAAGTGAATACAAGATTGATTGTCCTCATATAAAACCACAGGATTAACAATTGTTATTCCAAAATCAGTAAGTAAATTCTTCAACCATACTAACTCCGTCGAGGCATTAGCTAAATCAACGTATTCTGCCTCCGTCAAGGATAAAGCTACGGTTGGTTGCTTTTTCGTTACCCAAGACACCGTACCACCATAAATTTCGAAAAGATATCCAGATGTCGATTTACGATCATTATCCCCTGCCCAATCAGAATCAGCATATCCGATTAGAGGATTTGAACAAGAGTTTTTACTAAAATGAAGCCCCAAATTTAAAGTGCCTTTTACATATCGCAAAATACGCTTCAATCCAACCCACTGAGATTCGGTTGCATTACTCTGAAAACGACTTAAAAAATTCACTGAAGCACTCAAATCAGGTCTAGTAGTCAACATCACATACATAAGACAACCAATCAACTCACTATATGGTTTTGACTCAATAATACAAGGCTCTTCATCAGTTTCTCTCACAGGATTCACTTCCATTGGCGTTTTAACTGGTTTGCACTCATACATATCGAATCTTTTCAACAAATTTTCCAAACATGTTGTTTGACTGAGAATCATACCAGAATCATTCCGCTCAATCTTAATTCCCAGAAAAAAATGTAATGGACCCAATTCTTTTGTTCGAAATTCACTCATCAATGCATTCTTGATCACATTCAACTCTGTCCTATTTTTCGATGCGATAATTATATCATCCACGTATAAAATCAAGTAAATGACATGATCATTTGTTTTTCTAAAATAGAAGCATTTATCAAATTCTGAATTTTTGAATTTCAATTGTTTCGGACTTTGTTTAAGACCATACAATGATTTATTCAACTTACACACAAGATTGGACTCTCTCATAAAATACTTGGGTAGTTTCATATAAATCTCTTCATCGAGATCACCCTGTAGAAATGCGTTCTTGACATCAAGTTGATCAGCGAAAAAACTGACATGATTAATGACAGCTAGAAAAACTCTGACAGTTGTCAAACGCGCAACAGGAGCATAAGTTTCATTATAATCAAAACCTTTACTTTGAGCACACCCTTTCACAACCAAACGCGCCTTGTATCTTTCTATATTTCCCACTTCATCACGTTTAAGTTTAAAAACCCATTTATTATCAATAGCTCTTTTTCCCGGCGGCAACTCAGTTAAGGTCCAAGTGTTGGTTTCTTTGAGTGCGTTGAGTTCCTCTTCAATGGCCTTGTACCATTCAACTTTGTCATCTCTAGTTTCGATTTCTTCGAATGTTTCCGGTATATCATCCAGGTAAGTCTCCGCATTCATGGCATCAACAACATAATCTTCCAAGTACCTTGGTCGAACTTTCACACGTGAACTGGTTCGACAAATCTGATCAGTAGTAGTTTCGTTTTCTTCCTCATCGGCTTCCGAATTGCTTTCTGAGTTATTCTTTTCATCTCCGCCTTCATCGGGGAATTCTGTATCAGAATTATCATTGTTCCAGTCAGCAGTTATTCTGGAACCTATGAATTTTCCTTCGTCAAATTTGACGTCATGACCAAAAAGGATTTTTCTTTCATCTGGACACCAGAGACGATATCCATTTACACAGTATCCAACCATGACACATTTTTTGGATCTTGAATCAAATTTTTCTTTTACTAACTCTTTCGGCACATGCAGGTAAGCGATACATCCAAAAACTTTTAGTTTGTTTAGATTTGGTTCTTCGTCACACCAAAGAGTAGCAGGCAAAACATTTTTTAGTGCACTTGTAGGACTTCTATTGATAACATATACAGCTGCTAGAACCGCTTCAGACCAGAAAGTTTTCTGTAAACAAGATTTCAATAGCATGCATCTTGCTTTTTCAATAATTGTCCGATTCATCCGTTCTGCGACTCCATTCTGCTCAGGAGTATAACGGATGGTGAATTCAAACTGAATACCATGTTCCTCGAAGTGAGTTTTCATTTCCGTCGAGACATATTCCCCTCCGTTATCACATCTGAAGCGACTGAGTTTGCAATTAAAATGATATGTGGCCATTGCTTCATAGATTTTGAAATAACGAAAAGTTTCTGATTTAGCTGAGAGTAGATAAACAGCAGTAAAATGTGTATAATCGTCAATAAAAGTCAAAACATATCGTTTTCCGTCGTAGGATTCCGGTTTTATTGGTCCAAAAATGTCGCTGTGAACAAGTTGAAGGGGCCTCTTGACACGATTTCTGTGATTGTTGTGTGGAAGTTTTGTTTGCTTTCCTTCCATACAAATTTCACAAGTGTCCCAATCACTAATTTTGGTATTTATATATAGATAACCTATCTGCTTTTCCAGCTTCTGCAGACTACTTTTGCTGATGTGACCTAGTCGTTCGTGCCATAGGTTTGCACTGTTGTTCACCAAGCATGCGTTTTCTTCCGTACTAGTTTCATTCACAAAGTTCAACTCATAAAGTTTGTTATTCCTTTGTGCAACAGCAAGCTTCATGGTTCCTTTAGAAATTATAGCTTTTCCAGTTTCAAAAATAATTGTGAAACCTTTCATCTCTAGTTTCCTCACAGACAGTAGGTTGAGTTCTAATTCGGTTGCCAATAAAACTTCACAGATTGTAATATCGATCTTCTTTCCATCGACGATTGATTTGACATGGACTTCACCTTTCTTGTTGGCTACGAGATGATGTCCTGATTTGGCCACTCTGGTCTTTCCATCGTAACTACATTTTTCAAAACATATTCATCATTGACAAGATGTTCCGTAGCTCCGGAGTCTAAATACCAATGAACTTCTATAGTTTTCTGGTAGCTTCCAACGGGAAAACAGAAATTTTGATCTTCTTCCTCTTCTGCAACTGCAGAATTTACCCTTTTATGCTCTGTTGTCGTAGATGTTTGCAATTTTCTGCACTGTGACCTCTTATGACCAATAAGTCCACAGTGATGGCATTTGAAGGGATAAGTATTATTATTTCGAGAATCAGTAGGCTTCGAGTGAGTTTTTGGGAGCATTTTCGGGTGAGTTCCTCGGCCTGGGTGTATTGAGAAAGCTGTAGCTGGTTGTGGTTCATTTTTGATTTTACACCGTCCATTAGATAGCCGTTTGGACTGCTCATCAAGAAGTCTATTCTTCACGAATGCTAGAGTTAATTGATCACTTGATAACGATTCCATTGCCGTCACAACAACATCATATTCTGGTGGCATAGTGAGCAGTAAATGACAGACAATATCTGTTTCCTCTAACGTCGCTCCAGTCGACTTGAGCTCTCGAACCATCTTATCGAATTTTAGGAAATGATCTTGCATTCTTTCGGTCAGATTCAATTTCATGGTTAAGAGAGCTTTCCTGAGACGTAGCTGAATAGCTACTCCCTTTCTTTCAAATGTGTTCTGCAGTTCTTTCCAGACACAATAAGCGGTTTGTTTTCCTTTCGCGTACTCCAGATAACTGTCCGCTATCTTCTGAATGATGACTGATTTACACCTTTTGTCATTTTTCCTTTTCTGGGCATTCCTGGTTTCTCTCTGGTTTATCTGAGATAACGTTTCTCCTGGATCTGCAGTTTCAAACTCTAATGATTCCTGAACATAATTCAGTAGATCTTTCTCGTCCAGCAAGGTTTCCATTCTGAATCGCCAGTTGTCGTAGTTTGTTCCATCAAAAAGTTGAATTTTGTATTTCTCGTCGTCGTTCATAATTTCTTGAATAACTTTTCCATAACCTGTTGACGTAGCGTAATATTCCAGTAATATATTATTACTGTGTATTTCCAGAAAAAGACAATACTTTGCAAAAGAAAGGTGTAATATATTTATTTATACTTGTTTTATAACAAAAAACATCACCAATGACATATTGACATTAACACAGTATGATTATATGAAAAACAATACAAGATGTTCACAAAGTATCTAAACTATAAATGATGATAATTGCCATTTCAACAGTTTTAGTACTTTGTTACCAACTTTTATGTCTTCATTTTGTGTAATAAACTTGTCTCCAATGTAACTGAGGATGTATCCATAACCATCATGTAATCCAGGTTCAATATAGTTAGCTATAAGAGAAAAAGATGCAACCCTTTCAAAAACTTGAAATTGTACCTCAGTAAATACTAAGGAATAAAGTTCACATGACACAGCAGATTTGCATAAAAAACGATTGACACGTCCGTCCTCCAAATCACTGGTACGGGTGAAAACGTCATTTTGTACATATAACGTGACTCCTTAGCTCTTAGAGACTCATGGATTATATATTTCTTATATATTCGATTATGTGATTTCTTGTTACAGATAATACATTAAACATTCTCGATTACAAGTGACACCTCCTTGAAGACTGTGGTGACGTGCACGTTCAAGATTTCCGGTTCACAGGATTTGAAAGTGCTGCCTTTATCTTCAATTTATATTATTTCGTTCTCACTTTGAACCTTCGAAAGGAACTCATTATGACAATACTGTTTGTAGCACGCATTATTCATATGATAGTAGAACACTGCTTCCTCACTTGATGAGTTCAAATGCTCAGTAATAAAGTCATTTCGCACTTTCGCAGTTGCCCTGACTTTTTATTTGCCATTTTCTTTACTTATCTCAGTACCATCAGTTTCATTGCATATAAATGCATGATGCTTTGCCAACTAGAATAAAAAAGTTGACACTGTCTTTCGAGACTCTCTTTTATTTTATAATATTCATGTGTCCATTTCATTTTAGCGACCAGAAACAAACTCGAAGAACAATTAACACCTTCAATTCACTGATTTCGAGTATTTATATCTATTATTTGCACTTAATGCATCTTCACCTACATTCATGAATGACAAATACGTATAAAAGTTTACAGTTTCATGCAAACGGTCATGTATTGCATGAGATATGAGCAGTTCTATGATCGAACGGCCGCCATCTTTGATGACGTCGTAGCTCAAAAATGTACCAGATGGCAGATGTCCACCCGAGTCCAAAATACTTACTGGAACACCTACTAAGCATTCCAATTATTCCGTACGCTAATTGTGACTGCACAAGTGAAAAATATAAAGTTGATAACCAATCTATGTTCAAGAAATTTCTAAGATATGTGAATTTTGGCAACAGCATTCTAATTTTTTCAACAACATAACTTATTTGTGCATCCCACCTAAAATGTTTGTCAATCATTATACCGAGATACTTTATTTGGTCAGATTTTTCAATATATAACGTTTTATTTCCGGAAGATATTTCCAGCGCATCAAAATTGGGCAGGTATTTATTATATGAAGTAAAGGGAATAAATTTTGTTTTCAGTACATTAACCGTCAGAAGAATAGTGGTGAACCATTGCTGAATACAAGAAAAATCTTGTTCTGCTTTCATCTTCGCTTCCCCCAAGAATTCGCCTAATACAATACCACTGTGTCATCTGCAAAGCTTAGTAATATTCTATCATCCCTTGATTCCAGAAGATCATTTATATAAAGATTAAATAATACGGGACCTAAAACTGTGCCCTGTGGTACGCCATATTCAATTACTCGACTTGTACTCAGAGATCCCTCTATTTCCACATATTGTTGTCGGTCTGATAAATAACCTTCAATTAGCTTCAGGGCAATACCTCTGAAACCTATTCTTTCATGTTTAGCAATTAATCTTTCATGGCTTATTGTATCGAAGGCCTTTTCCAGTTCGAAAAAAATACCCAAAATTGGTTCATAATGCTGCATAAATAGTTTTTGTGACATATGCTATGGCATCTTGTGTTGAGCGTCCATCTCTAAATCCAAACTGTTTATCTGACAGTATATTATATTTATCAATGAAATTTGTTATTCTTGCTTTCATGATTTTTTCTATGATTTTGGATAGTGTCAAGATGAGAGATATCGGCCTGTAAAAAAAAATTTTTTTGTAAAATTTGTTTTTACGAAAATCCCAGGTTTTCGGAGGAAAACCCCTCAAAAGCAGAGCTTGTGCGAGCAAGGGAGATCCGGGACCTACAGTTTAAATAAAAGTAGAATCCGAACCACTTCAGCTCAGTGATACACGACCGGGGATCGAACCCGGTGGAAGCCAAACGCTCTAACACCTCGACCTCTGTTTTATGCATAGGTTTGATTATACCAACTTTCAAATCCCTAGGAAAGGTTCCAGTCTCAAATATTTTATTCGTTAAGTGTGATATATGCATAGATATGAATTAACTAATTTCTAAAAAAAATTCAGTTGTTAAACCGTCCATTCCCGGTGCTTTACCTCTTTTCAGACTAGATATTGTAATTTTTACTTCTGCTGGGTTTGTTGGAAAAAGATAAATAGTCTCATTTCGGAATTCAGGAAGGTCGTTCAAATCTTTGTTGCGTTTTAATTTATTTGCCAAGTTTTTTCCTATTTCTATATAGTGCTTATTGAAAATATTCGCTATTTCGCTCTTATCTGTAACTGAAGTACCATTAGGTGATTTTATTTCCTTAATTTGATTGGATTTCTTGAAATTTTGACAGATTTTTTTTACAGTTTCACAGAGGACTTTGTGATTATTTTTTTTGTGTAATAATCAATCTTGGATTTCTTTATTATTGTTGTTAATTTATTTCGATAGTTTCTGTATTCTGATTGGATTCCCAAGTCATTGGGGTTTTGTTTTGCCATTTTATGTAGTTCGTTTTTTCTGTTTACTGAAACAATTAAAGACCTGCTTATCCACTCAGATTTCTTACTATTTTTTTTATTTATTTTAATTTTTTTAGTATTATTTTCGAGATATTATTTTAGGTTTTCTATCATTACTTTTACTTTAGTGTCCACATCATCGCTTGTATAGAACTCATACCACTGTTCATTTTTTAGATCCATTTTCAATTTTTTGTAGTTTATGTAATTCTTATATATTGTTTCGTCGGATTTTTTATTTTGTCTCTTCATATTTATATTCATTATAGTAGCAAAGTGGTCCGTTATTCCTAATTCATATATAATTGGTACAAAAATGTCGTTGGGATATTTTGACTTGATAAAAATATGATCGATACAACTATTACTGCCATTCACTTCCCTTGTTGTTTTATTAATAAATGAAACAAAGCCTAATTCACTCATAGTGTTTAAATAACATTCTGTGAATTCATCATTCTTTAGAATGTTTATATTTACATCCCCAACAAGTGCGGTGATATTGGCACTAACATCATTTTCGATACTTCTCAGATATTGCGAGATATCATTATTGAACTGTTTCCGACAAGTTGTAGGTGGTCTATATATAGCTAGAATCCTTATTATATCTTTCCCGTGCTGAAAACTGAAACAGCTCATATCGCTCCTTGGACAGATCTTCGTGTATCGTGATGCCGCTGTTTTTAAGCTTCTTTTTAGCAAGGTAGACTTCAGTTCGCTTCAATGGTGTTACGAATTTGACCAGAATTGTCCGTGTTCCAGTTTTGGGATGTGGTTTCCCAATTCTAAAAACATCACCAATATCTTCAGGGCCACACGTTAATGCGAGGGTTTCTCTCATGAATGTCAGTATCACCTTCAACGTATTTTCTTCGTCATTTTCAGTTATGCCGTTTATTCGCAAAGAATTTTTTCTTTCCAATTGGTCAATGGTACTGCGCAATGTACGTAAATCGTTCTCATTTCTCTGCACTCTTTTCTCAACGCATCCTAAATTTGCGGTTATCATTGAAACGTTATTATTAAATTTCTCAAATTTTGTGTCCATTTTAGCATCCAGAGATGCTATCATTTTTTCGCAAACTTTTTCTATTAGTTTTTCCAAGTGTTCATTCACGTACTCACCATCATGAGTTTCAAGTCGATATTTTCGTTCCGGTTATTATTATATGATGAAGACGGTTATTATTATTATACTTTCATTTACTGACGCTCTCGGCAACTTGTTATGAATATCATTGAAATGTTTTCGATTATTTTTCGACATATCTTGGAACCAATAAAAACCATCAATTTAAAGCTATGATGTACTTTCAAACCAATCACAACATTATTATAGTGGGAATTTTCTACTTAGATTATTGCCTCGGGAATATTCGTGGTATTTTGTTTTTATTGTGTGACAACAACTGATACTTTTGAAAATGAATTCAGATAACCGTAATGAATAAAAATGTTATATAGAGAATGTGTCTATGATTGGGGCATCAAAAAATAATCTATCGAATACCACACGTATTGCCGTAAACCCGTAGTTTGCTACATGTTTAGAGTAATAAAAATGAGCTGTTTCTAAACATGTTTGGTACTTGTGGTCTAGCAGACAGAATATGAAAGAAATTATTTCTTATCTATTTATACAAAACATAGTCGTCTAGTTTTTTGTGAAATGTCATTATTTGTTTAGTAATTTATTGATGTTCAGTGACAGTTTAGTACTACAATATTTTTGGTATTCGTGAATATTCGAATGATTGCTTAGATTTAATTGGAAGTAGAAATGGAGTTAAGTGTAAAACAAAGAATTGAAATACTTATGATGATTGGGTATGGAGACAGATCGCGAACTCAGATGGAAGTGTGCAATTTGTTTAATGATAAAAATCCAGAAAGACCTATAACGCGTTCAACAGTCAGTAAGATTGAAACGAAATTTCGAGAAACTGGTACGGTTGAAAATGTATGCAAATCAGGTCGTCCCCCTGCAAATGCTGATACAGCATTAGATGTTTTACTGAGTTTTGAAAAAGATGCGCACACTTCTGTTCGTAAAGTTAGTCACGATATCAGCGTTAGCAAAACAACGGTACACAAACTATTGAAGCTTGAAAAATGGCATCCTTATAAAATCAAACTTGTGCAAGAATTACACGAAGATGATCCCGATAGAAGACTCCAATTTTGCGAAGAAATGATGGATAAATGTCACCGAGACCCTCTCTTGATACAAAACATTATTTTTTCTGATGAGGCCACTTTCACGTTAAATGGTGAGGTTAACCGTCAGAATTGTAGATACTGGGCAAAAGAAAACCCCCAATGGATGCGTGAGCATCATATACAATACCCTCAAATGGTAAATGTATGGGCTGGAATTGTACGAAATCGAATCATCGGACCCTACTTTATCGAAGGTAATTTAAACGGGGCAACGTACCTTGAGTTTTTAAGGGGGTATCTCGTACCTACTTTACGTAATTTGTTTCCCAGCAGACGTAATTCTGGAGGTTTTGATGAAAGTTTATGGTTTCAACAGGATGGTGCACCTCCACATTATGCTGTAGATGTTAGAAGGTACCTAGATGAAATTTTTCCGAACAGGTGGATTGGTAGACGTGGACACACTGAATGGCCAGCGAGGTCACCAGATTTAAATCCTTTGGATTATTTTCTGTGGGGCCATCTGAAGAATGTTATTTATAAAACGAAACCAGCGAATATTGAAGATGTACAAGAGAAAATTCAAACAGAAATAAACAATATTACAATACACAAGGTTCAACAATAATTTGTACAATGTTTGGGTTACTGTCAAATACAGCAAGGGCTGCAGTTCGAACATTTATAAAGTCATGTATTCCAGCATAATCTGTCCGCTAGACAATAAGTATTTTTGATAATATTGTTAATTTACCTAATAAAGAATATTACGCGTTACTTTATGAGCACACACAAAACTATTGTATTTTGTCCACCCTGTACCAATTGGAATCAACATGTGATACATTTTTGGAATCAGCTCAGGTAGAGTAATCCGAATATTGAGACAAAATGGGGGTGTTCCATTAAAAAAAAATGACGGTGACGTCATTACTCGAACGTAATTCACCCTGTATATTAGATTATTATTTTGAAATACGGTAAATTAAAATAAAAAATTGATGTGTTTCAGAATTATTTCTTAAATGGACCTGTTTAGCTATTTGTTCCATACTTTATGAGCACACACAAAACTATTGTATTTTGGTCCACCCTGTACCAATTGGAATCAACATGTGATACATTTTTGGAATCAGCTCAGCTAAAGTAATCCGAATATTGAGACAAAATGGGGGTGATCCATTAAAAAAAAATTACGGTGACGTCATTACTCGAACGTAATTCACCCTGTATATAAGATTATTATTTTAAAATACGGTAAATTAAAATCAAAAATCGACGTGTTTCAGGATTATTTCTTAAAAGGATCTGTCTAGCTAAAAATGAATTTGTTCCATACTTTTCGCCATATTCTTTCAACTTGTCAAAATTGTGTAGGGTGTTGTACCAAAAAAGGATAATGAAATTTTGCTGAAAGCCATTTTCATAAGGTTGTGTGCACTTTCTATTGTTGAAATTACGTTTCTGACAAGTTCATTCTATCGAATACAAAGCTGAACTGCATAACAAATGAAACAATGCTCGACACGTTCGAACTATTGATTCCTTCGAGTTGTAGGATCGTGGGAGTGATTTAATATTCCCAATGGAAAATTCCTCTAAAAAATGTATGAATCTGGTTGTTCATTTCCAATTTTAGTACGTACGTTCTATTTTCATACAGAATAGCTCACTTAAGATCGCTTGATATGCCTATAATCTAAATTCAGGAAAAACACAAGAAGAATTGAAGAGCCACTGAGGCATTTAACTTTGGATGAGTATTTCAATTATACCCTTTCAACATAAATTTGATGAATATGTTTATTATAGTTTATGTGTAAATTCATATGTGTATTATAATGCGTGTATTGCATACATATATACAGGGTGACCCAAGGGTGTGTGCATGGTCCATAACTTTTTTTCTATGCAAGCAATCAACTTCATTTTTTTTTCAATAGATAGGTTCAACAATGAGCACATTCTGAAAATATGTTCATCGATATACAAGATGTTTCAAAATAAAATACACGACTACGTTCCATTTATTTAAATGGCAACCCTCCTTTTTTGTTCCATTTTTGGATTCGCCACAAAATTGTTAATATAAGGTACCCTGGTTTCATATACCTATAATGCAATAGTTTTTGATATATGTCAATTTATGTATCAAAATCGCGTCGTGCATGGACCCACAGAAAAATTCATAATTTCAGAACCATTCAAGACAACTCAACCTAGTTTTTCCCAGACTATTCCTCAAGCTTCAGAGCATCTTTTGAAATGCTGGCGAACTTGAAGTCAATGTTCCATTCGCCTACTACGATTTTTTTCAAATGACCATTTACATATGAGGTGAAGTGGGGCAAATGTGATCTACTTTTTGAATAGTTCAACTTTCATTCAATATAAAGCTGCAAAGAAACGTTTAAAAAATTTGAGAAAAAAACCGTATACTTTTGGAACGGTTTTGTATTGATTGTTTAATGTTGTTAATGTTGCGCGATGTTTTTTAAAATCATATCAATATATCACATTTACCCCAGTGACTGGGGCAAATGTGAAGAAAGTTTATATTTTTGTAGTAAATAGCATATTCCGTAGTCTGGGGCAATTGTATAAAAATTCAATTCAAGTTCTCTATATGTGTAATTTTTATAATTTATTTTGTTAAGAAATGACAAAAATGTGAACTAGGAAACAATGCCAGAACAAAGGAAACAAAAAGCTAATAAAATTAAACACAAAACACTCTTAGATATCTTAGAGTTAATGTTGAATGTAAAAAGTTTTTAGAGAAAGTTGAAAAATAGTACATTCCTCGTCTATCAACGATAGGATTAGGTAGCACTTTTATATCCTGTTCAAGTACTTTACCAATGTCGGTATTTATTGGCCATACAATTTTTTAATTTAACTATCCACCCATCATCCGTGTATTCTGGTTCAAGTACCACATAATGTCTGATTATCTTTTACCAATACCCAACTGCCTTATAAATTGATGTTCGGCCTGCTAAAACATCAGACATTGCAGTGTTGAGATCAGCTGCCGAATATTTTCCATAAGTTTCTTTTTTTTTGTATAAGCGAACCATGATATCTATAACAAATAAAGCTTGTAAAACTTGTTTTACAACTGTTTAAATTCATTGTTTGAGTAATCCAGGTTTGAATCCAAGAAGTTATACAAACGGGGTAAATGTGATATACTATGACACATTTGGTCCAACCTGTAATAATACATTTGCCCCAACAACAACATTCCAAAGGGCTATTGTGTTATAGCAACGTTTGAGGTCAATAATGCGTTCTTTATTTTAATAACATATACCATACGTTTTTTCAAACTACTATGAACTACTAAGTATATAAAAATTAGATTAATATTCCTACATACCGAAAAAATAAAATATTATTCCACCAACGGGGTAAATGTATAAAAAAATGTGTGTTAAAGTGAAACGCACTCTTCGCTTATCTGTACTCAAATGAAATCCATGTTTGGATTTCGACGGCTTCTAGTAGTGGCTCACTAGACTAGCATATCTCGGGCTCCGGCTAATAAGTGGCACAAGCATATTCATACAAATAGCTAGTTTTAAACGTACTATCGCAATTGCCCCATTATCACATATACCCCACTTCACCTTGGCAATAACTCGATTTTTTCAAATGCAACACCCTGAATTTTATTGCACTATTACATGGAATTTTTAAAGAGCTTTTCGTCAATATCGGCTTTATGGGGTCTACTTTGTGTACAAATATGTTGAAAATCAGAAATGTGGATGGTTTTTGAGGAATCTAGGAGGACGCTTTCGTGAAATTTGACACATTCTTAAAATTATGAATTTTGAAATTGTAATATAAACAGGAGTACATTACAAAGAAATAAATTCTAGTAATAGTTACAATAACAAGAAAGAGTGATTGACAATAAACCATGTAAAAATTTTGGACAAAGGCCACTTATAAATGCTCAACTAGGTCCCCATCATGTTCCACACAAGCTGCTAGTCTTCTTGTGAATGACTCCTGAACTCTAGCAAGCATTGCACCATCAGTTGAACGGAAGGCTTTCGTGATCCTATTTTTCATATCATCTGCAGTTGTCGGACGATCTCTGAAAACCCTTTCTTTCACGTACCCCCAAAGAAAGGAATCTAGAGGCGTAAGGTCTGGGGATCGCGCGGGCCAAGGAATAGTACCTCCTCGGCCTATCAAACGATTGAGATAGGATTGATCTAAAAATTATCGAACTATACTATAGTTATGCACCGGCGCACCATCGTGCTGCAACCACATGGTTCTTCGGGTATTCAAATCCACTTCTTCTAACATTCCCGGAAGATGTTCGCGAAGGAAACGTAAATATCTTTCACCATTTAGCACATTGTCGAAGAAGTAGGGACCAATAATGTGATTTCCAATAATTCCTCCCCAAACATTAAGCGACCATCGCTGTTGGTGGTCAAGGGTCCTCAACCAGTGAGGATTTTCGACTGCATAATAATGCATGTTGTGTTTGTTGACCGAACCGTTGTTGTTGAAAGTTGCTTCATCAGAAAACAGAATTTTGTTTAAAGTATTATCCTCCTCGGTAAAGGTAAAGAATATGGGTCCAGTTGCGATTTTGATAAAATTTGTACAGACGTTTTATAACATCATAAAAACACTAGAGCAATCGAAATTTTTGCGCGGAAAGACCTTTTTCTATTTTTTTTCTTAAAAAAACTGTATGTGGGTACTCACTTTTGAGAGACACAATTACAAACCGTTGAACGGAGTATAAACGTATTTTTCAATTCAAACCCATTGTCTTGAACTGCAAACACTTCTATCCAACCATAAATATAGTAGTTCATAATGTTAAATAAACTTCAAAAATTAAAAAACGCCAAGAAGATATTTATTAAAAATACGTAAACATTAAACAACCACTTTATTTAACAAATGACATGCCACTTTTGACACGAGTTAGTAATGCCACGTTGCCAATTCTATTACGTGGAATAGTGACGGTTAAGGCTTGTTCATACCCTCGCGAATTTCGGAATTTTTCTGCGAATAAAATGACTGCCAGTCATGCCGGACCAATCGTTGATGCAGAATCATATCGGTAGCCATTTTATTCGCATAAAAATGAACGAGACTTCATGGAAGTTTATGGTAAACTACAAGAAGATGAAAAAAATTATGGAATTCTCGATTCTCATTCGAGTTTATTTCTGTCATAAACATCCAAAATAACTTTTGACATACGGTTATCCGTCAAATGTCATATGTCCTCTGTTCAAATCCGCGCGAGCTGATATGCAAAATGTGTTATAGTTCTCATTTCGAATTGTAACATAGGTTTGTGGAATTGACAGAATTGTTGACCTGTTAGGAAAAGCCCGCGTTCGGCCGACATTCGGCAAATCCACGCGCGTGCTCGCATGGTCTATTTTGTGTCATAGTTCTCATTTCAAATTATATCATAGGTTTGTGTAAGATGGATTGAGATAATTGTTGACCAGTTAAGAAAAGCCGCGCGTTCGGCCGACATTTCGCAAATCTGCGCGCGCGGATTTGCGAAATGTCGGCCGAACGCGCTCGCTTCACTCGCATATAGTCTATTTTGTTTTATAGTTCTCATTTTATATTATATCATAGGTTTGTGTAATATGAATTGACAGAATTGTTGAACAGTTAGGAAAAGCTGCGCGTTCGGCCGACATTTCGCAAATCCGCGCGCGCGGATTTGCGAAATGTCGGCCGAACGCGCTCGCTTCGCTCGCATATAATCAATTTTGTTTTATAGTTCTCATTTCAAATCATAGCATAGGTTAGTGACTTATGAATTGACAGAATTGTTGACCAGTTAGGAAAAGCTGCGCGTTCGGCCGACATTTCGCATATCCGCGCGCGCGGATTTGCGAAATGTCGGCCGAACGCGCTGGCTTCGCTCGCATATGGTCTATTTTGTTTATAGTTCTCTTTTCAAATTATATCTTAGGTTTGTGTAGAATGAATTGAGAAAATTGTCGACCAGTTAGGAAAAGCTGCGCGTTCGGCCGACATTTCGCAAATCTGCGCGCGCGGATTGGCGAAATGTCGGCCGAACGCGCTCGCTTCGCTCGCATATGCTCTATTTTGTTTTACAGTTCCCATTTCAAATTATATTATAAGTTTGTGTAGGATAAATAAAGAGAATTGTTGAACAGTTAGGAAAAGACGCGCGTTCGCATATGGTTTATTCTCTTTTATAGATCTGATTTCAAATTTTATCATAGATTGGGGAAGATGAATAATGAAGTAGGTGAACCTGTAATGAAATTGTGCGCATTCTTCACCTATTTCAAACTCTTCTTTTTTTCAACTCGACTCATCACAATAATCTCCTATATATTTATTCGCCCGTTTAATGCAATTTCAAGCACGACATATATAAATTTTCCAAATATAATTTTATCTCATGAAATTTCACACCCTGAAATATTTTTCATAACAATCTAGATACCTAGCTACCAACAAAAACGCATATTCTTGATTACAAACAAAAACTAATCATTATCAATGTCGAATCGACAATGAATGTTGTGCGTTTATTAAAAATTTGTGAAAACAAACCACTTTTGCTCACCAATTTGAGGGAATGGCGATTACTACCCCAAGATGGAGAGTATATGTGTCCTAGATGTGGTGGTCCCTTTGTCTTAGGCGAAGATTCTTCCAGGTAATTTCATTTGACCTTCATATGTACTTACTGACATTTTCCACAATCTCTTATGACGAATTTCATATACAAGATGCATTGATGACTGACGTTTAATTTGGATTAATATTGGGTTAGTTCGTTCCTTCAGGAAAAAGTATGGTATTTTCATTTTCTTTCGATTTGCCTAATGCATTATGCTGATTCGTCATAGAGATGAATATTGGTTTCATTAAAACATTGTCTAAATATTTTTTTTAGAGTTGATGGTTGGAAATGAAAATGCCCAAATTATTATTCCGAAAGGAAACAAAAAAGAAGGAAGTGCGGTAACACTAAAGAGTTCCGTTCTGGAACATTTTTTGCCGGCTCAAAATTATCTATTTTCCAAGTTTTGGCATTCGTGAATTTGTGGGTTTCTAATGCTTCGTTGAAACTAATATCCGAGCAATTAGAAATATCCAAAGTAGCCACTATTGATTGGGCTAGTTTTTGTAGGGAAGTATTGTTTGATGCCTTTTTTAGTCAACCTGAGAAAATTGGAGGACCAGGAAAAATCGTCGAAATTGACGAAAGTAAATTTGGCAAAAGGAAGTACCACAGAGGACATCATGTGGAAGGGCAGTGGGTATTTGGTGGCTACGAACGAGGTTCTGGTAAAATTTTCATGGTTGCTGTGGAACATCGAGATACAGATACCCTTCTTCCAATAATCGAGCAATGGATAGAAAAGGGGACCACTATCCATTCCGATTGTTGAAAGGCTTACGATTGCCTGTCTAAGGAAGGCTATACACATTTAACGGTCAACCGCTCCATTTGCTTCAAAGATCCAGAAACGGGTGTTCACACAAATAGTATCGAATCATCATGGAGACACGCCAAAGCGATTAATCCCTCCAATGGCAGAAAGAAGGCACACATTCCCGGAAATTTAGCTCGGTACATGTTTCATAAAAAATGTAATCAACTAAATTTAGACCGAACTGTAGAATTCTTTAAATTGGCAGGACAACTCTACGATCCCCGAAAAACGAATACTGAAGATTCAACCCACATAGTCGACGAGGATGAGAGAGAAGAACTGGGCGAAGACTTCTGAAAAATTCACAAGACAAAAACGGCCCTTTTCAGGGCCACCAATAATTTTTGAAGAATTCGTTGAATAATAATATAATAAATCTCAATCCATCTTTTTCAGGGTTAAATAGAGACTTCTAATGGATCCGTAGCACCGATAAAAAAAGAAAAGAGTTCTTGACTTTTCCATCTCTGTTGCCAGAAAACGCGCTCTGTGATTGTTCGCTAAAATAACGAGTCTTGTCCTTGTCATTTAAAATTCCCGCCATTGTAGTGACCAATCACAAAGCACATCCTCTTGTCCACTTGCAACAAGGATAGAAAAAATGAAGAACTTGTGTTTTTTTGTCGGAGTCAATTAGAACTTTTGTGGTCTATGGTGCCATAAGAAATCTTTATTGGCAACGTCGCAATTCCAACTTTGATCTAAGGGAGCCATCACTGATCACTGTGATCACTGTCACTTGTCAACAAATTGTAAATTATTTGTACATGCATAATAAAAGCAGTTTTTTTTACCTTTTCCATACTATTCGAAGTTTATTCTGCTAATGAATTGATACTTCCTATATGTAGAAAGTGTTATTTATACAACACAGTTCATTTACAATGAAATAATTGGTAAAATAACCCATTCAACAAATTGTATTTGTTTGCCTTGAAAGTGAGTATCCACATATATTTTTTCAAAAAAAAAATAGAAAAATGTGTTTCCGCGACAAAATTTCAATTTTTTAGTTCATTTTATCGTGTTTTAGAGCATCTGTAAAAAAAATTTCAAAATCCCAGCTGGACCCATATTCTTTACTTTTTCCTAATCCTCATCAAATCATGCCATTCATTTGAATACAGAACGCAACTCTATTGGCAAAATCATCACCATACAATTCTTGATGTAGGTTCAGATGGAAAGGGTGGAACTTATGTTTCAATATTATTCTGTTCACACTACTTTGTGAAATATCCGTTTCCGCTGCTATTTCCCTAGTGCTTACGTGAGGATTTTCCTGTAGCATCAATAAAACTTGCAATTCATTTTCCTCATCAATTCGACCACCAAAAATTTCCTTTTGAGTATAAGACACACTACCACTGAGTTCAAACCGATCTCTTAACTTTTAGAATGAAGACACCCGTGGAGTTTTTGCTTCCGGATATTTTTCATGGTAGATTCTGCTTGCTAATAAAGGATTTCTGTCAGCTTCGCCAATACAGTAGACCATATTCACTAATTCTTCGCGAGTGAAATTCATTTTCAACAATTTTACGTGTACAATTATTGACAGTACAAGGATGTAAAATTTTACGAAAGCAGCCTACTAGATTCCTCAAAAATCATCCACATTTCTTCTTTTCAACATTTTTCGCAAACTACACAAAGTAGACCCCACAAATGCTATATTGACGAAAAGCTCTTAGAAAATGCCATGTAATGTTGTAATGAAATGAGGGAGGTTATTTTCATGCGTATGCTATTCAAAAACGTTTTGGTCAGAAACATAGTGTTTGGAAGCAAAAATGTTTGCCATCTGATGAATATCTACGAAAAATATGTTAAACAGAAGTTGCAACACGGTGAGTGTCAGTGTCATATCTTCAGAATGAGAATTCAACAAGCACGTTTTTGAAATTTCAATCCTATAGATATCGTGTTAAAGCTTCTTTTGTTATAGAGATTCATCATATTTGATTTAATTTCCTGAAATAGTGACACATTAGTTGTTTATACTTATCAGTGGACAGTTCAGCATTGAAACTCGTTGAAAAATTGATCAACATTTATTAAGGAAATTAAAATATAGTGACTGATTTTTTATTTTATTTTTGGGGGTTTTGGGGCCTCAAATTAAAGAAAACTCTATTTGTTCGAAGTTAACTTTTCGTCAATTCATTTTGACATCTTCAGGGAACTGGAAGATATGAATAGGGGATTTTTTTTAATTAATAAAACAATAGAAGAAACAAATAATACTATACTAATCAATTTGCTACTACTACTTTTCCAGAAACAATCACTGAACAATGTTTTGGTAACGTATAAAACTTTAGATTGAATCATTCCTAATTCACTCTGATCTACTCTGAAGTTTTATCTGTTACCAGAACATAGTTCAGTGATTGTTTTTGAAAGAGTATTAGTAGCAAATTGATATGTATATTATAATTTGTTTTTTTTTACCATTTTATTAATTGAAAAAAATCCTCTTTCAGTATCTTACAGTAGCCTGAAGATTACAAAATTAATTAACGAAACGCCTTTAAAGAAATATATTTTTCTTCAATTAATGACCTCAAATCCCCCAAAAAAAAAAAATCAATCACCATAACAATGGTCGTATCTTACATATCAACAATAAAATAAAGTATTTCTTAAATCTGGGAATATTAGAAATACATCAAAATATGCACTATTTCTAGTAACCACGGATAGAGTTGGGAAGAGGGAAGAATCTTCGAATTATACAATAAATTAGTCATCTGAAACAAAAAAAATCATTACTCAAGAATAATTAATAAAAATCAAATGTATGGAATGGAGTGTTTCATTACAATACTTTCATGAGAAATTCCAGAGGTTTGAAAACATCAAACTTCATAGAAGTCCGTGTTAGTAGTAGGTTCACTATTTTTCTTACAAAACAAAATGAGTACCCATATGACCTCTTAGCGGCAAATGTTCAATGAAAAAGTTGTAGATAATAAAGTAAATAACCCCACATTATCCGTCAGAATGGCGAAAAACCGATTTTTTAGTATTTAAGTTTTTTATTTCGAATAAATGATTTTATGTACATGAAAATTTTTTAATGTGGCAAAATCTGTGGCAACCTTGCCCTACAAGGAATCGACAAATATTAAAAATGTTGATTTCACTCAATTTGCAAGTTTTAGGAACTAGAATCTTAGGTTCCCATATGAAAAAATCATCTAACAATAATCATCATGTCATAAGATAAAAGTATCTCTTTATAAATAACTTCACAACCTCTTCATGTTTGCAGAATTTGCTCTCTACTTCAGAAACTATAAAATACATAGGATGTTTCTTTTGAAAAATATTTAATTTGTGTCGTTTCTGTTCGAACCGGAATTAGGTACTACTGAACCCGTTCGGTTCCTGAAAAAGTCATATTTTCATTCAATTCCAGCCATCACCGTTAAATTTTTTCGTACAAATGAATATTATCTAAAATAAGAATGGACCATCCCTGAAGCTCACCCAATACTTACTTGTTTGATTTCAACCTCCCACAAATAATAACTATGGATAAAATCTATTGTTGAAAACAGACACACTCAGATAGGCACTTATCCGAAATTTATTTCTTGTAGAAACAAACTATAAACAAAGCGTATTCAACCTTTACTTCTGTACTTACACAACACAACCAAATCCACACGTGAACTGATTGACAATGAGAATTGAAACGACGTAGATGACCCGATGATGAAACGGCCTGTTAGGAGTGAGTGGAATAAAACATCATAGGAAACACGTGTGTGACGAAGAAGATGCATGATCAGAGGTGGTGGAAAAAACCGTTACATTTCCAGAACTAAACGACACCTATTTAATGGTTAAAAGGTATCGTTTAACAGTAAAAATGTAAATTATAGTGGCTAAACAGTTTGTTTTTTCAATTCCATCTTTTAACCACAATCGTGCCCTTTATTGAATCTAAGAGGTAACCTTTTCGAAATAAGATGAGTATTTTGAAAAAAAGACCCGTTTAACATTTAACACCTTCACTTTGTACATTGACCAGATAACATATAGTTGCTAAAATAATTTATTTAGCAGCTATAAGATTTTTTTGAAAAAAAACTTGTATAACTGGATTTCTCTCGGTGTAGTTGTGTATTTTATTTTGAAACATCTTGTATCATAATGAAAATATTTTCAGAATGTAGTCATTGTTGAACCTATCGATTGAAAAAAAAAAAATCAATTCGATTGCTTGCATAGAAAAAAGTTATGGACCATGCATACGCCCCTGGTTAACCCTGTATATAGTGTATAGTATAGTTTACTGATGTGATTCCACCATTTGAATATTTTGTCTTCTTTACTTCAGCACTTTCATTTATTTTTTCAGTATTTTTGACCTTATTCAATGCTTTGTTAGCAAGAATCTGATTCTTCGCACAATACGGTATCTTTGATTGACATCTTGACAACACACGTGCGTTTCAACCAGGCATGTGGTCGCCTACAGATAAAAATATAACATGAAAAAAATTGATCAGCACGCCGCCACTGGTTCTAAGCTTACATCCGAATATCATAACAATAACAAATCTTCCCCTCCGAACTCCGAGGTTACCCACAAACTTTAACAAAGGATAGTGATATGCAGCTTTCATAACAACGTGTGTTGTGCATTATATAAATGGCACCTCTATGTCTTTTATTGCTCGGAGGATACACCACATCCTATTCTTTTTTCGTAATTGAGATCTGTTTTTTTACTAGCTATTTAAGTTTGCTTGATAAAAATGCTGTCACTTCTCATCGCACAATAAACATTGAGCTGCCAAGGCTCTTGGAAATTCAGTTCACTGAATACATGTTGATTTGAGTCACTCCAACAATGGCAATTATGTGTGTTAAAGACACCATTTTTTTGTAAAGAACCCCGCACACACCTTATGGGAATCTAGCCCTGTCGAATTGGCTGTAACTTTGGGAAAACGAAGTTCTCGGCATCCCGAACAAAAGTCCCCACGGGCACAATAAGATCCTATGAGTAGTTTCGGAGGTATGGTACCTACAAGTCCAAGACTTTTAATGATGTTGCACCTGTAAGTAGACTTAGCTGGGAGTCAAAATAAACGTCAACTTGAGCTAAGGCTGTTGAAAAATAGTATTTTTTTAATCCTACCGTTTGAAAGTAATTGATGAAAAATCGGGGAAAACCTGAAAAATCGTGGAAAACTTGTTTAAAATCTACATTTTCGCTGTCGAGATGTAAAATTTCTAGATTTTTTCAAAAAAAGAATTCTTTTTCAGAACTTTACGGCTCTTGCTTAATACCAAAGTGTGGGAAAATCGGAAAGTCATTGAAAATACTGAGAAGCTTGGAAAACTCATTTAATTTTTTTTACACGAGAGGAAAAAAATGTCTTTGCGCACGTTGTGCCGGACTCGTGTACTTATTGATAAACAAAAAAATTCAAATACAGTTATCAAACGTATTGCCTCGGGTTAGCAACCTGCATCCAAGTCTGGCACAACGTGTGTACAGGCATTTTCTTCCTCTAGAATAAATACGTTTTCCAAGCTTTTCTGTATTTTCTTGGATTTTCCGATTCTCCCACACTTTATTATTGAGCGAGAGGTTTATAGTTCTGAAAATACAATATTTTTTTGAAAAAATCTAGACAGCGAAAAATGTAGATTTTAAGCGAGTTTTCCACGTTTTTTCAGGTTTTCCCCGATTTTCCGACATTTCCATCACTTGCTTTTAAACGGTAGAATTCAAAAATACTATTTTCCAATAGCCTTAGTTCAAATTGACGTTTATTTTGACTCCCAGCTGAGTCTACTTACAGGTGCAACATCATTAAAAGTCTTGGACTTGTAGGTCCCATACCTCCGAAACTACTCATAGGATCTTTTTGTGCCCGTGGAGACTTTTGTTCGGGATGCCAAGAATTACGTTTTCCCAAAGTTACAGCCAATTCGACAAAGGGCCAGTTTCCATAAGGTTTGTGCGGGGTTCTTTAGCTTCATCGGGCCATATGATATTATCCAAAAATAATTCATTCCCTTGCGACCAAGTTGAAATGAATTCACAAAATCTGACTCTTCGTGGAAAATCTGTTTCTTTCAGGTGCTGAATTATGGATAACTTATATGAGTGAAATTTATGTTTACGCAGTATTCTGTACTGAGTTTTTTGACAATCCTTATTCTCTTGCAACTTGTCACAAAGGAATCTAGGAGAAAAGCGCAATGTCAAAAAAGCCCACAAGAAATATCCACACGTGGAAAATTGCACACATCCAATTCAATTAAATAGTGGAGTCTTCCTAGACGTTTCACTATTTCACCAAACTTCCATATACTGGAACGGGAGTAATTTCTGGATTGCACTCTCTCTCCAACGGCAAAAAATTTATCAAAACGTGGTTGTGTGGAAATATTCTTTTCTGATTTTTGTGGTCGAATGAGGTCTAGTTTTGTCCTTAAAATTCTACCAATAAGAATTTCTGAAGGTGGTTTTCCACATGAGAGGGGTGTGACTCTGTATCTTAATAAAAATCGACATAATTTTTCGTGCAACTCGCCTGGTTCATTCATCATACATTTGAATTTTGTTTTCAACGTTTGACAGTAACTTTCTTCTTGGCCATTTGTGTTTGGATGACCTGGTGCTATCAATTTCTGTTGAATTCCATTCCTCTTGCAGAATTGCTTGAACTCATTGGATTTGAATATTGAAGCATTTTCGCTGGCAAACCGTGTATACTGAAAATTTCTCTGAGGTGATAAATTGTAGAAGATGTTGAAGGACAATTTTTCAACATAGTTATCTCTGGCCATTTTGATTTTGCATCGACTAATATCAGGAAATGATGGTTCAAGAATGGACCAGCATAATCCATATGAACTCGCTGCCAGTTTTTCGTCGGTACTTTCCAATGATGTGCTGGTGCTTTTGAAGTATTTTTCTTCACATTATAGCATGCAAGACAACTTTTCACTAAATTTTCTATGTCCTGGTCGATGTTCTTCCAGTAACAATAGTTTCTTGCTAGTGATTTCATTTTCACTATTCCCAGATGTGTGGGATGTAGTTCTTGCAGGTTGGTATTTTCTAGGAATGATTATACGATGTCCTCGAAACATCAGTCCGTCTTGAAATGACAATTCTGGATCTCTTCTCAGCAGTTCTTTCTTCAATTTCAGTAAGTCGGGGTCATTTTCTGATTCAATTTTAATTTTTCCGCTGTCAGTGTCGTTGCAAATCTGATTTACCAAGGCAATACTCAGTAAGTGTTCATCATCCACCTTTCTTTCTTCTTCTGGAGACAATTTGAGTGGATTTCTTGAAAAATAATCAGAGTTGGTATGATCATTTGATTTTCGATATAATGACCAGTGAATCGCTGTTTCTTCTTTATCTAACTGACTGTAGTTGCGTTCGGCTTTATAGAGTGATCTTGAAATAAAAACAATCGGTCTCTCTGATCCATCCTGCAAACGGTGAGATAAAACTCGAGACTATCCATATAGGCTGGCATCAGTGGCAAGAGTTATTTCCAGATCAGATGTGAATGGCATCAATACATTTTTGTTTGCTATCAACTTCTTAGCTTTAATGAATGCTGCTTCACATTTTTCAGTCCATTTGAATTATATACCTCTTCTCAGCAGACCATTCAGAAGATATAGTATTGTTGATGCATCTGGGATAAAATTTGAATAGTACATAATCAATCCAAGAAACTGTTGTATTTCTTCCTTGGATTTGGGTCGTGGAGCTTCAATAACTGCTTTAATTTTATCATCTGATTTCTGAAGACCTTCCTTGCTGATGATATGTCCAAGATATGATATTTTCTTCTCAAAATTTTTACATTTGTCTCTATTTAGATGAATATATTCTCTTAATTTGGATGGATTATTCGATTCTTGCACTGTTCTAATGATGATGCTTGAACCAAAGTATCATCGAAATAACCTGTAGTTCCTCCTAAATCGTGAACAATTTGATCTATTATCTTGTGAAATTCACTCGGAGCTGTTTTTATTCCGAAAAATAGTCTTTTTGCCAACTATGAGATGAAAATGTTTGAATTTTGGCACTCACTCCATCAACTGGAATATGCAGGTATGCTTTTAAAATGTCTAATATACAGAAAAATTCAGCATTTTTCATTTTATTGAAAATATCTCCAATTCTTGGAATTGGATACCGATTATCTTGAAGCTGATTGTTCACTGTCACTTTATAGTCAGCGTAAAGTCGAATTTTTCCATATTTTCATCAACGATTTCTAATGGATTACCCCACTCGGAATGATCAACTTTTTGTATGATATCTTGTCTTTCCAAGTTGTCCAATTCTTTTTCGACTTGTTCTTGAAGTGCATATGGGAGTCTCCGAGGTTTGATGAAGACTGGTCTGGCATCGGAGCGAAGAGAAAGAGAACATTTTTCCAATTTCTGGTTGAAAAACATCTTTGAATTGTTCAAGAATTTTTGATATCAATGTTTCAGGACAAAGTATGGAGTTAACATCGCGAATATCGAATTATAATTCTCGTATCCATCTTCTTCCTAGCAAATGCAGTTTCCAGGGCTTTTTCGAACGATACATCGACCAACTGTAGAATTCTTTCTCTTGTACTGGAATCGAGCAAACCTCTGATAGATTGTGCTCTTAACAGCATGTTGATAACACCTTTCGAACATTCATTTGTATTGCACTCAGTTTTGGAGTCGCTTTTTTTGATGAGGTCTTTGAGTGCAGCTACATTATTTGAAATTGATTCAGCTGGAGAATAAATTCTTGCTCGGTAAAAATATTTTTCAGCAACCATCCGGGAAGTGTTCACTTTCCCGGATGAAAAGTAGCACTTCCCGGCCTAGTCGCCGAAGTGCTCGAATTTTAATACAAATATTAATATTAATAAGAATTGGAATGTTTCTGTTGGTAACTATCTTCTGTTCGAATTTCAATATACAGTGTGTCCATAAAGTAACCCCCCCCCCCTGTTAACTTTTGAACGGGGTGGAAGTTTCTTTTGAATTTTTTTTCGTGAAATGGTATGTTATAAGCTACTTTTTGACAGTAATGAAAAATGTCTATCCTTCAAAATGGCGCCATTTTGAAAGATTTTTTTATATGGCATGGGGGGTCGTGTGATACCTCATTCGAATTATCTTTTGATTTTCCATATGACTACAAAATTTCAGACAAAATTATTCATCCAAAACAAAATGGCGGCATATTATGTTAGAACTTTTATACGCGATTTCTATGAACAAAGGGCTTCAAACGAGCTCAATTGAAATGAAGAAATATTTTTTGATATCTACAAATGTTCTCTGTCCCTCAGAATCGTATATGGGACATGAATTCTTTGATTTGCTGAGATTCAATAAAACAAGTTTTCACACTTCTTATCTACTTATTTGAATTTTTTTCTAATATGGCACCCATCTGCCATTTTGAGTGGCAAGAAGCTCTCGCAGAAACGAAAAAATATTTTATCATTGCACTAAAGCTCTTTAATAGCCGTTTATTCGACAGGATCCTCTCGTGAGAGTTCTAAAATAATGTACCGCCATTTTGTTTTGGACCAATATTTCTGTTTGAAATCTTGCTGCCAAATAGATAATTGAAAAACGAATCGAATGAGGTATCATTCGACCCTCCATGCCAGTTAAAAAAATATTTCAAAATGGCGCCTGGCCGCCATTTTGAAAGATAGAATTTTTTATCAATATCAAAAAGTAGCTTATGAACTACCATTTGACCAAAAAAAAATTCAAAGGAAAATTTCACTACGTTCAAATGTTAACAGGGGGGGGTTACTTTATGGACAGTATAATACAAATAACTGAAATGTTCGAAATATTCAAATTTGGAATCGTTTCATCCAAAGAACAGATGGGTGAAAGTCGACCTCTCTTCGTCTCTAAATGCTTCTCATTGATTTGTTATTCTACATGGTTACCGAAAAGGTAGTGTAGTTTTTTTGGACTCGCAGACTTCCAGGGTTCAAAATTCCTTCAGATTCGTGATCAGGACTAGTAACTCACTAAAGATGCACTTTTTCCCTGAAAAAATTTTAGTCCTGAAAAATCCGAATTTGTCTCACTTCTCATGGAAACACCCCTGTATCTTTCGTAATAATTGAGGTAGAATGATGAAACTCTCAGGACTGATGAGAATGCTCAAAATGCACGTACCAGCTGCATGGGGTTAGCCTAAGTGATATACACTGCCCGCCACTCGCGATGGAACAACCCACTTTTAAGGTAAAACATACTAGGGGGCAAAATAGGCTCAAAACTCCTTCAGATTCGTGATCATGACTACCAACTTATAACAGATACAATATTCCCCTTGAAAAATT
The DNA here is from genome assembly GCA_944452925.2 of Chrysolina oricalcia. Classification (NCBI taxonomy): domain Eukaryota; kingdom Metazoa; phylum Arthropoda; class Insecta; order Coleoptera; family Chrysomelidae; genus Chrysolina; species Chrysolina oricalcia. Next base: position 3,539,384 of record OX101813.2, read on the forward strand.
GAAAAATTTCAGTCCTTAAAAATCCGAATTTCTCATGGAAACACCCCTGTATCTTCCATAATAATTGAGGTAGAATGATGAAACTCTCAGGACTGATAAAAATGCTCAAAATTCACCTTCAAACTCAATGAGGTTGGCCTAAGTGATATACACTGCCCGTCACTCGCGATGGAAAAAATTGGCCCAAAATTCCTTCGGGTTCGTGTTCAGAATCCCCAAATTACTGATAATACACCTGTTTTCTGAACAATTTTCAATCCTGAAAAAATCTAATTTGTTTCACTTTTCATGGAAACACCCTCTTATCTCCATTTTTTGATTTTGAAACCCATTTTCACGTTGTACTGATTGCCTAGTCTCTTGATATTTTTGGAAATTCATCGCACATAACATGAAAACAATTGCCAAATAGGTGGAATGTTTGTGATCTTGAGACATCACCATTCAATTAATTCCATACAGCCCTGAAACTAATTTTTTTCGTTAATTCTAAGTTTTTCTTGTGATTTTTGTTTCATGAAGGGGTTAGAATCTCACAAAAATAATTTAAAAAATTCAAACGGTCACGACTGTCCTTATAAGAGGACGGTACGTCTATCAACTACTATGAAATAAAATTATTGTTGATAAAAATTATTTTATTTTATTATTATAGATACAATGCAGAAAATTATTAATAATTAATTTGTATGAAATATTAAAAAACAATCCTTTGGATGTAAACCGACATTACACTTTCGACAAATGAAATTAGATTTTTTGTGGCATACAGCGCATCGTCTCTGATTTTCGTTGTACAGAACTAGGTGGTCTATTCTGTCATAACGGGAAAACTCATGAGCATTTTTGGGCGGTTTTGAAGGCCCCCTTTTTGTATTTCTTTTGTGGGTTTCCAGAAGCTGCGTTGCTATAGATCTTCGGAACTCCAATTGTTCCAGCTTTCCACCATTACTCTTGTTCAGTTGCCAAGAATTTTGAATAGCCATGTCTACGCAGTGAGCAAACAACGGAAAATACCATTTTTTCCCTCTTATTGATACTCTATATTCACTCAAATTTTGGTCACCACGATCCACACCTCCCATATTTTCGTTGTAGGATTTTATAAGTCTCGGTTGATCTACCTGGATGTATTTTTTTTTTGGATTGTGAGAAGCGGTTCACTTTGTTTATTGGAAAAACTGTGAGAGCGTTAGAAGCTACACTCACAACGCTATTGTCATTCCATTTACAGATCACAATTTCCTTGTCAGCCAAAAAGTACTCAAAATAACCACATTCTTTGTTTTTCACTAATTTGCCTGAGGTAAAAGGAGACTTTGGAACTCGATTTTCCCTGATCGTATCTGTAGCTTTCATTTTTCAAAGTTTTAATTCTTTGAAGAGAGAGAGTGAGCTGAAGAAGTTGTCACAATATAAATGGAATGGTTGATGAGGCATTTTTTCCAGAATATCTGCATATTTTAGAACTACAGATGCCCTAAATCCCAAATGTTTATATCTATCAGGCAGTGTAGATGAAGATCCGGGGTAGGGGTCAAAGTGAACAATATATCCTAGCCTCAAAGCACCAATCCAAAATTTGTATCCCCAACGAATTGGTTTGTTTCTAATGAACTGTTTACAGCTGTGACGACCGTAATACGGATTCATAGACTCATCTATGATGTGGTTCTCCTCGGGTGGAGCAAAATCGAAAAACTTTTTGTTGAGGATATCTCAGTTTGGAGCATTTATCAGCCTTATCTAGTTGTGTATTATCGTTGGCACGAATATTACTCATAATATATTGAAATCTGTCGCGTGATATGGCTTCACATACTAATTTGTTATTGGTATCATCCCTATTTTGCCAATACATCTTTTTTCGTGGTAAAGACACGTAATCACTAAGTAGAAGAACTCCAATGAAACTAAATATCTCATCTGGAGTAATATCCCCTGCACGATTTTTTTGTTGTGCGTATGTATTCGTAAAATATATAATCATACCTATCACTTCTTCATCAAAGAACAATCTAAAAATGTCGCAAGGTGAAAGGTTGATCGCCGCAGATGACGGAACTTCCCAATCTGCAAAATCCGTCACGACCAAATCTTGTTTTTTGTAGTGAAATTCTTTCACTTTTTTTGGTCTTCTTTCTACGAATGTTGACAGCGGTTTGTCGTCGTCACTATCCCATGCTTGCCCATGTTCTTCTTCTTATTCTGATAGCATTTGAACTTCAATTTCTGCTAGCAGGTGTGCTCCAGGTAAATTATTAGGCTCAACGATGTTCTTCTCATCCCCTGAATCTTCATTAATGTCACAACCTTCGTTAGCATTTTCTGGAGGAAAAATCACTATTTCTTCTGGAAGCACAGCATCCTCGTCATTTTCCAATTCTGCCCGAAACTCGGATAGGGTCAGCGGCTTTTTCCAATAACTAGAAAAAAAAATTCAATAGCAGTGGATAGACCTACTGTCCTTTTAAAAGGACAGTGTCGTTTCTTGCCATTTATTTCGCAAAATTCAAATGAAAATTCAATGTTATCATAATGAAAGAGTTCCTTCTTCATTAGTTTACTCAGATATGAAATTTAACGGTCGTAACTACTCTCATCAATAACAATCACCTACCTAGAGTTACTCATCGTCAATGGCCACTGAAATAACAAACAAACACACGTGTCTAACTGTCGGCAATCTAACAATTACTGGAAACTTGCACTGCAGGTGGCTTCTCAACCCTCCATATTTTGTGTTGGTCGGCTGTTACCTGTATTCCAGTAGCAGAATTAGCTGGAAAAAAATACTTAGTAGTGCGTTCTTTTAAAAGGACGGTAGGACTATCTGGGTTAAGGAACATTTCAACAAAAAATTGATATGTCTCTCTGCAAATTATCTTGCGAATAACTAAACCATTTTTTTTATTTCCAGGCAATCAGGTATACAAAAACACGAATACAGTGCTTTGAAAACTGACAGCGGAAACGAGAAGTTCAGAGGAGAAAAACAAATTCGCAATGGAGCATTCATGACTTGCAAACAACATTTGGAAAATAATGAGAGATATGAACTGAAAACGCAGCTAGACGACATTGGTTCAAGAGCCGACAAACATTGGTGAGCATTAATAATTCGTTTTTCTTTCGATTTTGAACATCATACTTTATATTGCACAGGTATTTCTTTCTGAGTCGCAAATATTGACTGATGTTGACCTAGAAAATGAATAAGCTTAAGAAAAAACTTTTTTATAGAATGCACTAAAAAATAGAAAATTGATTTTAAAGTGAATTGAACCCATCATTTTGTTGTATTATAAAATTCTTAATGATATAAGAAAAGTATCTATGTATCTCTCATTGTGAATTAAATTTAAAATAACCGCAAGATTTATTCTCGCAACAAGCTTTTATATGAGGAGCCGTTTGGGTAGAAAGTGTTTTTGCAAATATGTAGAATTTTGTGTCAATATATTTATTAGTTGTAGAAATATTTTTCATTTTGCTTTCCGATATATTTTTTTTGTACCAAACACAATATATTTACATTTCAAGCGTTGCAAATATATTAAAACGTGAATGCTCATATACTTATAAGTGATGGCGTAGCCGACACGATTCGATACACTCTTTAATTTTTTCAGTTCTGAGGTATTTGACTTTGAATAATCCAACGATTTTTCAAAAACACTAATGAAAAAGTATTCTGAAGATATTTTCTGGCGGCTGCGATATCATTCGGCCGCTATATTCTTGGGAGTGTAGTGAATCGCGTAGGTAGCGCCATCTCTTGACAACATGAAATAGATCGAATTCATAAATATATGGGAATTCAGGTTTTTATATTTGAAATGCTTGTAACGCAAATATATAGTGCTTGATCAAAAATAAATATATCGCAAAGCAGAATAATAATAATAATATAATAATAAATGTCTTTTATTATTCCACAAATTATTGCACTTAAAATATTGTTATAATAACGAAAAATCTTACAATTTGTGGAAAAATTCTCGGAGCGAAATTCAGACACTTAGTATACCGAAGTATACCAAGGTCTGCTCTTCCATTTAACTCCGATACATTAGAAAATAATACAAATTTGCATGCGCGTGAAAAAATTAGTTCGATAACAGTTGCAGAATTTATTTCTAATAATGTTTGTTATAAATTTTGGTCATTTAATAGCCATAGACGAACTTTTTGTTTGAAAGATGAGGGCTTATCGAATTTTACTTTTCTTGTTATAGAATTGTATCGTTTGAAAATACAGTAGCTGAATGATCTCTGAAACAGGGCAGATTTATGCGAGGGAGGGGTTATTGTGTTTTTAAAACGAATATTTCTGTTATGAATATTTTCTCTGAATGATATTTGATGATGAAAAAAAATATCACCAGTTAATTGTGGGAAGTCCAGTAAACTTGGCAACAACGCCTTAAAATCCTATCGTGGCGTATCAAGCGAAGATTGATAACAGTGTCCGCTTCTGAGTTTTGGCATTGTTAGGTTTCAGCAGTTGTTGTTCAGGGAAACTGTGTGAATTTGGATAACACCAATGCATTCGCAACGACACAGAGGCAAATAAAAAATTATATGGACTTGAATTTGAATGATACGTCCACCATAAAAAAAAATATGACATTGATGTCAACGACATGTTAATCGAAGATGGGGAATTTTATCACTTAATTTCATTTCTCCTTTCTTTGCTTACTCTGACTGAAAATGTGGTTACACATATAACAGGATTTGTCGTTGAATCTATAAAAAAATAATCAAATGTAGAGTATAACGAACAGTCGGTGCCGACCGATGATGAACCCTTCACTCCCATATACACCTACTAAGTAGGGTTATTAAGGCAAGTACCTGACAGAAAACAACTACTCCCCTGGCTAAGAGGACGCAATAGAGGACTTCGGATAAGGATTCAGTGATGCCACCACACAACTTTTGTCTTTAAAACTACTGGCACGTTTTTCGGCATTTTTTCTTCATGTCAGGGTTCCTGGCACCCTCAGGATCCTCGTAATATGATTGAAATTGTTCATAACGACGGAAATATTGAGATTTTCCATAAAATACAAAACCCTAGGGACTTTAATTTTGTTTAGGGATATTTCTTTCCAAATGGCGCTAAATTCAAAACTAGAGCTTGAGTTTTGTTATTGGAAGAGGTATTGTGTAGTCTCAGACAGAGGACGCAATTGCAAGTGCCCTCTGTGGCCAAACAGCAGGATTATGTTTTGATTTGGACAGAGTGACCACCTGCAGACTAGTTTCGAAGTTGTTGCCTCTCTAGAAACCGCTTTATCGCGTGAACCAGAGTTGACCAAGCAACAAATTGTGTATTGGTTTGGACGGGGAACAGATGGCTTCAGTGCTGTCTGTGTTGACCTACCCTTGCACTGATGAGAGGCAACAACCTCGAAACTAGTCTGCAGGTGGTCACCCTGTCCAAATGAAAACATAATCCTGCTGTTTAGTCACAGAGGGCACTTGCAATTGCGTCCTCTGATATTTTGAGGAACGTTGCACAATTATCTGTTAGATTTAATTCAATACCCGTCGTGGTCTTAGCCTGGGGAGTAGTTGTTTTCTGTCAGGTACTTGCCTTAATGAGCCTACTTAGTAGGTGTATATGGGAGTAAAGGGTTCATCATCGGTCGGCAACGACTGTTCGTTATTAAACGATCTCCCAAAGAATTCTGTTTTCTTCAAATGTAGAGTATGTTTGTCTACTCTTGAAGACATACCAGAATCACAGAATCAAATTATTGAATGGAAAAAATAATGGTGGTCTCATAAGACCATTACAAACTCTTATAGATATTTATATTTTCCATAAGAGAAAAATCTAGCAGGTTCTTGCAATTACTGATAATTTTATGCCAAATGAAACGAATTTTTTGGAAACTTCCATTCACCAAAATTCATCAATATTATTTCAGGATGAAAAATTATTCAGCTCCATAATAAACCACATTTTCGATATATCTCTCTATGAGGTGAGTCACAAAATCAAAATGATAAAAGCAATAATAAGAATTTACACCTGAATCAGATTTTTAAATATTGCAATGTCGCAAACTGAGAAAATTAGAAGTGAACTGAACTGAAAATTTATTGTATTTTTCCATCAATAGGTTTCGAAACAAAATGCCACTATTTTCTTTTGATAGAAATAAGTTTGTAACATTACGAAATAAAATATATTGAGAATTATTATAGTCCTTTTTTCTCCAATCCCACCATTTCTCCTCATTTAAAACAAAGTGAAACAAATATCCTGTAACAATTTGAATTTTTGACTTTTTATATTCATTTCTCTCAACATTTGATAATCTACTTCTTCTTACAAAAAATGTCATTTGCATTCAATACGATTCAACAATACTCACAATCATAAATGAGAACCTCTGACCGAATGCAAAAATGTAGTTTTTTACCCGAGAAACTATATTTGACAGATTTTTACACAATTCTGTATCTCCAATCAATGACATTTCTGTTTTTTGACAAAAATGGTTGAAAAGTGATAACAAGATTCAATAAGTAGTTTGAACTCGTGTAAAAAAAATTGTAATGTCTTGTCAATGAGGGCCTTTGTTATTATTATTATTCGTATTATTACATACTTTTTGCATCAATAACCAATTATTCAATCAATTTGTAAAAGTAGAAAACCAACTTCAATATCCAGAATTTCAAAAATCAAAAATATTTCTAGCTTAAGAAAGTGTTTCCTCACTCTGATATGGATTTCCACTAAAATAGGTTCAACGGTATAGGCGTGAGACCGATGGACACACAAATTGAGTTTTTTTTTTCTGATTCTGATTCTGATTCCCATCAAAATATCAAATTTGAACTTTTTGACGATCACAATAATTTCTCCCTGCTTGGTCGCGAGAAAGCACCAAATAGAATACCTACACTCAATATTTCTATTTTCCAGAAGTTAATCATTGATTTACTGTATGCATCATTGAAGGAAAACTCTGTTATATTGCAAATGCTATTACCGACAACTCATACCAGGTTCTGGAAGAGGAACTCAAAAATCCTAAGACCGTCCCTGGCGACACTTGCGCTCTATTGCGCATATTCATAGGTTGGTGTTACTGCCGTAGGGGGACCATGTTATTCTGAACTAATTAGCGTTCTAGTCTAGTGTATTATATTTCTATGGGTTTACTTCACTTTTTCATTATTTTTTAAATAAAAGATCTCCTCTGCTAAGCCTTTTTAAGTTCATTCATTTATTTCTCTTTTAGTTTTCTGTGGATATGTTTCTGTCTGTTCATTTCACTCCATGTACCATTTTTGTACCGTTGGAAATTTCTCCGAATTTCTACGCGTTTTCTATCTAGCTTTCGATGGGGAAAGAGAGGGTAAATTTTTGAGAAACCATATTATTCAATGTTCAGATGATTTTCACTATTTTTACGGATTTTTTCGATTTCTATTCTGCGAGTTTTCCTAAATCTTTTGTGTCGGGAAAAAATGGCGAGCCCCTCAATCTTTTTTTTTTCATCATTATTTTCCTTGTCCGAATGACTCTGAAAGTGTTGAAACATTTTCCAAATTCCTCTGCGTTCTCTATCTAGCTTTTTAGGGGGGTCAGGGGTGGAGGAATTTTTCCAAACGATTAAATTCTATTGTCAGATATTTGTATTTTTATGGATTTTTTCGATTTTAATCTAGCTTGTTCTCTAACCTTTTTCTGGAAAAGGGAGGAAGCGAGCCCTACCTCCCTTTTTTTTCGCTATGATTTTTGACGTCCAAATCCGTCAAGAGAACTATCGAAACTCTACGAATTCTCTATCTAGCTTTCGGGGGGCAGAGGGGGGCAATTTCTTTTTTTATACCATGATATTCGACGGCTAGATATCTTTCACCATTTGAGATGAGAGCCTCCTCTACCTAATTTTTTTTCGATGTTATTTTTTACACCCAAATCCGCCGAAAAAACTTCCGAAACCCTACGCGTTCTTTCTCTAGTTTTCAGGGGACAGGGAGGGACAATTTCTTCTACATTAATATATTGTCATCGGAACTGAGCCAACACGTAAAATTTCAAATCCATAGGATAAGAGGAAGTGGATCTAATAAGATGAAGTGGATCTAATAAGAGGGAGTGGTTCTAATTTAGCTTGCAAGATTTGTACCCATCTAATTCACACACACTCACACACACACACACACAGAGCAAGTTAAATAAAAGCTTTTCATTAATCAAAAAAAGTAGTAGTAGTCTTCTATTTTGTGTGAAAAGAGCCTTCTATTTTTATTTACAACTTGGCCTGATAACTCAGAATCGGTATAACGAAAGTGTTTTGATTGGATGATGAAATTCCAAAAAAAATTTTAAATCAGCCGGTCAGGAAGTTAGACGGATCTTATTCGAATGTTTTCAGGTTCATCGTTCAGGATAACATATTAGGAGCTGAAAGACTGTTAACTTTAGTAACATTACCATCCACTTGTCTCATAAGTCCGTCCCAGTCCTCGAGAGACACTCTTCTTGAGTTGTTCAGGGGATTACAGCATCCTTACATCCACCCGGTGCTCGATATTGAATTCTGGGAAGAGAAAGCAGCTATCATCAGTCCGTTGAATCCTTCAGGAAGCTTGAAAGACCTCATTCATGGTTCAGTCTGGCACAAAGAATTCGACAAGAAATATGTAACTAGAGGAGAAGGACTCTCTATACGAACGGTAAGTGGATTCATATGAACTGATAATTGCAGTAAGTGATATGAGTGATATTCAGTGTCACAATTTGTAATGTGTAAACCATAAGTGTAAGAAAGTAATTACCCATCTCACACATGGGTAAACGCTAACTCTGCCTTTTGATAGTAGTAGGTACCAAGTATACGTTCTTTCACTGTTCTTTCTAACTATCAATAAAAGCGATTATTATTATTATTATTATAAAATATTGTTGCGCAAATTACAACTATATGATCTCAGGAATCAAAGTTTTAAGTGGGTACAATCGTACCTCAGAGAACCCAAAGTGTAAAAACACACAAATTATCACGCACTGGTGTAATTCGTTGTGGTGTTCCTCAAGGCCCGGTACTTGGTCCAATTTTGTTTTTGCTGTATATCAATGACCTGGCTACCACTACACCAGACGGTTTCTTTACATTTTTTGCATACGATACAACTATTTCATGGCATAATAACAATGTAGACAATCTGCACCTAAAAATGGTACGAGATATATCCAAGATAAAAGAATGCCAATTTACTCTCATTCAATATTAACAAAACCAATTGTCTATCTCATCGGTGTGTCCTTCCACATATTTCTTTAGGAAATGAATTGATAACCAATCTGGATATAAATAAATTTCTTGGGGTCCATATTGACAAAGATTTAAATTTTCAACAACATGTCAAACAGCTGGGAAAAAAACTTGACTCAGGATGTTATGCAGTAGGTGTAGTAGCCAGGGAATTGGGTATGGCAACAGCTAAAGTGATTCACCATGCACTGATTGAGTCTCACATTCGATATGGAATTGCATTCTGGGGAACTTGTGATAAAGAGAACTTCAACTCAATTTTCGTCATGCAAAGACGAGCCATCAGTTACTTATGTAAAGTAGGACCTAGAGAATCGTGTAGGACTCTGTTCAAGGATAATGCACTTTTTACTCTTCCATCAGTGTTCATCCTCGAAACGACTTGCTTGGTTTTAAAAATAAATCATTATATAAAGTCAATGATGGAACCACTCGCAAAAGAAATAATTTAAAACTCTCGATTCCTGCTACTAGTTTGATCAAAAACTCATCTATAATGCGGCCAAAATATGTAATCATCTCCCAACGACAAAAGACTTGCTTGGTTTTTGAAAATAAATCGTTATATAAAGTCAATGATGGAACCACTCGCTAAACAAATAATTAAAAACTCTCGATTCCTGCTTCTAGTTTGATCAAAAACTCATCTATAATGCGGCCAAAATATATAATCATCTCCCAACAAACATAAAAAATATAGAAAAATATGATTTGTTTAGATCTTCTATGAAAAAATTTCTCTTCGAACTAGTTATTTATGACATTCAAGATAACTTTCTAATATAATCAAAATAGTCAATCCTTTATACATTCCACTAGTCTAACTTTCTATATAAGTATATTAATGTGACTGTGATATCTGCATTGTATTTTTCCCTAACTTTAATCCATATTAGCATGAACTTTAATATTTATGTGACTGTGGTATGGTATTGTACCTATTTTAGTTATCTAACTTTAATTTTTAATCAATATGAATTGACCATGATAATTGTATTACCTACCAACCTTTTCAAACTGTCTGAGGATGTATGCATATATTTAAGTACTCAAATACCAGAAAGTACTTACAATTAGGTATACACAGCACCGACAATGTTGCCAGCAATGGCAACGAAACAGAAACCCTTTGATGTTTAACGCCTTCCAACAGGAAGTTGCTGCAACTCAACACGTTTTGTTGATGAAATTAGCACCTAATTTTATTGGACCAAAATTTTTTAACAATCTTCCGAAGGAAATAAAATCTTGTGATTCACTCTTGTTTTTCAAAAAGAGACTCAATTTGCTTTTATTTGACAAATCTTTTTATAATCAGTGAGTCTTGTGATATAAAATCGCATTTTTAATTGTATTGTATGCATATTTTATTGTATTTTATTGGACCAAATTTTTTTCAACAATCTTCCAAAGGAAATAACATCTTCTCATAATCTCTGTCAGTTTTGTGATATGAAATATCATTTTTAAATTGTATTGTATAAATATTTTATTGTATTTTACCTACCTGTTTTGTAAATTATTTTCTGCGTGAATTATTTTGACAATTCCTATACATGTATAAGTAGAAAGGGTAATAAAGTAATTGAGATTGATTGATTGATTGATTGATGAAAAGTTTCAGATTTGTTGTTAAATTGTTAAAAAACATGTTTTGTTTCTGTTTTGTTGTTTTGATGTAGACACGGCATAAGAGTTGAAAACGTGTTTTTGTCCTTTTTTTAATGGAAACGGGAACGCGAAAAGTTTGTTGCATCCAAAAATACAACATGATTGTTGAAGAAAAGTTTCAGATTTGTTGTTAAATTGTGAAAAAAATTTTATTAGACATTTTGTAAAATTAAAAATATATAATAAAAATAAAAATAGAACTCAAAGGTGCGATTTAGTGCCTTCTTGTTCATAAAACAGAACGTAAGCCTCTCCGCTCACGAGGGATCTGGATGAAATAGGGGACACGCGAGAATCATTATATTCGTGCCACGTGCCCGCATGCGGATGCCTACAGTAGGCAGTGTAGTGTCCGTTGTAGATAGTCCCACTATGATTTGACAATGCGTACAGACTGTAGCGGAAAGGGGCTACATTGTCTGCCGCATAATTACTCATATCCAAACCTCTGAATCGTTCCATCGGAGAAAACCTGTTTAAATGTATCACTAAAATCTTGGGAAACTTGTAAATTGATAGGGATTTGGTACACTTCCTTCTCTCTCTGCATTTAACACATGTCAGCTTCTCGTCGCCATCCAAGATTTCTTCCCTCGTAAACGAATCTAAACACTGTGATAATCTCAGTTGACCTGTTCGTTGCGGTATTGGAAGTGATAGGTCCCAGAACGGATCGAAGGTGACAGAACAGTGCCCGCAATACGTACATTTCAATGTGGACTTTAGCTGGCCAACGAAATTATCAACGATATTGGAATTGTCCATTCTTAAGTACCTCGACCAAGATTCTTGCGCCTTCTCACCGTCACTTAACTTTTCGTCTATCTCCGTCAGAATAGATTTTGGCTTCTCCGTTATTCTGTTCACATCTTCGTGAAGACCCTCCAGAAGGTATCGCAAGAACTCATGGGCATCTTGTTGGGAGTAACCAATGAAACGAGGTGCGAATCTTTGTATTTGACTCTTTAAAGAGACTGTATTTACCACTCGATCAGAAGAATATTTTGACCATAGCTCCTTTATCACCTCAGCGAAGGCTTTTATTAAGGCTCCCTTCGTACTAGAGATACTTGTGTTTATGTCTCTTGTGTAGGCGCCCTTCTTCAAATACTCCAGCAACCATTAAGTATTCGACAAACACTGGATAACACTGTTTATGAAGCAAGTGTTACCAATATTTTGCAACCCATTAAGACCGATAGTATTCACTGTTTTTGCAGAACTATGTATCACAGGCTTTCTGCTGCTTTCACCACTGACACCTTTTACTGAGTGGTCTGTAATTGAGTTCATGTCTTTATTATAGTGGCGTGATATCGAACCTGAGTTAAGGTTGTTGGACATATCTTGCGGAGGAAGTGGGCAAGTAGAAAGCGGATATGCTGAACTGTGAAAGGACATGTTCAGAAATCTCAATGTTTGAGGACGGATAAAAATTTCATTCAAATTTTGAGAGGATGGAATGGAACCCATGACAGATACGGCGTTTCCTCTTTGGACTGCGATACTTATTCTTTGTAAAAGAAAAGTCCTTGCTCTAGGATCATCGGTTTTATCTATAAGTTTATGACCAATGAGTTTGAAAAACTCAAAAGCATAACTACCAAACGAGCCATAGGTTTCGATGGCTATTGGATTAAAAATATATTGGTCAATTAAATTGGAATATTCTTTAATCTTCAATTTTTCAGCAGAATCTGCAGCACCACCAACAAATCTTGAAGTTGAAAAAATATGGGAGGGAGCAACAGTGTCAGCACAGGTAAAGTCCCATACTAGAGGTTTTCCATGACTCCAAGGGATGAGAGACATCCCGTCTGGACGTTTACCGTCGTCACGAAAAACTCCTAAAGGTTCCAAAACAGATGGAATGTCAGCAGTGGATAAAGCACGTTTGATTAGATCGTTAACATAGGAGTGTCGTGAGAAACGTCCAGAACTAAATTTACAACACAAACCATGAACACCTTTCTCGTTGACGATGGATCCACATCTGCAAGTATGGCTTACACAAATTGAACAACCTAAACGAAGACCTACTGATATCCTAAAGGAATCATTATCCAAAGTGCCAAGGGAAGCAACAGGAAGGGCGTTAAGCCAAGCACCAGATTCCTTAGTAGAAACTGCTTTGAGGCGAGCCATATCAAATTGAGAGTTAGCAGCTGACTCAAAGAGTTTAGTGGATGACAATTCAATAAGAGGAAAATCCCAAGATTTCTGTGAGAATTTACAGCTAGGTGCATCGGATCCTGTTTTAGAGAGCCAAATAGATTCACATTCTATGTACGATGAATCTGGTATGTTAGAAAAGTGGTCAGGTAAAATGTGGTCAATCAAACGTCGGGTGCTGTTGAAAGAGGCAAGAAAAGCTGGTAAAGCGAGTGAAGATGCTAAACGAATGCCTAGACCACCCTTGTTCACGGGAAGCGTCGCATGAAGCCATGTTAAATCGTTGAAGTTGTTATTGGTTATCTGCTCCAAAGTCGCACGAAGTGTTGAATCAAAATGACTAAGTTCCTTTTGACAGCTCCATGTTGCACAACATCTCAGAGTATACATCAGTTTAGGTATAGCCAAACAATTCTTCAGGAGAAAATATCCAATATGGTTAGGAATTGTATCCAAGCGCGATGCCATCAACATAAGGGAATCCGTTTTTTGGTTAAGGCATTCTGCCAAAGATTCCATCGTAAGAGGTGCACCAAGTAGGGTCCAATTGGTTCTGTCCATTATTTTAATGCCGGGAGCAAAATCGGTGAATCTCTTCGAAATGTGTTCTGAAAGCTCGTTCGTAAGAAAAAGTTCGCACTTTTTGAAATTTAGACTGAGGCCGACTTCATTGGAGGATGATACAATTTTTTTGAACTCTTCTAGGACTACATCTGCATTGCCACCTATAGCGCCATCATCAAGATACCAACAGTTGAATTCAGCTTCAATGGATCTTGTCATTTTCTCAATACATAAACAAAAGAGTGCTGGGCCCAAAGGATCTCCTTGTTGAACGCCTCTTTCAGATGAAATTACGTTGTTTCCAAAATTCAAAAAAGTTGGCTTCTGATAACATTGACTTATGTAAGGAAATAAAAAGGGGATCGTAATTTTCACTCTTTCTAGTAGAATATTTCTTTGAACCATATTGAAGGCATTTTCAAAGTCTATTTTCAGAAAAACATTGAGATGATGTTTTGTTTCTGTTTTTTTGGTTTGATGTGGACCCAGCATAAGAGTTGAACATGTGTTTTTCTCTTATTTTTTTAATGGGAACGCATCAATTAATAAAAGAAAAATCTGTCAGATTGGAAAGATGAAATAATGTAATGATCAATAATGAACGTGTTGCTAAGCATAAAACTAGTACTTTTGTTACGATTTTCTCCAAATAAATTATGCTCTTTTCCATTTAAAATACTTAACAAGTGCGGAAAATTATACTTTTCCGCACGATACTGCCGATGTGGCGTGGCGTTCTAGTAATATTAAGTAATAACTATATACACTAATGCACATGAATTGACGAGGTTGGACGTTAGGGATCAACGTTTAAACTTTCACTATAATTCCGAAAGAATCGCAATGAATACACTAATTCCGAGTTGTGAAGCCGGAATTATACTAATTCCGTGTTGCGAAGTCGGAATTATACTAATTCCGAGTTGTAAAGTCATAATTACACTAATTCTGAGTTGTAAAGTTAGAATTAGTATAATTCCGAGTTGTGAAGTCGGAATTATACTAATTTCGTGTTGCGAAGTCGGAATTATACTAATTCCGAGTTGTAAAGTCATAATTACACTAATTCTGAGTTGTAAAGTTAGAATTAGTATAATTCCGAGTTGTGAAGTCGGAATTATACTAATTCTGAGTTATGAAGTCGGAATTATACTAATTCCGAGTTGTAAAGTCAGAATGAGTTTAATTCTGAGTTGTGAAGTCGGAATTATAAATTTTTCATTTCATGTGGCCGTTCTACGCTTTCTTACTTTATACTTCTAGTTTTGAATATTTTTTTCTTCAATGAAACTCATAGACTGGAGGTGGAGGCCATGAATCGAACTGATTTACTGAAGTAGATTGAAAGATAATGTTCATGACACCTTTATACAGGGGGGGAACTACATCGATCAATATATAGAAAACCATAGGTGGGCCGAATTTAACAATTTGGGAGTTTACTATTGTTGATGACTGCTATCCGGCTAAAATATTTTGAAGATTGTGGCACTTCCAGTTGTACATAGAACCTTCCATCAAGTAATAATCTTCATTCAATTTATATGGATATCTCAATACGTTCGTCCCTACTAAAATATAATTGTGAAGAATTGGCGTCCTACTTCCATATCGTGCAATGCTATAGCAGCCGCATGAAATGTCGTATGCTGTGCAGTCCTTCAACTATTCTATTCTTTATCTCTTCTTTTAACCAACTCCAATAGATAAAGGAAATATAAAACAAATAACACTTTGTCATGGCCACTTTTTAAGGACTACCTAATAACGTAATCAGAATTTTACTGCGACGTTTCGTCTTTTAGAAAACATCATCAACTTTTTATTTTTATATGGGCCGAAACTAAAGTATACCCTGTATACGACTCCATTTTTCATTGTGAATACTGCAACGTATCACACAGTATGATTTCAGAACCATTTCTCGCGCAAAATGAAATTTAGTGATTACTTAACCTGTTTTTCTTCAATTTTAGATAGTAGGCGCTGGAAAAAATTACACATGATGTTCTGTTGTCATAATAATACTGTAGTTTGGTAGAATTTTTGACATATTACCGTTCCTACATTCACACTCACATCTCGTTACCTACCTAATTTGTGTTAAAAATGGAAAACGACAGTTTTTTTAATACTGAAAAATTTTATGTTGTCATGTTACATTTTGTGCCAAATAAATTGTGTTGATGCTGAACGTGCGTACTCTAATAAGTATCCAAAGAGGCGACAACCTGGTAAATCAATATTTAGACGTTAGTTTTTAATTTAAAAGAATACGGATCATTTAAAGAACCTGTGGTTTCCCGACGAAAGCTATCTAGTGAAGAAAGTCAGCGTGATGTGTTACAGGTTGTTGTCGAAAATCCTGAGATATCCACTCGCACCATTGAAGATAATACCTGAGTAGCCAAATTCATCGCTCACTTCATTTTAAGAAAAAGTAAATATCATCCATATAAATTTAGGATTTGTCATGGACTCAGACCAGGTGACGATGCAAGGCGAAGGTCCTTTTGTGAATGGTACACTAGAAAATGCCAAGACGATGAAAATTTCCCTTCCAAAATAATTCGGTCTGATGAAAGTATGATCACCAACAATGCTATTTTTAATAGGCGGAATGTTCATTATTGGTCACAACAAAATCCGCGTGTACACAAAGTGTCCAGACATCAACATCGTTTCGGTTTTAACATGTGGGTTGGAATTCTCGGTACTAATGTAATTGGGCCTTTTATCTACCAAAACAATTTAACAGCAAAGCGGTACATACATTTGTTAGTAAATGATATGGAAGACGCTGTAGATAATTTGCTATAAGCGGTTAATCACATCTACTGGATTCAACAGCTCCAGCACATAACTCTAGAATTGTTCGTGATTATTTGAACCGTCGCTTCCCAGGACAGTGGATTGGTACTCATAGTGATACATCCTGGCCTGCAAGGTCCCCCGACCTAACCCCACTAGGATTTTTCCCTTGGGAATATATCAAGAATCAAGTGTACTCTAATCATAATATTCAAAATGAAGAAGATTTGTTAAGATCGGTTACTGCATCCTTTAAAAAAAAAATTCCGAATATGTTAACTCAAGTCTGCCTGTGAGAAGAGCGTATTTGTGTTTAGAAAATAACGGCGGGTTATTTGAACACTTGTTATAAGTTTCTGTTTATTTTCCTGTAATACATATTAGCTCCTTGTTATTACATTACAATTACATTTATAAACTAAACTTTTGATATTGCGACTTATCTTTGTATGCAACAACGCAAATATTCCGACAAGTAGTAAGTTAAAATTTATACTTGTATAAATAAGACTAATTAATTTACTTCATGTATCAAAATGTGACATTTTTTCCAGCGCCTACTATCTAAAATTGAAGAAAAACAGGTTAAGTAATCACAAAATTTCATTTTGCGTGAGAAATGGTTCTGAAATCATAGTGTGTGATACGTTGCTGTATTCACAATGAAAAATGGAGTCGTATACAGGGTATACTTTAGTTTCGGCCCATATGAAAATAAAAAGTTGATGATGTTTTCTAAAACACGAAACGTCGCAGAAAAATTTTGCTTACGTTATCAGGTAGTCCTTAAAAAGTGGCCATAACAAAGTGCTATTTGTTTTACATTTCCTTTGAAAATAAACCTAGGAGAAAATAAAAACGAAATTCTCAAATTTCGGTTTTTCTCGGATATCTCCGTAAATATTGAAACTTTCTGAATGGCATATTGTTGGGCACATAAATGCGCTACTTTTCTCTAATTTGATCGACCCCGTATCTCTTACCGTTTCCGATATCCCCATGCTGTTCATTCTTATCTTGGACACACTGTATTAATACGTTTTAAATTTCATTTAGGGGTTGACAATTTTGAATAGGCTCCACACCTAGTCCAAAGACTAAATTGTGTTTCCATAGGCAAAAATGCCTAATGTTTCTTAGTAAGGGTGAATGATAAAATGGTATCGATGATTTTTTTTTCAATCTGGTTCAAAATTGGTACTTACATGTAGTCCTCGTTGGATTCCAAACACATTTACTCCAAACAATTTTTCGACATCTTGTCAATTTTAACAATTTTTCGGCACTACAATTCCTGCCAAATCCGAAATATGTTTGAAAAGAAAATTAATGAAACCAATGGATGAAATTGGTGATACTGGGGTAAACGGATGAAACGTGTACCCCGATTAATTTCAAGTGACTTCAGCCACTAACAAAGTCACAAGAAAAAAACTTAATGACCCATTATAGACCAGTGCTAATGGACGACAAAAAATATAAAAGTGGGAAAATTTATTAATAGCATGAGACCTACTGGAAGAGGAATAGAATATTGTTCGAATGACGGGAAAAATTAATTGGGGTCCAAAAAATGGAGAAGGGCGGAACGGGATGAACTTTTAGGGTTTAAACACAACGGAAGTTGACCTCCTATCAAAAAAAGGTGAATAGCAAAGTTGTTGAAAAGAAAAACATCTTCCGTTTTGTCTCGAACATTTTTACACTCTACCTGAAGTTTTCCGGGAAAATCGGAAAAACCAATTTTTCAGTTTTCAATTTTTTTCTCGTGCAAATATCAATTTTTTTCACGAAATTTGATGGAAACATAACTTTACATGATTTTGTAGCAGAATGCTCATGTTTCCTTTTATTTTCGGCAAATTCCAAAATAACGACCGCATTTTCAACCGAAAAAATTCACCGATAAAGTTCGTCTTTCCAAGCTCACCAGCAGCCAGTTTTTTCGTTGCAGCGTTCACTTTCAGATTACGTAATAAAGGATATGCACTACTATAGAAAAATTTTCCAGAAAACGCGAAAAAATTTAGAACATATTTTCAAAAATCTATTTTTTCAATTTTTGTTCAACACTTATATTTATTTATTAAAATTATTGAAATTAATAGTTGAAACCTTTCGAGCATAAAAATTTCAATATCAATTTCATATTACCTCAATAGGTATAAAAAATAAACGAGGACATAAATAAGGATTTGATTATGATAGAAGGGTGAAAGGAGATGAACTTTTGGGGGTAAAAATGGTTTCTCACGATTTGCAGCGAAAATTAACCTCCTACAGGAAAAAGTTAAATGAAAAAGTTGTTGACAATGAAGAGATCTACAACTTTTTTACAAATAACCTCAAATTTTCCGGAAAAATCAGAAAAACCGTTTTAATTTGGTTTTATTTTTTGCATGAAAATTATATGTTTGTCGCAAGATCTAGAGGAAATATACCTTTTCATGTTTTGAATTAGCTGTTTGTTTCGCAGCAATTTACTCATTTTCCTCGAACCTATTTGAAGTTCTCGGAAAGGAGGCGGCTCCCAGTTATAGTCCGGGAGCCAGTGACAAATTTCCATGACCAAGTTCCTCTCAAGCGAAAATTAGTGGAATGCATCAGAGAGTTATATTATAAAGCTTCGTGAACGTCAGCTGCGGTTCCGTGGGGGGATACGCGGTGGTAGCCTCCCACGCACAAAGAAAAAAAAAATGTATTCAATTTTGTTTTCCTACCTGAAAACATGTTAAATTATCGATAATGCAATATTTTGAAGAAAGAAAAAATCAGCTGATTATAACTAACTATAATATATAGGGAACGTGAGCAGAGTTTATGCGAAGTCGTATCGAAAATCCAAAATATACGTTTTGTAGAACTCGAAATTCTAAGATATATGACGAAAATTTCGGAGTGGTGGGGGGGGGGGGAAATGGGGGGGGGGGGGTGAATTCTGTATCTCCGACACCAGAAGACCTATTGGGAAACTTTTTGGACAGTTATAGAGAGAGGGCTTTCCGATTTTGAAAAATTACCACCACCCCCCCCTACCCACCCTCCAAAGCTACTTAGCGAACGGGTGGGAATTTCGGAAAAAACCTGATGGCTACGGACGCAGAAAATTTTTTTTAAGAAAAAAGGTGGAGGGGGGGGCGCTAGCCCCCCCCCCCCCTTAAAAATAAAAAAAAATTAAAAAATTAGAAAAAAAGAGATTAAAATAAAACAAAAAATATGAAATTGTAGGGGACCGTATTTTACTTTTTTTTCGGGGGTGGGGGACAAAAAAATTTTGGATTTGAGGGGGTGAAATAATTTTTTTTTGATTTTTTTAAATAGCCTTAGGGACCATGGGAGCTAATTCTAGAGACATTAGCAGGAACAACTATTTCTGATGCGACCCCCCGTTCAGGATGTGCGCGTGTCCGCGGATTTTCAAAAAAAAAAATTTTAAAAAAATTGAAAAAAATAGAAGGAAAAATATTTTAAAAAAACAAAAAATATGATATTGTAGGGACCGTCTTTGACTTTTTTTTTCGGGGTGGGGGGTGGAGGGGCAAAAAAAATTTGGATTTGAGGGGGTGAAATATTTTTTTTTTATTTTTTTAAATAGCCCTAGGGACCATGAGAGCTAATTCTAGGAAGATTGAAAAAGTCAACTTTTTTTGATGCGACCCCCCGTTTAGGCTGTGCGCGTGTCCGCGGATTTTCGAAAATGAAAAAAAATTTAAAAAAATGGAAAATAAAAATTAAAAAAAAAAAACAAAAAATACGATACTGTAAAGGACCAATTTTGACTCTTTTTCGGTATTTTTTTACTTTTTTTCGGAAGAGAGGGTGAGAGGGGCAAAAAAAATTGGATTCAACGGCTAGTTGGTCGAACAAAAAAATTGGACCTTTTATGACTTCCTCTCAAATAAAATATTACCTTATATTCGGATAGCGTCAATTTAACGTGTTTCCGGGAAGGAGGACATAATTTAATATATTTTTTTCTTCGTGCGTAGGAAGCTACTGTGCTGATCATCCCCCCCCCCCCCCCACCCACTGAATCACAGCTGACGTTCACGAATCTTCATAATACGACTCTCTGATGCATTCCACTAAATATCGCTTGAGAGGAAATGACTGACCAAATTTTTACCGTTCTCCTGGACTATTAGGCTGGTGCCAAAACGAATTTTAAACACCCAAAATAAGAAAAAAGTAACAGGCAAGGACCCGGTTGAGAATATTGTAGAGGTTCCAACTTTGACGAAAAAATTAATGTTTTTGGCCAAAACGAATTTTAAACGCCTAAAATAAGTAAAGAAGTATCAGGCATGGACCAGGTGGAGAATGTTGTAGGGGTTTCAACTTTGAGGGAAAAAAGAATTTATATACAAACTATCAATTTGAAAAAATCTTCCAAACCCAAAGTCCCTCAAATTCCGTTTGGGATTTTAAACTAATGATTTCCATGTAGTAGATTTGATGACACTGTAGAATATTTGATGACATCTACACCTTCGCCATATTTCAAATTAAAAACTTATATTTGAAGTTGGCAGTTGCTTCCATCTTCTTGTATGAATATAAAGTCATTTCCTAAACTATAAGGGACATCATCATGATCTTAAATCAATTTCCAGCATTGTCTTCAAAGTTACGATGCAGACGTGATGAAAAATGTCATATGATACACGTATACAAGTGCCTCCAAAGCAGTCGCAATTCTTTGTGCGTGCTTTAAAGACTCACTTGTATTATAATTTCCAAATAATTTTTTTTTTCTTGTACAGGTACAGTGCCTTGGTCGCCAAATTTTGGAAGGATTGCTTTTCTTGAGGAACCGGTACTTTCCACCCTTCTACCATCTACATGCAGGTGAGAAATAGAGGAGCAAATTATGGATTTTTCTGTTAGACTTCGAACGGTTCTTCATACATGAATGAGACAAGAACCGCATTACTTTTTGAAATGAATTATTTTTTCAGCGTTGTGACCCCGTATGAAACTTGGGATTTTTAAGTTAATATACCTCATCTATCCAGCAATCAAAATGCCTCTCATTTCAAAAAGTAGCATCGGTGATAGAATTCAAAACGGTTTTCATCAACTGTTCCCTACGCTCGTACTACAAAATTTCATACAGGGTGATTCATCGGGAAATGCGCATACAGTTAGGGTAGTTGGAAGACACCGAGGTCCTTCTAAATAACCTATATTTTATAAGAGGCATAAGATGTCCGGAGGACTGCTCATTGCTAATATCCTATACAATAGGAAAAGTTGGATCGAAATTCCATCAGAAAACAACTACTTTCCTGGCTAATGCCACGACGAACATTGAATTACATCTGATGAAATTTCCGTGCAGAGTTCCTACAAGGTTATCTCTGCAATTGCTTGGTTGCATGGGAATGATCATAGAAACATTCGGACCACCTATATATCGATTTCGGAGTGTTGCTCCTCATCAGTATAGGGTAGGTCTAGCAGTCAATAACTAATGACTGCAACGAATGAATCGACGACCATTCCCATTTAAAGACCGAAACTGAGATCGCGCCCGCACAGTGGACTTCCGGCGCTGGGATGGCGCTCGCAGTTTGGAGTTAATCCACTGTGCGGGCGCGATCTCAGTTTCGGTCTTTAAATGGGAATGGTCGTCGATTCATTCGTTGCAGTCATTAGTTATTGACTGCTAGACCTACCCTATACTGATGAGGAGCAACACTCCGAAATCGATATATAGGTGGTCCGAATGTTTCTATGATCAATCCCATGCAACCAAGCAATTACAGAGATAAACCTTGTAGGAAATCTGCACGGAAATTTCATCAGATGTAATTCAATGTTCGTCGTGGCATTAGCCAGGAAAGTAGTTGTTTTCTGATGGATTTTCGATCCAACTTTTCCTATTGTATAGGATATTAGCAATGAGCAGTCCTCCGGACATCTTATGCCTCTTGTCATAAGCTCATTGTGAACTACAGATTTCTTTTCCGTTCTATATTTTATAGGTCTATCGTTCTTTATAACCAAGACACAGGGTGATTTATCGATTTTCCCCATTTTTTCAATTAATCATAACTTATGAACCACCCTATACATTTTTGTGATATTTGGTTTGTATTTTCTTTGTCCACAGTAGTGTCGATTAACATAATAAGAAAAAGTCTTATTCCAGGTCCGGCCTTAAAAAAATTAATAAGTAGATTTCGAGTCGAAACAACATTCTGTATATCAATATTTTAAAATTTTATTTACAAATTTGGAAAGAGCAGGAAAAAATAAGTAGGACTGAAAGTATTTGGTGTTTCCGCTCATTAACTTGAGTCAAATCTAGATGTTTCGATAATGAGGTGCCACAAAATTTTAAAAAATTAAATTTCTTCCCCAAATGGTACTTTTCCACCTTCAAACCATGAAATCATCATCTATTTCTTATTCTCCTGATTCCTGTATCCCCAACCTTATCGAAAAACGAGAAGACATGTCCGTATTTGGGACAAATTATTATTATCAATGAAGAACTTTCAAACACCCTGTATGGTTAAAAAAATTATCATAACATTTGTTCATTGCGCTACATTTAGAAAAAAATTATATAAATGAGGGAAAATGCCCATTCCGAAAAAAGCACAACTTTATTTTAAACAAAAATAACGTTGCAACAAATTGTATTAAATAAAACGAAAAGAATTAGACACAAAAAATGTAAACAACATAACTTATTAACAGTTGTTCAAAGTGGCCTCCATTTTGCTCAATACATTTTCGTGCTCTTGAAGTAAGATTTGTAATTGACTTTCTAATCATAGCTTGGTCATTTCTCAGTTCGTCGCAAGCGTCCTCAATTCTCCGTAGAAGGTCATCTCTAGTGTTTACTTCAGTTGAATAAACTTTTGATTTTAAATAACCCCAAACATGGTAATCGAGTGGATTAAAATCGGGCCCTTTGCAGGACAGTTGTGAAGTCCTCCTCTGCCTGTCCAATGATTTGGGAAGTTGTCATTTAAAAACTCTCTCACCATTACTCTGAAATGAGGTGAATCCCCATCATGTTTAGATTTTACTTTAGGAGAAATAAAATATTTATTTTATTACTGGTTTGTTAGGAGATAGCAACAACGGTTATCCACAGAATTCATCAATGGCAATTCTGATAAATTGAATATATCTGAAGACGACCCTGTGTTCCATAAAAATACCTGGTACTACTAACTTCCCTAGGTACACTCGGTATTATGCGTTGTAGTTGGCTTTTAAAATGTCTCAAATGCGTATAGTCGTTTTTATTGCGTTGTCCAAAAGATGTGAGTTACCTCAGTAACTCAAAGTCGTCTAAATTTTGTTGATAAAAATCTCTACATCCCGGTGTACATGTTCTATTTCATTTATTTTGTTTTTTTAAATTTAGTGCCATTTTCTGATAGTCGGAAGTCCGTCACTTGATAATGTCATTTCCAATTCATTACCACGGTCTAACTGTGAATAGATCTTCCTCCTACCAACAATTAGTTGATGTTTCATGGCATATTTAGTATGTTCCATGTTAGGAATTTCGATTCAACGAGAGTGTCTGTGCGACTCGAGTTGATACAGTGAAAGTGGTAGGGATAGCTTGGAGAGATTCGAGCTAAGACATGGAGGGGTTTTCCGGTAGGACTTCGAGCTGAACTACTAGCGGTAAACTTGTGGGGTTGGAGAATTTATTTCTCAGAGTGCCTTTATGGATTTTTGTTAGAAAACCCCTTAGAAAAGTTGCGCCATATTCAGTCGATGTAAGTGGACAATTCTGGAATTCCTTCCTGTCCATTTTAATCTGGAAACTCGATGGTAAAATTTTGAGATCACATTTACGACGTCCATTTTGTTAAGAGTGACCCTTCTCTTTGCCGAAGGTGAGTGATTTTGACCGGCAAATTTCCAATCAGAATTTGTTTACTTGTATATAGTATGGGTGTTTCTTTCTTTATGAAATTGTTCCAAAAGACTATGAGAAATAATTTCTTGTAGGGTCTTTGGTGGAGTCGATTTTTGGTAGAGACTATTTTTGGTAGAGTCTGTCCTTGGTAGAGACCATCTGTGGTGGAGATATTTTTGAGGAGATACTTTTGAGGCAGTATAGATCCTGTACGAAGCTTAGACCCGCCTTTAGTAACGTCCAGAGTCACCCAGAAAGAAATCAGGCCGAGGCATACCTTTACGAAGAACTGTCGCTTGCCATTCCTGTACATTTTGAGAAGCCATGTTAATTTTGTAAGAAAAGCTCAAGGAGAGGATCTCATCCTGAACATCATAATCAAGATCATTTCCCAGGCTTGAAAACAATATTTCATAATCTTTCTATACTTTTGAATTATCACATATCATCCAGGTATTTATATATTTATATTTTACTTACTGATTACCATACCCTACTGAAACTCTAAGAAAAGGTTCACAACTGTGAAGCAGTTACATAGTACTATGCAACAGCGGACAAGGTAAGAAAATAGGGTACACATGTAGGTTACAAGGGTATGATTATTATTATTGATCCTGGTTGTTTACTTAAAGTGATACCTAAACATATTCTTTATATCTCTCTAAAAAAAATATTATTTCCAAAGAACTCTCCTCTTGGTTATATATAATTTCTTTTATTATTAACCTCAATATTGTTTATAAACGAGGTCAACTAATTTTATTTACTTATTTTACCTACGTACATCTTTTTGATATTCAAATCTCATTCTATTAAATCTATTTTCTTATTATAAGATTATCCTTATTTCTCCTCTCCCACACTGTCAATCTTTTAATTAACTTGAATTTTTACAACTAGTGGACACCCTTTTGGTGTTCTCATTTACTCCAAATAAACTTTTCTATGTCTTAAATTGAGTGGCGCCCAGAAACTTTGCCAAAGGTATATTCAATGACATTGTGTAATTTTGTATATTTCCGAACTCATTTGACTGCTCTCTGACGAACAGCTGCCGTAGCCAATTTTGTAATACCTTTCTTATAAAAAAAAAAAAAAGGTGCTGCAAGTACATGCCTCCAACATCAACTCCTGCATCATCTAGCAATATGGGTAAAATATTTTGCTGGAACTCCAAATACACTTCACCCGTTAGTAGATGTGGTAGGATATGGGGTTCAATTAATCGGTTGTTAATAATGTTACACCAAACATTAAAGGATAACCTAATTTGTGAATGTTTTTGTTTTATGGCGAACGGATTTTGTTTGGCCCACACATGAGAATTCCTGAAATTATTGAGACCGTCTCTGGTAAATTGAGATTCATCGCTAAATAAACATCTGTATAAGATCCTATTATTATGTAATACCCATCTACTAAAAGCCAATCGAGCAATTTCATCTCCTGCTTGTAGCCTCTGAACCTGCAGTAAATGGTAGGGATGTAGACGATTTTTTTCAATTATTCGCCAAACAGTAGACTGAGGAACATTAGTGGCGTGACTGATTCTTCTCGAACAAATTTTTGGATCATTTTGTACAAAATTAAGAATATCTTGCTCCAAATCGATATGTCGTCTTTCGTAACTTTCATTTTGTGCTACAGTTGGAAATTTACCGTGTTCTCTAAGGTAACTAAACACATTAGAAAAAGTCTTGTCACTAGGTAACCGCCGTCCAGGAAATCGCCGTGCATATTCTCTTCGGGTAGCTTTTCCATTACCATCACAAAATCCATATACATACAACAATTCTACATATTCATTATTATCAAATTGGTGTGGCATTTTAATTAAGAAATAACTGTTATCAGCAAATAACGTAACAACACAAGTACAAAGTCATCAAATAATGTCAAAATTGTACTCTGACATCAGCCAACTTGGCAATTAAACCAATTTGGGATGACAAACCTAAAATGTATTATTTACTAAATCAAACAATACGTACAGACTGCTTGATTTTATTATTATTATCAAGAATGCATCAGAAGAGTCGAGAAATGATCATGCTCTAGCTAAAAGGTAATTAGACGCGGATAAAGAAAATTCTAGTTTTTTGATTTTTTGTTATGTTTAACCTTTGAAATGTAGATTTGTTGCAACGTTATTTTTGTTTAAAATAAAGTTATGCTTTTTTCGGAATGGGCATTTTTCCTCATTTTTATATTTTTTTTCTAAATGTATCGCAATGAACAAATGTTATGATAATTTTTTTAACCATAAAGGGTGTTTGAAAGTTCTTCATTGATAATAATAATTTGTTCCAAATACGGACATGTCCTCTCGTTTTTCAATAATGTTGGGGATCTAGGAATCAGGAGAATAAGAAATAGATGATGATTTCATGTATTGAAGCTGGAAAAGTTGTATGCGGAAACACCAAATACTTTTAGTCTTACTTATTTTTTCCTGCTCTTTCCAAATTTGTAAATAAAATTATAAAATATTGATATACAGAATGTTGTTTCGACTCGAAACCTACTTATTAATTTTTTTAAGGCCGGACCTGGAATAAGACTTTTTCTTATTGTGTTAATCGACACTACTGTGGACAAAGACCATACAAACCAAATATCACAAAAATGTATAGTGTGGTTCATAAGTTATGATTAACTGAAAAAATGGGGAAAATCGATAAATCACCCTGTATCTTGGTTATAAAGAACGATAGACCCATAAAATTTAGGTTTTTTACCTCGGTGTCTCCCATCTACCCTAACTGTACGCGCATTTCCCAATGAATCACCCTGTATGCCTACTCGTGGGAAATGTATGTCATTTCATGCTCATTGTACAATATACTATTCCGAGATTAGTATCTAATTTTGTAATGGTTTTTCTAATCTATTGGACTAACAAAATACTGATAATGAAATGTAAAACAAAACTTACGTAATTATTTACACAGATGTTCAAAAAGACCATCACCGATAACTGTGTGATTCAAATTTTCCACGAACTGCCTGTAACATGTCTGGTGTTTTAAGCCGGCATTCGTGTACAGTTCTTTCCCGCAGATCTTCTAAATCGTTGGGCTTAGTTGCATAAACTTTGGTCTTAAGATGTCCCCATAAGAAAAAGTCGAGTATCGTTAGATCTGAAGATCTAGCTGGCCACTCAATTGCCCCCCTCCGACCGATCTATCTTCCAGTAATAGTCTGATTTAAGTACTCTCTTACCCGTACATAATGATACGGAGGGGCCCCATCCTGTTGGAAAGCCACTTCCTGTCCTATACGATTTTCGTCTTCCTGTGCTACCCTTATAATAATAGGATTTATTGCATTTTGTGATAAATCACGGTAAACTTCTCCAGTCAAGTTTACATTGATGAAAATGGGACAAATAATATGGTTGCCAAGAATACCCACCCATACATTTAATTTCTGAGGTCTTTGAGTATGTTGTTCTCTGTAAAGATGAGGGTTATCATCGGACCAATACCTGCAGTTATGTTTATTAACTGCCCCGGTAAGAGTAAATGTACATTCATCTGAGAAACAGATATTGTAGGCAATAATGCGATTTTCAAATATGCGATTTGACATAAGTTCGTAAAATTCTGTCCTGCGGTCATAGTCATCTTCGTTGAGCTAATGAACAAGATGGACTTTATAAGGACAATACTTTGCAATTTTCAATATCCTGTGAACTGAAGTTGCAGACACCACAGATCCTTCTGACAATGTTCTTAAACTATTAAATTGAGTACGGTCGGTTTCTACAAGTCCAAGAACCCTTATTTGCATATCTTCATTGGTTATCGTCCTGGAACGATTGTGTTTTTTATTCTGCACCGAGCCAGTTCCATCAAATTTTCATCACATATTTGGTCTGAACATTCTTGTCAGGAAACTGCGCGTTGAAAATTCTAGCAGCAGCTCTAGCGCAATCATTGTTGCGATAATACAGTTTTAGCAGATCCTTTCTGTCTTCTGAAGAGTAAACCATTTTTAATATCTCACTCTCTCAAATTTAACTTATAGGTACACAAAGTCAGGACTGAAAATGGTCAAAGATAACAAATACTTTTGGTTGTTGCCGTTACGATAGTCTTGCAAACAATATCACCTAGCAGATCGTTCGTTTGGTTTCAAACATGGAATGTCACGAAATGTCAATTAACAATGACAGATACCTACTTATTTATTAATATTTCATTCTCATATTAGTTTTATTGCATTTTTCGTAACAATATTGTTTGCATCTCGAATGCGAAATACTTTTGCGTTCTCGAGGATATTTTGCCTCGCTTAAGTTCGGCAAAATAACTTCCATTCTCAAACGCAAAAGTATCATTTCATAAAAAGCGATCAACGTCTAACATATCTTGGTCAGCATACGAACAAAATATCCCGTTTCCTTCAGAAACGGAATATAAATGTTGCATTCAAAACCAACAATAACTTATATTCCTTTATTAACAACGCAAAATCTGTACGGGATAAATTCAAGAAGTCGGGGGTTTACAAACTTGAGTGTGAGGATTGCAATGCATTATATATAGGCCAGACAGGCCGTAGTTTTAATCAAAGATTCGGTGAGCATTTGAGAAGTTACAGATTAAATAAACAGGACTCAAACTATGCCAACCACCTTATTGACAATAACCATAACTTCACACAAAACCCTGAAATTTTGCATATTCAACCTAAAGGTCAAAAATTAAACATATTAGAATCCATAGAAATCAAGAAACATTTACGTAACAATAGCAATTTAGTTCTCAATGACCAAATTGACCTGTACAATTCACCTATAATTAATTATCTCACTAGTAACTACTCAAATGCTCCCTAATCCAAGCTATATGTCATTAGGAAATTTCATACCTGCAATTGTCATTAGTGAAATTTCATGCATGTTATTTTAATATTTAAGAAGGTGATTTTGACGTTTCTTCAGTTGATAACTCGCTCAGATGATGACACCGTGTGTCGAAACAATTGTAAGCACGTTACAAGTATATTTTTGTGTAAATTGGAAGATTTTATTTCCTCTTCATTTATCAAGTATCATTTCGTATTCTAGATACAAAAATATATATTTGCTTTCGATGCAGTGGCGGCGCTAGACCTCATTTTGGTTCCGCCGGAGAAGAATTAGCAGTATTTTAGAAAAAGCACATTTAAACTAATTTTAATTATTATCTCAAAAACTATCTCACCGAAATTCACGAATGAGATGTCATTTGAAATGCCCTTTTAAAAGAGGTATCACTCGACCCCTTGTTCCATTTGAAATAGTAAGGGTTGGTCCCACCCTCCCTAGAGTTGAAGTTGCAGTGTTAAAAATTGTAACAAAAAACCTCCCCTTGACAAATGTGATTACGTGTATGAGCGATTTTTTTTTAAATGAACGTGGAATCAGATATTTCGTCTGTTTCGTTTTAAATGGTGACCCATGTATAATACAGGGTGTTTCAAAACTCAGTATCAAGATTTCAGGGGCGTATTTTTCAGGTCCCAATAAGACTTTTTTTTCCCATAAACATGTGTCCGCAACCGCTTCATTTCTGAGATACAGGGTGTTAAAGTTTCAAGATTTTTTTAGTTTTTTCTTCATAGCTCTTTCAGTATTTGAGATATCAAGTTCAAATTTAAAATAAAGATCACTTTTTAGAGTTTACATCATCCAGTATGCCGGGTGATTGTAACAATCTACAGGGAGATATTTTTTCAGGGGTCAAGCCCCTTTTCGCCCCATAAACTTTTTTGTAGTACGCCGCTGATGGATTCTAACATATGAAATACATTCTTTATTTTGTTCATGAATTTTTTGTCGCTTGTAATTTTTACGCATCTGCAACCGTTATCGAGAAAAATATTAAAACCATTTTTGTAATTCGCTACATTTAATTAAAATTTTTAACAAAAGGTAGGTATTTGGTTTGTGATCTAAATTACAAGTTTCCTTAACGATTACCTAAAAAATAAGAACCTTGACTTTTTATAAAAGGTGCTGGAAATGCCCTCCTCCTTCTGCGATACAACCTTCCACTCTTCTTCTCATAGACTGCCGTACGCGTTCAAAAATTCCGGGAGTGTTGCTTATGGTGTGGAAGGCATCCATAATTCGTTCAGTAAGAACTTCGATAGAAGGCACTGATTCTGAACCATAAACTATGTAACGATCGTTTTGTGACACCGATTATAAAATTGACATATACTCCTTACTAAGTAATATGTCCCCAAGTGGTTCGTTTACAAAGGTTTGTCTCGGGGATCGACGCTCAAAAATCCCTGCATGCTCGCGGCTACGCTCGAAGTGGAGATGGTCGTGGGTAAAACTACAGGTGAGCGTTTAGGTGACTAATAGAGAAACAAATTCACCCTACCTGTAAAAAAATAATTGTGGGCACCACCTAGTTCCCTTCTACAGCAGGTTCGAAACTGGCTTCCTCCTAAAGAACTAGGAAATCGGAAAAAGGAAAGACCAATTCCCAAAACTATAACCCTGTATATTTGAAATTTGCAACAGAACACACCCTGTACATTTATGGCAAGTTATATGGTTCAAATATTGTTGAGCCAACGGTAACGTATATGATGAAATAAATTGACAATGATTTTGTTTGGCAATTACTATAAATTCATGTATTATTATTTTTATCGGTATCCAAGGTATGCTTAAATTAGTTTCATAAAACATAAAAATAGATTCCTAGTGAATGTGTAAATATTTATACCGTACGGAAAGTGTACCCTCTGAAGATTACCAAATTATAAAGGGACATCGGCGAATGGATCCATTGGCAGAGGTTTATTATGTGCAAATCGTGCGCTTATATATGATGTTATGGGCTTTCCGCAGATATTTTACAACAAAAATTACCTATGAATACCAGTATGTTATTTACCTTTTTAAGATATAACTTTACGAAAGTTCTAAGGGTTTCAACCCTTCAAAATAATATTTGACTAGTAAATAAAATAATAAAAATATTTCACACAGTTTTTAACCACTTATCTGTTGGCATATGGACATTATTCATCCGAAAGGACTCTGGAACAGGAATTCTCTGGACTCGCAGTCTCTAGCAGCTACTTACAGCCTCCAGATGAGTCTGATAGGACTCCAAAATAGTTTTTTCAACGTAATACAGATATGAGCCTCTATCGGGAAATGTAGGCATCCCACAGGAAAACTTGGGCCTCCAACAGAAAACGTATAACTCCAGCAGCAACGTAGGACTCCAACAAAAACTTGAGCCTCCAACAAAAAAAACGTAGGCCTCCCACAAAACTTGGCCTCGGACAAAAACTTGGCCTCGGACAAAAACCCTAGGGAACAAGAATACCAACATTACTCTAACGAATAGCTTTGTAGATAAAAATGTTTCCAATCACCCCCAGTCCTCCATGCGATTTTATGACGATGAAAATTGTATGTTGAACAAATAAGCAATCGAACTGCGATAAAGTAAGCTAATAATCATTAAAAACTCGACAAATTCGATAAATTCGACAATTGACTCCAAATAGTGAATTATTATTATTTCAAAAATAAAAGCGACAATATGGCTGCGTGTCGAACAGCGCCCTTATTGAAATTACATTTAACACGTAAAAAGTGAAATAAAACATGTAAAGAATTATTTACCTTGTTAACAAGGGTTCCACACAAAATACAACAGTTGTAGGACGACGGGATGAATTATGTGATGGTGATCCCCTCAAGGGGTTTGGGAAGGTTATCTTCAAAAAAAACCAGCAAGGTTCCAGAACAGCGCTCCAAATTCAACAACGCTTCCAAAAACCACAACGCTTCCCAAAAACTACCATACAGCAACAAGATCAAGGATCCCCGACATGGGATGACACAAAGGTCACTAGATATCCTCAGATATTTTACTTGAATGCAAGAACCAAAGAAATATATATTATATACTTACCCCAGAATGCTAATCTCGCCAATTTTCACGGCGAAAAGCATGCCGCGTATGCGACCCGTTTACGATGTGCGCATGCGCGTCATCAGTGTAGTTTGAGTAGATCGTTGCCAAGTTTGAAAATAATTTGGTGTTCCAATTCTGAGTTTTTTGTTATGAGGCAATAAAACACATCTCATTTGAAAGAGATAATTTGACCGCGCATTAGGACCTTTTAAATACGAAAAAAACCTTTTAAAGATAGTTTACTTCGAATTTTAGGAGCAAAAGAAACTTATTTAAAACAATAATGTACCCTATGCTACTGTAATTATAATGACCGTGCAACAATGCTTTTTTATCAACGAGAAGACTTGTCACTAAGATCTGTCACTCTTGTCAGAGATCAGAGACGTTTTTTTAGAATTTCAGATTTTCTCTTGTCGTTTTGTGTGGTGTTTGTTGTCGTTGGTTATTCTTTCATCATTAGTGAATTTGCAATAATCTTGCTGCTTTAAAGACAATTTCTAATAAAGCCGTTCCTTCCTAAAAGTAAACAATGAACTATTTAGTGTTGTGTAAAGGAAAAATACCTGAAATAACGAAATTTTTTATTTACCTATATGCTTTGCTCAAAATAGCTTAGGGTGGATTTAGTCAACTTTAGCATAAACATTATCATAAACATAGCGGTAACATCAAAGGTTTTTAGCATAAACTTAACATTGTTGTATAAATGACGCCATTTGATATAACAGATTCAACTTTCGCTTTTGACATATATTTAAGCACAATTTAAAAATAATGCTGACTAAATGCACCTTTAAATATTATTTTCACTTGACAAAAAAGATATGATTTTTGGTTATTATTTTTAAGAAGAGGCCGCAACAGAACATTTGAGTGAGAAAATTGTAATTTGTGGCAGACATTTTCCTCATGAAGATTCATGTGAAAACGACAATAGAATAATTTGAAACCTAGTGCAGTACCAATACTGTGTCTGCGTAAGCATGCATGGCGAGTGATACAACTTTCTGCCACACCGTTTATATTATGAGTTCTAGATTCCTACAAAAAGTACTAAATATACACAGAATCGCCTCAGAAAATTAATGTCAATATGGAAGTGCTTTTCTTTGATGGTAAGGAAAATGCTTCTGGCCTCACTTTTTCGTGCACCCCCATTGTGGAAATTGCACTAAGATTATACAACCAAAAATACTCGTAGAAATAGCATGTTAATCTCTTCAAATGATTGAAATTAAATGCAGTTACGTATTTTGGCATGAATCGTTCTAGAAAAAAACCTCGAGCTTTCAAGCATCCAATTTTAGTTGAAATTATTCATGATATTAGCTGAAATAAATTTTCATAGTTTTTTGTACTTTCAATTTATTTTCCAATCCAGTGCTTCCTTGAAATTCGCACTGACGATTTGGGGTGGTTCCGTAGGTTTTTGTTGGTTAACTACAGCACAAAAGTGAATGTGATACCAAAAATCACTCGCTTCAGAGCGATAAATAATAAGAATAATAACCGTACTCTACTTTCTGATGGCCTTTGCTGAATATTCGGGATCATAAATATGTGAAAATATGTATTCAAATCGGCTAAATACAAATAACAGGTATAAGCACAATGAGGTTTCCATCCTTATTATGAGATTCAGAATTAACGTTTGTTAATCTTCACAAGTACCATAATATTTTACTAAAACCGGGCCTGTTACAAAAAAGACTAATGACGCGCATGCTCATTGCGGACTAGCCTGAACTTTTTACAACACTTTTGACGTGGGGATTAGCATTCTAGAGTAAGTACATAATATATATTTCTATGGCAAGAACCTACGGCTCTTCACAATAACTTTTTTTATCCAGTTCCTACTAACACAACAGCTTCAGTTAGACTGCTCTAACACGGAAGCCCCACTATCAATTCCATTGGTGACTTCAAAATACAGTGTAGCCAAGGTACCGACTCTAAACACTCTACCGAAGTAGGTTTTAGTACGTTTTACTTCACTTACTCTGTGGACCCTGTAACAATTTAAATTCGAAGACAGACAATACTAAATTACACAAAACAGATCTAAAACAATACCTGAACAAACTAAGTCAAACGATGTGATAGTTATCATAACAACAGATAACTCACTGATAATAGTCCGCCACTCGTAACCTTGACGGTGTAGAATGGTGTTAGTAGGACTTCGTCAACAGCGAAAACTACCCAGGTACGTCACGTCCGTTGTGAAGTGGGCTCCGAGAAATTGATCTGCGCGTCTACAGCTGAATCTATATAGGAGTGAGCGGGGCAAAGCTAGAAATTATATGTAAATTCGTAACGTTGAAAATGAAACGTTACAACTAGACCCTTACATGTCCCCATAAAAAGAAGTCCAGCGGGTTGCAATCTGGGGACCGTGGGGGCCAAGCAATTGGACCTGCTCTGCCAATCCACCGATTTTGAAACACTGTATCTAGATTATCGCGGACAATGACTCGAAAATGAGCGGGGCCCCATCGTGCATAAACCACATTTGTTGACAAACTTGTAAAGGCACGTTCTCCACTAATGCAGGCAAGTCGTTCTGTAGGAAGTTTAAATATGTGGCACCATTCAAAATTCGCGGTAAAATAAAAGGACCAATTAAAGTATCTCCTACTATTCCTGCCCATATGTTTACGCTGAACTGCTCTTGGTGTCGAGATTGTCTGATCATGTGTGGATTTTCTAGCGCCCAAATATGAACGTTGTGGTAGTTCACTACTCCGTCGCGTGTAAAGTGATACGAGATAAAAAATCAGGATCCCTAGTACAGTTACTACAGTTGCGCAGTATCCATCGGGAGAACTGCAAGCGCCGTGGAAAATCTCAAGGAAGCAAACCTTGGACGCGCTGGATATGATATGGGTATAGCATGTTTTCGTGTAAAACCCTCCAGACAGTTGAATGGGAAACATCCAAATCCCGTGCTATTTGTCGAGTACTATACCAGGATTTTCGTCGATAACATTTAAAATCTCTTCATCTCTTACTGGGTTGCGTGCTTGTCGCGGTCTGCCAGCATCGTGCCTTGGAGTCTGAAATCTGCCATAATCCCAAAGGTGCTGAAGGGAATTTATAAAAGTTCTATAGTTGGGAAGACGGCGATTAGGAAATCTTAGCGCGTACAATCTCTGAGCTTCAAGTCCGTTGCCATTAGCCAGACCATAAACAAAATGGATGTCAGCCAGATGTTCAAATGAATATGGTCCATTTTCCATTTTAAAGTTAAACAAATACACGATGAGACATCCACCAACTTTCAAATAATGTCAAATGCTTCAAAACAAACCTAAACGTCAAAATGAAAATAGTCAAAGCCCACTAATTCGCTTTTTCATTGTTCCGTTGAAAAATATAATTAAATCTAGCGAATTACAAGAATGGTTTTTTCTACTACCGCTCACCAAAGCTTTCAGATCTCAATGCAAAGTTGACGTTTTCCGAGGAATGTCATTTTGTGACAGCTTTTACGCTCTAGATCGAGAATATTGAAAAAACGCTTGATCTCCCTTGCTTTTGTTGAAAACAAACCCATTCTTGTATGATGGAAAGTGAACACAAGAAATTCATAGCAATATATGATGTACTGCGGTGGTGTACGAAACTGATTTAGCGTTCCCGGCGTGAGTTCGAACTCTGGACTCGCTAATTTTTTTTTCCTTTTGTTAGAAATGTAAATTATTAGATATTTGGATAGCGTATACATTTGGGAATACTATCGAATGTAAATTTTCTCATAGGTAATATTATGTGCCTATGTTGAATGAAGTGTCTATCGTTTTTATGTCTGAGGGTTTGCGTTTGTAGAAAAAATCATGTGTGTATTTCGAGCACAAATTGTCATTGCCCCTCTCCAAAGATTACCGCGATTCGCTTCGCGTCGCGCGGTAACTCTCTTTGTCGAGCGGCAATCAATCACTTTGCGCTCTAAATACACAAATAGCTATTAATTTTTTTCTCGATAACGGTTGCAGATGCGTAAAAATTACAGGAGACAAAAAAATTCACGAACAAAATAAAGAATGTATTTCATATCTTAGAATCCACGAGCGGCGTACTGCAAAAAAGTTTGGCTTGACCCCTGAAAAAATATCTCCCTGTAGATTGTTACAATCATTCGGCATACTGGATGATGTAAACCCTAAAAAGTAATCTTTATTTCAAATTTGATTTTGATATCTCAAAAACTGAAAGAGCTATGAAGAAAAAACTAAAAAAATCTTGAAACTTCAACACCCTGTATCTCAGAAATGAAGCGGTTGCGGACACATGTTTATGAGAAAAAAGTCTTATTATGACCTGAAAAATACGCCCCTGAAATCTTGATACTGAATTTTGAAACACCCTGTATATACTCGTGAAGAATTTCTAAGATTTGTCTCAGTACAGAGTACTTCATGAAACTGTTTGGAGGATACAATTCTCTCCACACTGAATCGTTCAGGGGTTGATTGTGAATATCTTATCGGACAAGAGTATGATAGCGCTTCTCCAATGAAAGGCTGTTTTAATGGTGTCCAAGCAGGTATCCGCCAAACTTATCCAGAAGATATACGTTCATTGCAGCTCGCATTCGTTGAGTTCAGCGGCTTCGAGTCACTCTTGTCAAATTCAGCCAATCCGAAATACAGTCGGTATTATAAAATCAGTGGGTAATTTCTTCAGAGCATCGGTAAATAGAACGAAAACTTGAAAAAAAATATAAAGAAAACCTATCCCGAAGTGAGATGGCAAAATCTTACAGCAATGTGCGAAATTTGCGTTGAGAATCATGATGGTTTAATTAGATACAGGGAAATTTTCAAGGCTATCTTAGAAACTCTTGAAGAACTAAGTGAAGAAAGGGATTTTTAAACTTCATAAAGAGCAACTTCCTTTTTAAGGTCTATGATCACTAGTGAATTTTTAGTGAGTCTGAGTTGCTTGACCATGTTGTTTTCATTCATACTTCCACTTTGTAAAATACTCCAGTCGCCTCTCTGTGATTTAGTGGCTGCTTTGCAACATATTGATTTGATCATAAATAATATCAATGATATTCGAAAAAATGTCAAATCAAAATTCGCCAAGATTTATTAGAGTATTCTTGGTTTCAAATACATAAATGAAGAAATAAAAATTCCACTAAGAGTGTCGTAACAGTGTCACAGGGCAAACTAGGGAACCGAAGATCGAGAACAGTACTTTAGAATAAGTATTATGATTTTACTTCTAGATGATTTCATTAATCAACTCCATGCACTCAAGATTCCAGAAGCATGAATCTACTCTATCATCTTTATATATTTTGATTACATCAGTTTGTTGTAAAAAACAGCCCAGTGTTGAAGAAGACGATTTCATACTGTTTAAAAAGTTTTTGGAATAGGACTCATTGAAAGGAGAATTAAACCCATGGAAAATGATATTGCTGAAACAGCCTATTTCATCTCGACATGTACTTCTGAGAGATAATTTTCCTCGTTGAAACGCCTCCAAACCTATTTGAGAAGTTCCACAGGTCAGGAGAGATGGAATGGATTGGCATTGATGTCAATTCACCGAGATGTAAACATTGACAACGAGAAGATCATTGATATGTTTGCAGCAAAAAAATCTAGAGCCTCGATATTATTCTTTAATGTGAATCTGATGCCTCTATATGTTTCCCATTGATTTATTTAATTTTTTTGTTTTGTTGTTGAATAAATATGATTGTAAGCAGTGTCAAATATTATTTTATGATTTGTGTAATTGATGACTTGTTTATTTTGTGGAAATTCATGATCACTTTAATGAAACGAAAGAAACACAATTTTGTCTTATTTCCACTAGTTTTTTATATTTACGACCGGTTTCGGGCTTTATCCCATTATCAAGTATAAAAACTAACTAATACAATTGTACTCTTAAACCTAGTTATATAGGGAGTTTGCAGGTAAACTGGATGGAGAGGTAATTAAATGAAAATAAATGAAATCAAATGAACATGGGTGAAACGATATAAATTCAATACTGGAGGTTATGGAAATTACCTGGGTTGTCAAAATCACAAATTCAAAAGTGGAGACCTACATAAATCAAGTTGCTCATTGAGGGTTCTATATTTCGGGTTTTTAATTGATTTATTGATTTCCATGGCTTCCAACAGATTCATTTTCTTTCCTTTATTACATGTGTGTAGGATTTTGAGATTATCTTTATTTATCTTGTGTTTGGATTCTTGCAGATGTTCGTGCATTGTGGATTTTTTGTCGAAACAGACGTGTTCACGGAGCCTTACGTCAAAATTTCTACCGGTCTGGCCTGTATATACTGCAGAGCATTCCCCACATTCTAATCTATATATCCCTGATTTCTTCATTCTATCTTGTTTAGGTTTTGCATTGAACAGAATTCTGCCTAAATTATTATTACTTATGAAAGCTGCTGTTATTTTGAATTTAGAAAAATAATTTTGATTGTTTTCTGAAATTTTACCTGAGTAATTAATGCTACCATATTTACGTGTATTGTGTTCTTCGATATTTGGGTGGGTTTAGTTCACTCATAACCGTTTTATGAGTTTTAACTGATATTAATTTCTCTATTAAAGAAACTGGTACTCGATTGTTTACCGCAATTTGTTTAATGATGTTTAGTTCATCCTGGAAATTCTTATCAGGTAAAGGGATTGCGAAAGCTCTGTGTATCATTGATCTAAAGGCGGATAATTTATGTAACATCGGACTGAAAGAATCAAAGGGAATTGTACAGTCTGTGAAGGTGTTTTTCCGGTAGATATTAAATTGAAAACTATTACTAACCCTTGAAATACTTAAATTTAAGAAGTTAAGCTTCTTCTTTTGTTCAATTTCTGCTGTGAATTTAACTTTGTTATGTAGATTATTTAGGAAGTTCAAAAATTGATCAATTTGTCTGTTGGAACCATCAAAACCCACTAGTACGTCATCAACGTATCTGAACCAAAACACAATATGTTTTTCAGAAAGGGGGTTCTTAAGAATGAGGGTATTTTCTAGGTTGTCCATGAAAATATCTGCCAGAATGGGACTCAATGATGAGCCCATTGGGAGACCAGAGTTTTGTAGGTAAAAGCTATCATTATATTTGAAAAAAATTTGTTTTAGGCATAAATTCAAAAGATTGCAAAATTCGTTAGTTATATATGGGTTTACATTACGTTTATCTAATATGCCCTTTACAAGGGGGAGGCATTCGTCTGATGGAATGTTAGGAAACATGTTTTTAACGTCGAAGGATACTAGTTTGATATTGTTTTTGATATTCAAATTTGATAATTTGTTAGCTTGGTCTACTGAATTCAAAACTGTGTTGGAAGGAGTAAATTTTGTGAGGTCTCTGAATTTTGAATTTAAAAATTTTGACAACTTACCGGTTGGGACATCAATATAAGATACTACGGGCCTGGCTGGGTGTCCTTCTTTGTGGAGCTTGATCAATCCATACATCTCTGGAGGCTGTGGGTTCATGCATAACGTCTTTCTTATATCCCATGGCGTGGGAAACAGCATTGTTGATTCTTCCATGACTTTCTTAGCTTGCTGGGAATACATTTTGGTGGGATCATTTTTTAGAATGGTGACATCTAATGTATCCACTACTTCTTGCATTTTTGAAAAATACTCCTGTTCTTCTAGACATACGATGCTGTTTCCTTTATCCGCTTTGGTAAAGATGAGTTCGTTCTGGGTTCTTCTCTCCGTTAAGTCCCTCAATGTATTTTTGATATTACTGGGATAGCCGGGTGGTTGAGCTTTCTTAATGATTTCTGCGACTTTGTGTTTGTGAAGGCATGGGTTATCTATTATATTGGCATTGCTTGAGATAATCAGTTCAGCTTGTATTCCTATGATATCTTTCTTTCTATGAGTTAAGATATATACTCCATAACGTGGAATTCGACTGCCTGAAGTAAAATATTAAACAGAAAATCAGTAAAGTATCGAAAATGAAATATGATAAGCTAAAAAACAAGATAACAGTGCTCCTCAACAAACAAAAGCCAACTAGGAAGGAACAAAACATTCAATTTTCGGATCATACATTCTACCCAAGATTCGTCAACTTATCAAATACAGAATTCAATAATAAGGAAATAGAACTGCTAGAAAAAGGACCAAAATTCGCCCCCTCGGACAACAAGAGCAGGAAAGATATCA
Source organism: Chrysolina oricalcia (assembly GCA_944452925.2). Taxonomy (NCBI): domain Eukaryota; kingdom Metazoa; phylum Arthropoda; class Insecta; order Coleoptera; family Chrysomelidae; genus Chrysolina; species Chrysolina oricalcia. Next base: position 3,579,939 of record OX101813.2, read on the forward strand.
TAGGAATACAAGCTGAACTAATTATCTCAAACAATGCCATTATAATAGATAACCCATCCCTTCACAAACACAAAGTCGCAGAAATCATTAAGAAAGCTCAACCACCCGGCTATCCCAGTAATATCAAAAATACATTGAGGGACTTAACGGAGAAAAGAACCCAGAACGAACTCATCTTGGAAATAAGACAAAATTGTGTTTCTTTCGTTTCATTAAAGTGATTATTTTATGAATAATTCTGCAAAATTGTAACATGGTTGAGACCGAATATTCAATGTAATCTTTCCTGGGTAAATTACAAAATTGTGTTGAACTATACTAAAATTGATCAAACATGGTCCGTAATATTCTTCTCAAGCTCAAGTCAACGGACGCCCCCGATTTTTTTTTCTGGCTATGGCCTTGTAGGGTACATGTTACATTTCAATCATAAGAGTTGGTTAAAATGGATGAATTTGAATTTTTTCGTGGAACAAATGTACACTAACGAAGAAACAACCCTACATTACACAATACCTCTTTCAATAACAATGCTCTAGCTATATAGTTTTGAATTTAGCGCCATTTTGAAAAAAAAAGCCTAATCAAAATTAAAGTCCCTAGTGTTTTGTATTTTATGGAAAATCTTAGTTTTTCCGCCGTTATGAACAATTTTAATCCCAGTGGGGGTTTCTTGAGGCTGCCAGGAACGCTGATATAACGAAAAGTTGCCGAAAAACGTGACAGTAGTTTCAAAGCCAAAAGATGTGTGGTGGCATGACTGCATCCTTATCCGAAGTCCTCTATTGAATAGGTTGAACTAGCCACTTGTTTTAGCAGTAACCAAATCGTGCTTTAACAAAGTTGCCATACGTGCAGCATTGCAACGAACTGTACAGAATTCTTTGGAAGTGTCCAATGATTTTTCGAATTAATGTCACCAGTTTAGATTCTAAATGTACAATGCCGGTTTTCATTTCACATACAAGAATCGGAATGTTCCAGTTACTGAAAGGAATTTGTTGTCGATGAAGTTTAAGCAAGTAAGGTGGGTAATGAAGAATTACCATAAACTCGATTTGGCAACGCACAACTCAACAGCACGACTTCAGAATGTTGCCGTTAAGCAACGACATTGAACGTTATTTGTAGAGGATGGCCCTATAGACTGATTTCATGGGCCTGTCAAGTGACGTCAGCGCGATGCCTCCTAATGGTTCACTATATCTACAGCGGGCCACCTATCCAAAACTGTTATTTATTGTCCGATTCAGAAGTTTTTCTTTTTCAATAGATAGATCATCGATAGTTCTAGTGAAGTGCCATAAATTCGAAATAAAAATATAAATTTCAAGGCCTACGTCGATTTTTATTCAAGGTCAAAAATCCAAAAAACATACTAGCGATTTTTTTAAATAAAATTTGACGACGCCACTGGATTTGCTATGCTTTCAAAAGGTTGTGACTAAAAGATAAAATTATTTTTTGAACTGGAATATAGCATTAGTAAAATATACCTATCACTATCAAAATAATTCAAATAGTTGTATATTAAATAACAATTTTTCAAATAATATGGTTTGAAATACTCCTTCAGAACATGACAACTTCATGTGCTATACACACTGCAGTTAGTTGTCAAAGAATAGAAATGCACATCTTTACATAAAATAATTTAATTACCAATATTAATAACATAAATAAACCACTACAAAAAAACGTATTGACATAACAGTGCCTACACATTAAATTTTGGACTGGTCCACCAAATTTCCATTCAATTCCATACATTTATCATATCGTTTTTCAATATCAACTTAAACATTCAATAATTCATTTGGGGTGATATCTATGCAAGCCTATCTTATTCTTTCACGCAGTTCCTCTTTGTTCGTTAGGCGAGTTTTGTATACTTTTTCCTTAACGGAGCCCCATAAAAAAAATCAAGTGGAGTCAAGACCTGGGTTCTGTTACCCCAAACCAATGATCAAATTTTGATCGAATCTTATGATTAGTTAGCATTAGAAAATGGTAGAATAAACGTATCGAATTTAATCGGGAATTGGTTGGAAAGTACGAAAATTAATGTACAGGCACTCTCATTTAAATCCATTCTTTTGTTGTAGTTAATTTATTTTATCAATATTGGTTATTATTGATTATTGAATATTGATTAATATTTGATGTGAAGATGTATATTTCATTTCTCTGACAAAAAAACTGAACTGTTCTGATGGACATCTATCTCCCGTACTAAGGAGTTATGTTTGGAAGAAACAGAATTTGATACCATTTTAAATACCTGCTGTTCAGAAGCTCGACTGCTAACGACCTAAAAGAGCATTTTGAAAGATATTTTAAAAAAAGTGTGTTACAACTCGAAATTAAGCTAATTTCGAGTTACAACTCGAAATTAGCTTAATTTCGAATTGTAACTCGAAATTAAGAAAAAAAATATCGCATGTCAACTTTTTGAAAGCATCACGAATCCAGTGGAGTCGTCAAATTTTAGTTAAAAAAAATCGCTAGTATGTTTTTTGGATTTTTGACCTTGAAAAAATTTCGAAGTAGGCCTTGAAATTTTTATTTCTATCTTGACTTCACAACACCCTAATATAACTATTGATGCTCTATCTATTGAAGAAAAAACAGATAAATAACAGTTTTACAGAGGTGGCCCGCTTTCAAATGGGTCATTCTGTATATATATATATATATATATATATACATATACAGGTGAAGGGTTTTATTAAACCCATACGGAAGGCATCGCGGTGACGTCAAATGAGAGACAACATTGCAACAGGGAATGGGCCATCCTCTACAAATTGTGATCAGTGTCCTTGGCCGTTAAGCGGCTTCACTTGGTGTCGTTAATAACTGGATTCATTATTTATTTATTCGTCCATGATTGTAAAAGTCTTCGCACTGATTCCTGATTTTTATCAGGCGCACCCTCAACTACTGAATTTATTCTCGTAGGAAACGTAGTTATTCAAAATGGCGTGGCAAGATTAGCAGGACTTGAAAATCAATTGTTGGGTCTACTGCCCAAAGCTCCCTCAGCACCCGAAACTCTTTCTTTCGGCTATCTACTCTTCGAGATGACGGCGGGTTACGAATTACCCAGTCCACCGAGTCCGGCTCACCTGCAGCTTGAGCTAGAAAGAGCTCCCAAGGTAGCTGATGCTCTGGAGTTCATTTTCCAAACTACCAGAACTCCCACATTAGATGAGTTAGCCAGGTGAGTAGACTGCTTGTTTAACAAATTATTGAAAATGAAAAAGAAAATCTAGTTGGCTATCCTTCGTGCACGGAAGAATAAGGGAATATTGCTGTCAGTCCATGACAAGGAATTCACTTCACTGTCTAATACATTTTCCAAAATGCACTACGTTCGGAACTCATTAATTTTTCATGATCACAGAAAGTGTAATCCACTTTCAATAATAGTGAGTCAATATTGTTACAGCCGTATGCATAGTCAATTTCAGCGACTCGCCAGAGTTCCGCCGCTCGCTACACAAGAACTATAATGCACAGCCGAGCTCCAAAAAAGTGGTACATCGCCAGCGTTTCACTAAAATGTGACTTATCGCGTATTTGTCACTTCTTTGGAGCTCGACTGTGCATTATAATCCTTGTGTAGCGAACGGCGAAACTCTGGCGAGTCGCTGGCGATTGACTATGCATACGGCTGTTAGTGTTTTTTCGTGAAGAATATCGTAGTCAAGCCATTACAATGTAACGTCACAAAAGTTCCGTTCCAACTTTCGTCTCATTCTGTTAACTCTGGCGATCTGGCCATCTGGCGATAATGTTTTTAAGTAAGTGCACAAGTTTACTGCTGATCCGCTGCGAGTCCGAACTCATCAAGTAGTTAATCTAGTTAACTGATTAAGGCATGCTCTCAGGGGAATAGCCAATATGATAGCACACAAATTCTGTGGAAGGAGAGATCGAATCCGCCTGTCGAATTGAATACAATGTTTCAGCATGTTTATAGAGAGAGAAAGTAGATACAAAAATATGATTGCTCTTATATTTCTGTCATTTATCTCCATCTATCAGCAATATTTAGATACAATGCAAACTACGTCAGAGTATACGTCATTTGTATAAACCAATGAGATTGTAAATATTTAAACTCATGATGACCAATTTAGACAAAAAATCATAATATTAGACACTGCATTTTAAATTCCTGCGAAAAGAAAAGCTTTTCGGCCATTTTGCATCAATCTCTGTAACCAGCGAAATCACTTGGCTGACCTCATAGGAAAAATTATTTTTTGAAAATTCTTTGGACTTTCCTTTGGTGAAAAATTTGATCACAATCAGGTTGGTAATATTTTTGAATTTATTATTTTCAAAAAAAAACAAAAAAGAATTAAGAATTTTAAGAACATGCTAAAATATTCTTTCTTTTGCGGTGTGTAGCATGCTGGTTCTAACAAAAAAATTATTGTTCTAACATAAAACTATTGATTTCATTGAAAATATGAACAGGATGTTCATAAAGTCAGTTGTGGAATCATCTGCGACTGAAAGTTGGAATTTTGTCGCTGTTTTCCATCGTACAAGATAACCTCTCTTGGAAGGGATTCATGTTTCTCTTTAAAACATAAAACTATTGTTTTAACATAAAGCTATTATCTAGTATTATGATGAAGTTATTTTCTAAATGCTAGGCTAATTTGTTGAAGAGTAGAAGTAAAGTTACTTCAACAAAAGTTAGACAGTTTCTAGAAGATTTGGACTTATGGACAAGCTCAAATGTTCAAGTCAAATGGAACATAATCGAAGCTTCATGCATTGAAGTCTATTCAGGCAAACTCTTTGGCTAGGCTTTTCATTTTTGAGTTTAATACGAATGAACGTATTGAAGAAACCATCTGGTTGAGTCACCAGAGGATCACTGCGAACCGATCTCGAAGGATTGTTCACACACGAAGCAGTTGAGGACTTTCGATGCCCTAGAAGAGGTTGAGTTCTGTACAAGAGTCCATTTTATTAAAAATACGCTGGACAGGCGCGAAGATTATGGTTATTATACAAACAAACTATTCACTCACCAGTTTTTGAGCTACTATTTCTATACAGCCAGCAAGTTACACCATTCCACAGGTTTGGGGCCTTTTTTGGTACATATGATTTTTGGGAACAGAGTATCACATGGGATGAGGACACTGAACATGATCACATTAGATGCAACTTGGTAACGTACAGCTTACAATATTTATCTTTCATCAATCGTCGTGTGGACTTGGTGAGAACTTTTTGTTGCTACGACTAGACTCAGGTGACACAAGTTAAATAGTGCCTTATCATATACAAGTCATAACAACACCCAAATGTTACTTTGTTGATATTCTTGCATGTAATTTGGTGTCAACATATCCTCATGACTTAGTGTACCATACGTAAAGTAGGTTGAAATTTATATTTACAATATACCTGTGAATCCCTTACAAGGCCTTGTAGCAGGAACCAACATTTGTTTGTATGTGAAACTAGCTCACTAGTAATTTCAAAAATTCTATTTACGACCATAAAATTCGTTTTTGATTTGTTGACAACTTTAGGTTAGGACAAATTTTCAGGTACTGATACATCTGCCACGTTAGGCAACAAATGTTTCACGTTCAGTCATCCTTGTATTAGTCTTACCCATATTTACCGTGGTGGTCGGCTGGTAAAAGCGTACGCCTCGCAAGCGTGGGGTCGTGAGTTCGATCCACCGATTCACCGGTCTCGTGCATGGCATCACACGTTAAAAGGTAAGGGCTGCGTCTTCCCTAGCTCACACAAGTCTCTCGAAGACTTCCGAGGGTTGCGCGTAGGGGTGCAATCGGTTGACGGAAATAACAATTTTAACAATTTACAGAACCGTAATTAAAATTTTTGAGTACATAAACTGATACGTATTTATTCAATCCCTCTTCTCAGGTGACAAACCCATACAAGATTATTTTTGTCAATTTTTCTACTGAAAGAGGGAGTTAAGTTTGATTGAAAATAGGCCGATCTTTATTCTTTTAACTTTCAGTGGCGTCCTGACATCTTTTAATTATCCTAATTTTTACCAAACTAAGTGATAAAAGTGAGTCTTGGTTTAAAAGATATACTACCTCTGATGATTCTTACCCATGTGACCATTATTGCTTCAAATTAAAAAAATGAGCTGCCGGAGCAATATAGCGTAACATAACAAATTTGAGAGGAATAGAGAAGACACACCCCACACACGCGGGGAAAATGGTTACTGGGTCCGAAAATCATGTGAACGAAGTGGTATGATATCCTTCCCTATTCGCCCTGCTGAGGTTCTTGTGCTAGTCGGTTCAATTTCAAAGTTCGGTGATAGCGTGTCCATTATTCAACCAAGGAGTCCTATGATCAGAACCACCATATCAACAGAATCGTTTGGGTAATGTCTGAGGAGTTCAGAGGGTAAATATCAATATTTTGTCTGTTTTTTCCTCCACTCTCCAGGTGGTATTCGTTTGGAACGGAATACTCCACGATGAATATCGTTCTACTTTAGTAGTTGAGTCGAAGAAGACTACATTGAACTTACGCCGGGCTTGTATTCGCCAGGGGTGGGTATGAGTAGTTCCAATAAATTCGGCACATTATCCACAGCGAACTCAATATCTCTTCGAGCATAAGGCAGGAAGTCTCTTATCTATACCGTACGAGTGTCGGATATACCACCCGTAGCGCCGTGTTAGTACTGTGGATACATCCTCAAACTGCGCTGACATTCTGACATCAAATGCTTCATAGTCACAGGTATTACACACTCTGCACTTGGTCAGGGGCCCCTATAACCATAACGCGACTGCAGTAGACCAGCGTTATGAGAGCACCATCCTGATAGGCCATTATGGATACCTCGGACTCCAACTCAAGCCGACTTTAACAGGCTTATTAAGACAGGGTCTTCGATGTTCGTAAAGCGAAGGCCCTATCTATTTGCTTTTCGTTAACTAACTCCAGTACTATCTCAGTCTCCGCAGCTTTCATTTGAGCTTTTCCACAGGGATCCACACCAGTCAGTGACAGAGTTTGGGTCAGACTCGAAACCAAGTTCAACAGTTGCTTCAATCCTTGCTTCGTACCATTCAGAAGAAGGAACCTCCCTGTTGACTCGGGAAGCATAACCATGTAATTGGCGATGAAGATGCATCATTTCGCGATTCGTGATGTCGCAGCTCTTCTTCAGTCAATTTCACCAGTCCAAGAGAGTTTTTAGTTGAGTTACCTCTTGTTGGCGATTTGGCGACTTGTTCCATTCCTAGGTAAGTATTTTTTTTTGATGATGTAGAGGAAATTTTTTGTAGAGAGGTTCAAGACTCTTGTACAAGTCCTTCACTGGGTGCGATCTGTATAGTTCTGGATCGTCTAGTGCCACGCAATAGCACAGTATGTGTGTCACTGTCTCTGGATCCTTACCGCATAGTCTGCATGTAAGGTCTCCATTGTACAGTCCCATTTTGTTAAGGTGTTCCATCATTGGTGCACGACCAGTCTGGAGTACTGTAACGGTTCTCAACTGGCTCCTGTTCATCGTTAACAGGTTTGCCGTTCTATTATGGCACGGTCCTATAATGTATTCTTTCCCGTGTGGTGTTTCCTGGGATGCTTTCCCAGTAAACTGACAGTCCCCAATCCAATCTCTTACATATGCTCTTACTGTACACTTCTGTACCCCTAGTATCTGTCGTTGATTTGGAGGATTTTCCGAACCTTCTCTTGCTAGTTCGTCTGCTTTTTCATTGCCTGCAATTCTTCGATGTCCTGGGACCCATATCAGTTTGATTTGATTTCGGTCTGCCAGCACTCCTAGTTCTTTTTTGCAGTCCCATACCAGTTTGGATGTCACTTCTGTGGCACAAGGCCTTAAGTGCCGCTTGACTGTCTGACAGGATGTTGATGTGCGCGTTTTCAACGTTTCTCATGTTGTTCTCCCTCGTGCATTGGAGAATGGCGTACACCTCTGCCTGAACGATAGAGCTATGCTTGCCCAGTGAGTAGCTGATGCCAGTACTCGAATTCCTGGAGAACACTCCTGAGCCCACTCCATTCCCAGTCTTGGATCCATCCATCTACCAGATTTTCCCCTGTAGAGGGTTCCTGAGCTGCGTGCCGTCCCACTCAGTTCTGTCTGGTATCAGCACTCTGAATTGGCGGTTGAAGCAGTATCGTTCCGGAATATGGTCCGTTCTCGTTCCCAGCACGTCCCCGATCACAATTTTAACGATGCTCATGTGTCTCATTCCAACATTCAAGTTGGGTGTGTTCTGCAGCCTAGAGACACCAAGCTTTGCCTCCTCTTGCACCACTAGGTGAAGAGGAGTGAAGAGGAGTGTCCCCATGGCTGCAGTTGGTGTTGATTTTATTGTCCCTGTGATTTCGAGACAGGCAAGTCTTTGTACCTTGCTTAGACCAAAGAAGCGTATGTGATAGAAGGCATGACCACCGAGCTATACCACCAGTGCAGCATATGTGGTTTCAGCATCCATTTTTTTCTAAAAGATTGTCTGGCCATCACTAGTGAGGTCACCGATTTTTTTGTTGTTTTTTCCAGATGCTGGTTCTACGTCAGCTTGGGTCAAGAATCTCTTCAAGATATTTCACTTTCCCCTTCATCTGTATATTCTCTCCTCGAAGTCGTATACGTTCTAGTTCCTCTGTTTTTCGTCTTCGGGTGAGTGCTACTTTGGTTGTCTTGTTAGGGTGGACGTTCAGTCCCTCCTGGTCCGTCCATCTCGTGACCAGGTTAAGAGCCTCCTGCATGCGATCTCCAACAGTTGTGTTAAATTTCCCTTGTGCTAATACTACTATATCGTCAGCGTAGGTATGTATATGTCTCCGTGAAGATAATTGAAAATTATTCACTGTCACTATATCTGGTCATGCATGACTAGGTTCGTTTTCAAAATCGGTGGAGATTGAGCTTTTTTTTTCTTCAGTATTGCCGCTCGAGAGCAAAAATACTATAACAAAATGACATTCTTTGGAAAATGTAAACTTTTCGTTGAAATCTGAAAGCGTCGAAGCCTACTTTGGTAAGCGGTTGTAGAAAAACCATTTACTTCATATCTTTATTCCAGATGTGAACTGTTCCGCGGAGTTGAGTTGAGGGAACTGCGGGGTGCTAGTGCTATCCAAAGCGCGTCTCCTCCACAGGTACTGGAACTTTTGGAAATTGTTCGACACCCAATGCCATCTTCGCCTTTACGACGGTAAGGGAAAAACATTCAATCGATTTTCTCGTTTTGCAAGCATATGAAACTGAATTGTTCAAAAGTCAACACCAATAGATCAGCTGTATTTTCATTTAATCATTTCCAAGTGACAGATCAAAATTTGTTCACCTTGAGATCCCATATACGCGGAAATTTTTAGATCTTCCCCAAACCATTGGTCAAAGACAAAAACAATGTTCTGGGGACACTAATATAGTCATTCAATGTATAGCAGTACTACAGTATATCTAAGTGGCTCGCCCCCACAACTTTCTTGTTTTTGCAGCTGGTAAAATTGAATTAGGAGATTCTGTATATGACATAAACCTGCATTTTTTGTGCGCCTCAGCTTGATGCAACTTCCGGTTTCACTAGACTTTCGATTTTTAAAAGGCACGTCTGAGATATTTTCATTTCTTTTGCCTTCATATAACGTTCAGAATACAGCCATGTTTCACTTGTTACTTTTTGTTTACTACACTTTTTCAAGTATATTTATTTTAGAGTGCTATGAAACGTTTGAATCACTAATTGCAGAAATAAAATTGAAAAACAATTACAACTTTATCCTTTTCGGTAAAAATGTATCTGCTATGTTATATTAAATTTTTGCATGGTAGCTTGTTAGGAAAAAATAGTATTTTATTATGAATGATTTGATATTGCACACGGTTAGGTTTCAAACGCACTTTCGTTGAAAAACTCAAAAATATTGCTTTAGATCTTTCTCAAAATGAAGCTTATTTTGAGATTGAAATATGATCCAAATGCATCGTGTAACCTTTGATGGACACAACAACGATGGTACTTGACAGAAATAGCACTTGTAATCGTCTTATTTTACTTCACTTCTGCAAAAGATAATTGGGAATCATTTTGTAAGTTATTGTTTAAAAAACTTGATGATAATTAATTTGTAGGAGGGCAAATGAATGAATTTTTCCCGATAATTTAAAAGTCAGGAAATGTTATCAATATTATTTATCTTTGATTATGTTTCATCAGTTGTATTGGTCACAGGTCGCTCGATGTATTTCAATCTCATCTGAATACCATGTGAATAGTGAGAGCACTTATTGGTGTATAGAATGTATGAATTTTGACCTAACATTTCCAGAGTATTGACATTTTATGTATTATAGGATCAGGAGAATTTTTCAAAAACTGACCAACAGTTTTGTTTCAATAAAAATATTTGAAATTCACATATTTTAATTTCTTTTCTTCGGTTCCCTTTTTTCAATGTTCCTAACATTCTAATTCTACTTTTTGTTATACATAACTTGGATTTGTTAAGATCATAATGAGACAAGACGTTAGCTTGCCTGCTTATGTTCATTCATTCACATTGATGAATATAAACAGATTCAACAAAGTTCCGAAATTCCTAATTTTGGAACAGGTTGTACTGTGTGATCCAGTAAGGGTGGCCACAGGCGATTATTTCTTCAAAAGACCATCAAAATGTTGTATACTTCTTTCCATATCAACATAAATCCATATCAACTAAAAAATATTCTCATAAAATCTGCAATTTCTGTCTAGGTTTTCTTAAGAGTATATTTTGATAGCCTGTATACGCTATGCAAAGTACACTTTCTCAGAGTATAAACTGAATCATTGCTTCCTTGGTACATCTCATTGTGAATTTGAAAATGAAATTGATATATTGAAAATGAGGCTTTACAGAATATAAACGATCCTTCGAAGAACTAATAACTGTAAACTGAAGGCAGGTGAATATTTCAATTGAATCTGGTGTATTCAAAGATGGAATGAACGCCTTTAAGAGGTAAGACAATAATAAAGTACCCGAAAGTGAGTCATTTGATAAGGCCAAGTAAACCAAAATAACTATAATATTATAAGTAGAATATTTTATAGTAGGGACTAATATAATTTTTCGTAGATTTAGGGATATGCACAGATAAAAAAGATTTCTTCTCTTAAATAGAATAATCTTCTGAAAATAATAATCATTTCTAATCAATTTCAAGCTGATTGAGATGTTTGCTTCTTTACATAAATTCTCTTGAAATGAATTTGCTTGCAGTGAAATCATTATACTCTTCATCCTACAAAACATTCACATTAACTTATTGTGAAATATAGTCCGATAGTTTCGACCATTTCATCCAGTTTGGCCATTTGGGTTGGAGGTTATGAGGCTATGCGTACCGATATTAATGTTAGTTTTGTGCCTATTCAGTACAAATATTCGATTTTGATTTACTCGGGTTATGTGTACCCTATAAAACATATTTTTACTATTCCCTCCCAGACGATACGCCCTTGTGCTCATTTGGCCTCACACTGGTAGACATAACCTAAAACGCGTATTTTCGATGTCCTGTCAAAGAGTGTCCCGACTCTAATATACGATCTAATGTCAAATTGCATACAGAGACTCTAGCAGGAGGTACATCATAAACCTCGTTTTTAATTGATCCCCTTAAAAAATCTAGAGGCGTTAGGTCGGGTGACCTGGAATGTATTTTAGACAGAAATTAATAAATTCATTAAGTGAAAACAATCCTATATTACCTCGACGGCCACTTAACTGGACCCATATTTCCAATCCAGTTCTCGTTGTATGTTTCATGGAGATATTCCGTAACTGCCTTCATGTTGTGTGGTGGAGCACCATCTTGTTGATAAAATAATTTAACTCGATTTATTAATGGAACTACGTCAAAGAAATCTTCAATTTCCTGCGTGAGGAACCTTAGATATCCAGCCCCTCTCAGGGTACTGTCAAACATTATAGGGCCCAAAATTATGTCCCCTAAAATCCCAACCCAATAATTGGAACCGAACCGTTCTTGGAAATTTCCTTTCTCGATCAAGTGTAAATTTGCATAGGACCAATATCGCTTATTATTTCTGTCCCAAATTAGTGAAACGGCTTTCGTCAGTAGATATACAGAATTTTGTATGGAAATGTGTCATCCTCCAAATAATTTCCAAAGAACCAATTGCAATACTCAAGTCTCCTTGCATTATCGTTTTGGTATAGGTGCTGGTGTAGTTGATATTTGAATGAATGATATTTATGTTTCTTCATAATGTTAGCTGCAGAAGACTTCGAAATGTCACATTCTCTTGCGATCTCCCTGAGTGATGTATTAATATTTACTTGAACGTATGCCAGAACATCTATTTCTTTTTCTTCACTCACAACAAACGAATTGTTTCCATCATTATCAGGCTCATTTCGCATTTTTTGAAGCAGTTTTGGAAAATAGTGCCGGGTCGTGTGACGCCGATTAGGATATCTCTGTGCGTAGAGACGAGCAGCATCGGTTGAATTTTGCCTACATTCTCCAAAAACTAATAACATATCCGTTCTTGTATAAATATTGTTATTTTCCATGTTTTTCAAACAATAAGGTACACAATAACTAGCTAATTGACTTTGTAGAAGAGATGTCAATTAATATGTCGACACGTCAATTTTTACCGCAACAACTCAATAATTTTGTTCCAGTTGTGTTGGTCACAGGCTACTCGATGAATTTAAATCTAATTTCAACCTCAATAGGATTCTTCATTTAACTAAAGTTACAACGTTATTCGTTATATATTTAGTTTTTATCAAATGTTCACTAACAACGTAATAGAGTGCGGTATCATATTAATCGTATTGAAATGCTCTTTTTTTCTAACCCGACGAGCCACCATGTTGCCATTTGAAAAAAAATAGTAATGAACATTGTTAAGGTCTCGTTCTATTAGTTAATTTAGGTTATTTTTTAAAATTCATTAGATTAGTAGTTATAATCGCTCAACAATGGTATTTCCTATCAGAATTTATTCTCACCTTGAGTTCATTACTTTTGAGTACGTTATTACTAACGTTGGCACTGGAAAACTATCGCTGGCTCACCGAGAAGAGGGAATCGGTGCGATACGATGAGAAAAAGAGAGATAGGAACTAAAAGATACATGCGGTTTGATAGTACGTTTTGGGCGCTCTCAAGTTAGTTTTAAGTCTGAGTATTTTTGCTTCTCAACAAGCAGTTTGAGTGTTTGCATTTGCGGAACTCTCGAACACTGGAACATTATACCTACCCTAGATACAGTCCACCCTCAAGGAACAGGTGGTTGTCCCGTTGCGCAACTGGGAACACGTTAGAAGGCAAGGATCCAGGTGAGCGAAAGTTTATTTCCATTGCCAACGAAAAGGCCACACCTAGTTTGATATTTAACAAACATTTTAAAATTCAACTTCACATAGCTGAACCAATTTAACCGAAAACAGTAAAGTTATGTATTTTCAAACATTTTAGGACTGAAACTAGTTATTTGAACGTATCCATAGCCCTCTTGAATAAAAAATAAATTAAAATAAAAAAATCAAAAATGGTTACAAAAAGTAACAAATAATACATGGTTTTAATCTTAATGCTATATGGAGACAAAAAAACTGAAAATATACCAGGTGTCCCATTTTAAAATCGAAAGTTGATGCCACTTCCGGTGACTCCGGAATTTGCATGAAGTTGATTTAAATGTCAAAAAATGCAGTTTTATGCCTCAACCCGATCCTCCAAATTTCGTTCCATTATCTTCGAAAACAAAAAAGTTATAGGGGCGAGCTACATTTCGTGGACACCCGGTATATAGACCACGAGGTTTCAAGTGACATATGGCGCCATTCATTTCAGTGCACGCAGGCGCCTTATTCGTTTCTCACCGCATCAGGTCATGAAGTTGAAAGTTGGGAAATTCGACGTGTTGCATATTTTGTTATTTTTGTAAAATTTATTTTGGAATCTCCTATGTTTTCCCTTTAATAAAATCATTATTCCAAAAATACTCAATGCAGTTTCATGTGTTTGATAGAATCATGATCATTTTATTAAATAATTATATGCATGCAGTCGGCACTACTCAGATGATTTAGAACCCTGGTTTGCATGAACAATGGGTAAGAAAGATAGTAATAGGGAATATGCATAATTTATTTTTATTTATTTAATCAATTTTTTACTTCGTTACAACATTGTAAAAAATATAAATACGGTTGAAAGTCTTGGAATTAATTTTTAAAATAATATATAAAATACCGATTGAATTTGACCTATTTGAACGCCTCCATTTTCGCGCGCTATGGATGACGTCACATAGCGCTATCATTGCTCTACTTACTTGAAGTTGATATTTTATAAAAGTGTAAGACAAATGCAGTACAAGTGTTAGATAGAGATGAACATATGTGAAAGTGATCTCGATCAACCAGAGCAGTCTTCAATGAACAAGCCTTTCTATAGTTATGGCCATTGACACTATTGACAGTTGTTAATTAGGTTAGGAATTTGCAGTTTTAATCGCTATTACGATAATGGAAAATGCTAAAAACTATCTTATAGGTAATGTTTAGTACCGGAATGCCAAAACACAATTATAAGTACACCAAGTAAAGTATTTTTTTCTGTTCCATGAGATGCGAAAATACGTAAACAATGGTGTAAGGTAATGAAAAGAGGCGAAGTATCTGCAATATTACATTTACATTGTTGTGAAGATCATGGTAAAATTCCGTTAACCGGGCGTTACAAGCTATCAAAAAAATTCGCGTATTTCTGGTCTTGTTCACTAACAAATAAGGTATGAAGATTTCTACTCAAAGTTGACAGAAATCGACAAAGTATTAATGGAAATGCGCGCGCTCGTATCTGTCTCGCAGATATCTTCACCAAGAAGTAAGAGATAAGTAACATGAGTTACAAAGTAGTAATAGGAATGCGCGTGCTCGCTTTGCTTACGTATTTCTTGCTGAATATCTTCACTAAGAATGGTTCACTCTTCGAGTGTTTATGAGGAACTATCATTATTATTATTATTTGTGAAAAAAGTGCCAGTATCTAGGGCGCCAATACTTCTGAGAACTATCCACTACAAACACTTCGTATTCATGACTATTCAGTATTCAGGAATTTTAGGGAATCTGACAATGTCGCATTGTATTGTAAAGTTTTTAAGACTCGCTGTTGTTGATTCACTGAAAGACATTGATACTGGCTACCTTGTTATGAAACAAGCCATTTCGTTGTGAGAACAGGATTTGGAAAAAGTCTTGGTATTAATATTTTGAATGCACAAAAGATATTTTTAAATAGACAGAGCTAGGAGGCATTTTTTGAGAACAAATAATTACTTGAATAAACGTGTCGGATCACAAACATTCATTTTTGGTAAGTGCGCATGCGCAAACAGATAGAAAAGACGCAACCTAACTGTATTGTATAGTCGGGTAAGTTCGGTTGGGTTTGCATGAGATCGGGTCTGTCGGGATAAGTTATAGTCATTGAAGTAGGTTCATTTTATGTGAAAAGTGATCATAATTTTTTGTGCGCATGTGTATTCATGTTATGTTTGCGCACATTTCCTTGATCTGTCTCGTCCTTTGAATTTTGCTAGTCATTTAGAAACAGTATAAGCATTGTTTAAATAGAACATAGTTAGTCAATGGCTGTGGAAAAGGTATTGGACACAAACGCGAGTGTCATCTAGCGTGATTAGTTACAAACATGAATATTTGACGTCATTTTAATGCAGGTTTCTTCAAAAAATCCCTGATTTTAATGATTTTCCATTGTTTTAATCAAGTTACGACATGACTTGGAGGCCAGATCACTGAAGTTACGACATGACTTGGATGCGAACTCACTATCGCCATCTACATGTCGCATCCATTTTGATCCAATTATAATCCCATAAGATTGACTATCTTCTATATAAACAATGGTATAAGTACCATTGTTTCATAGGTGCAGTTAAAGTGTTGATGGGAAAATTTTGTAGTTATCAACTCATTTTTCTTACTCATTCACTAAAATATTCCATGTTAAGTCTTGTTCAAACCCTCGCGAATTTCGCAATTTTTCTGCCAATAAAATGGCTGCCAGTCATGCCAGATCAATTCGTGAACAAGACTTTATAAGTGAATTGAATATTTCTGGAATCACACTGGCAATGTCGCTTCGCCCTTACGTCAATTCCATTGTGACCAACCTGACAGATATTAACTAAACAAAACAGCATGAATTTGTTGATTTTGTTATTGCTAAAATAAAGTAGAATTTGTTGATAAAAAACTGTTTTCAATTTTAAAAAAAAGTGTAAAACTGGTGAATTAGGGTGTGTATATTGTGCTGGTGAAAATCAGGAGGCACTTGAGTGTGTTTTTCGAAGAAGAAACGTGTGCTAGAAAAAGCCAGTTTTCATTCAAAAAAAGGCCGAAGGTCCGAAATTACTTGAGACCGCCAAAAATTTCATTTGGATTTTTTATTCAGGAGGTCAAACTACGTAAGTCCCAAAAAATTTGTTTGATAGCTTGTAGCGCCCGGTTAACGGAATTTTACCCATAAATGTTTTGTATATACCTGCCTCACCTAAATTACAAAAGGAAAACTATCATTTGATAAACTATTACTACTTATCAGTTCCGGTATTGTCGGATTGTGCTTTGACAAAACCGCTTTCAGTCATTTCTCTTGATAATTTACAATTGTCACAAGACCAAAATCGAACTATGTGATGGGAAACACTACAAATATATAAATAAAAACAAATTTTCTATGAAAGACGACTAGCACAGTATGAATATCAACACAGATACATTTCATAACGTGCAATGTGACGTCATTCTTCGTTTCGACCAATGGTGATGCGTTTCGCAAATTTGAATTCCGCGCGCTTATTATGCACTTTTTGATTGAAGTTTTATGGAGTTAAATAAAAACTTAATGATAAGCTAATGGTTTAGGTGTAATTTCGAGACAATAAAGTACGTGTGGTAAAAAAATCAAGTAAATTTAAATCACTTGCATATTCCCTATTAGAGTAGTTGGTATAGAAATAATAGGATAATTGTTGTTTCTGTGATGGATTATTGCACCAGTTCAGATAATAGATAAATTAAAATGTCGTATAATTGATTGACAGACGTATAACATTGATTAATCCTTCAACCCAATGTTAAATTCAAAACTACTAACCCTTTTTTGGTTTTTTCAAAGAAATTAAATTAAGAGGTTAATTTTGTAACCAGTTATGAAAAGTTCAATTTTATTTTTAAGACGAATGTAATATTACATTAAATTACATGATGCAATTTGAATTGATCTTTTCATGGCGTGACGACTAGACAAAAACATTCATGTTTCGCGACAAGGTGGCGACAAACTCGAAACATTTCTGCAACATTTGTCTTATTTTTGTTTTGCTTCCAATTCGGAAACATTTGCAAGTCCCGTCTCGAGTCGGTGAGATCAAAGGGTCTCTGTTTTGTCTGCATATTTTACGACAAGTTATCGTCGCAGTGTGGACGGTGCGCGCTGACAAAAGTATGAGGCCCAGTGATCAGTGAAAAATCACATAAATTTAGTGCTGTTGTTGTTGTAGTGGCGTACTAGAGTCTTTGCAAAAATATCGGGGGAAAAAAGTGGAACACAGAAGCTTGCACGAATCTCACCACTAAGTCGCCAATATCATCCTCACGTAACTGGAGTAACAAATCATTTATGCCATAACTTTCTCGCATTTTTAAGCTTGGTCTCATCCAAAAACGTTTGCGTTTCTTTTTTTCCAACTTCGGATGACGTGGAAAGAAGGATATAACAACTGGCGGCTAGCAGTAAATCTTCATTTTTTTAATTTTCCTCCTGGTGGAAACGTCACATGGTTACACAACGGATTCCCAACAACTGAATTTTGTTGTTGTTGTTGTTGTTGTTGTGGTGTGGACAATTTTTCTCAATTTTGTCTCGTCTGAATACCTTAAGTTTTGTCACAATGTTGTCGAGTTTTTGTCTCAATATCGTGTTTTCTTTTGTCTGCTTGGTCAGGACCCGGCATTAGACACAAAATTTCGTCTAACCAAGCATTGAAATGGGAAAGAATAATTGTGCTGTATCAAATGTAACAACGCTTCAGCCGTACTAATAGTAAAGCGCTGCCTATATGAATTATTGACAGGTCCGGAAACCGTCTGCTGGGCATGAAATAGCATTCTTAGTGTTGCCTAAGTCGCTTAGATATATTTTTAGAATTTCTTTAGGTCAAGGAGAGGGGGGCGTTTGAAAACCATTCAGTTTGTGACCGTTTGCCGAGTCCCACTTCATCACTCCAAAGGAGTACAGAAGGATTGGAACAGGAAGCTTATTAGTTGCAGCAACTTTGTTCTTCCCCGACAGTTCTGATGACCAGATCTATCGGAGTTTATGCTGATACTTACCACGGAGAGAATTTTTACTCTGATTACCTTTTGGGAGCGGCGTTGCTCCACCCCAGATGAATGTGGGATGCTCCGTCTACTTCCCTAAGTGACTGATGTAGGTCCCTTCCTGCAGAGGCATCCATGAAAAACGGATGGGTGACTTTATGCCTTTGGTTGCTGAGGGTGCCGCAGTTGTATCCACGGGTATTCCTGATTGCAACGGAAATGGCAATAGTGAGATGCAGAAGAGAAGAGGGCTGAGGGAGTCTCCCTGAAACACGCCTCTTCTAATGATGACCTGCTCTGTTTGGACTCTTATAGTGAAGCGAGTCCTCCAGGGCGGCATCAGCTGTCCAATGCATCCCACTATTTGATCGGGTACCTCAAGGTACCTGAGCAAATGCATGATGAGTTCATGCGATGTTGTATCATCGCTGGAGTAACTGCGGAGAGAATGTTCGTGTATATTATGCGCGTAAACACATTCTAACATGCATTCAAGCAGGGTTCGCCCCTCGTTAAACCATTCCAGAATATGTTGCTCCCGAACTAGCCATGAGTTGAAAACACTAGCCAGATGGCGGTGGGTGGTTGGATTTTTTTTCCACCAATAGTTATTGAACCCATCTGGGCCTGACGCAGCAAAGCTCTTTGTGTTGAGTTGAATCGCCAAACCAAATTATAAGGTTGGCAACATTGTAATGTCAACTGGTCATTTGTCATATGTCATATGGTAGTTCACTTTGGTAGTGGTCGTAGAAAGAAAAGGTTCAATCGAAGCCATGTTGTGAAAACATACTTTAGATGTTGGTGTTTATTATAATAGAAATAAATACGTTAGGAAATGTCTGAGTTCATTTGAAAATATCCAGCGAATCGTCTGAAGAAATCCACAGCATATATCTATTAACTACGAATATGGATAATAAGGATAGCCTATGTGATGCCAAAAAAAATGAACATCGACTTCGAATTGGACGCTGTTGAATTAATGCGCTTGCTCCAGAAATTACTATTCAAAGACACGATTTTGTTTTTTCATCTCTTTCTAGCGTGCATGATTCGGCAGCAACAATTATCGAAGATATGAGAAGCATATCTTTCCAACATAACCTCATAATAAGAATAAGTTTACAGAGAGCAAGTCTAGATTGTTCAAATTATAAGAGGGCGGCACTATATGGGTTTTATTCATGAGAATATGGCACATTTTATAAATTTCTACATTTCTAGAGTCATGCCTGAAGGAATTTAAAATCGCCGCGTTTTACTTGGAATTCGTGTTCAGGAGGCAAAAAACACATCACTACCAGCAAACTATGTGGAACGAGATTTAGCTTTTCAAACAACTGTCTGTCACATACCCATCCATATTTTCTCAAGTTTAGTGAGTTTTTATCCGCTTTGGGCAGAAAATTGATTGATGAAACTCTAGTAGCAGGTAACAGACATGGTGTTACAAATGGATCAATGAATCGTTTGTTTAATGACACGTCTTGCATAATTCTCATTCTTCATTTATCCACATATAAATCCACATTATAAAAATGTTAGCCCATTTTCAATATGGGACGGTTGAAAATGTCAAAAGAAGCATAACCTTAAAAATGTATGACATTTCTCGTGATTCAGAATTCGGCATGCGCAATAGTTTTCCAGCCCCCGTTTGAGAAAAGGTAAGATAGATATTTTTGGATTCAATTTGATTACATTGCGTCTTATGGCGTGTTATCAATATTTGTAGTTAATAGATATATGATCAACAGGTTATTGGCCCAGAATAAAGCAAAAAGGATATTTGATATAGCAACGTTAGTGTTTTGACAAAATGGCCGGTGCACACCTAAAATTTCAAATTGAACCCCTAAGTGAAAAAAAACTATTTTAATTGGAAATTTAGACTGGAAAGAATATTGGATGAAAACTGGGCCTTACTGATACTGACATTTCAGAGTTAAATGAAAAGCAAAAGGAAGATTTTATGAAAAGCTGCCTTGAGTACTCGCGGCCATATCTTTGACCTTTGACCAAAAGGTACCATATCCCCCCACTATCTACTTAAATGCCATTCTACCATTATATCATTCATAATTTTGATGACATTTCCAGAATGTTTCGTTGTATTTTCTCAGCTAGGATGTATCCATAGACTAATAATAGTAGAAACGTTTTGCCCTGAAAAACCGTAAAAAATCAGTTTCGCTGTTTGTCGGTCTCATAATGACTATAATTATTACTAGAGTCTGTTGGTGTTTAACTAAAATGTATTATAGAAGAACTGAGAAATCTAATCACAGAAATAACAATCACAAACCTATTATCCACATGCATCCAAGTCTCGTAATTTCTATTTCTGAAACCAATTAGACATATAATGGCAAAGTATGTCAACTTCTTTGTAATAAACACGAAAAACCGCAACTGAATAGACTTTTCAGCCATATATTTGGTTGACAGGAATACTATATATTCACTTTTGTCCGATTTGGTAGCATGAGGATAATACGGTTTTATTTTTTCAAGCTAGATGTATTTAGAACAAAACTGTTTTAGAAAAGATGTAGTGGTGGTGATAGAGGACAGACGGTTAGAAGATATCATAGAAGAAGACAACGAAGACAGTGACAGTAGTGTAGGATCTACAAGTAAACAACGGTAGTGAATATATAAGGAACAGATTGACTGGATAGATTTAAATGTTCAATTATTTTCTATTGTTAGCCAAACTTGAGCTGTTTCCTTATTAGGAGTATCAGAACACAATTGGACCAAAATACAGAAAATAATGAATATTATTTTGGTAATGACAGTCGAATGTTGATGTGTATATGGGATGTAAATATTCTATTTATGACTTGTAATTATTCTGATTCATTTATTGAGCACCATTTCAAAACTTGAATGTTTATAAATTATTCAATTTGTACACATTGCGCACTCATTATACATTTTCAATATGAAGACCACAACAAAATCAAGATAATCTCACAAATCCACATAAACATTGTACTGAAACTCTCTATAACGAGAACTACCCTTTTCCATTTCAGGAATTACCTACCTAGAATCGAACGTCCTCTAGAATCCGGTCTCTGTTCGAAATCGTTTTTGAGTTATCAATTGACTCTTCTACCCTAAAAATAGCCCCTAATATGATCGTGCTCAACCAATTCGTCCATCCCAATATTCTGTTACAATCGCTGTCATAATGAGAGGGTAAGTCCTCGTTATGAGCCCTATCACCTTGTCTTCGACACCAGATCAGATGGGGTCAGTTTTGGCAGCCTGTACTTTTGATTGCAATAACTTTTCATTTAGGTTGTCTGTCTAGTAAACAAACGACTGATATAGGAGGAAATGCTGAAAGACTAGGATCCCACGCCTATTTTCAAAATTGATTAATAACAGGCTGAATCTTCCTGAGCAGCTTCATTTTGCCGAGACGCCCAACTTTTTCCTCTACGAAAATACTCGATAGTGGTAGCTGATAAACTGAGCAGGCGTCAATCATGTCGATTTGGTGAGTGCAAAAAAGTCATTATAGGCCAATAAACAGAGCAATTTTTCTCATAAAAGCTCAACTTAAATTGTTCCGTCGATTTATTTTTTGCAATTCGGTCGTCACGGAGGGTTGAATGATTAGCAATAAAGTTATCACCCCCTGGGGGGTGCAACCCCCCCAAAATCGTAAAAACTTTTTCTGGAAGGTATTTCAGCTCTAGGCAATAAATATGAGTGAAAATCGGTAATAATAATGGGGGCGAATTATTTTTAACAATTAAACCCTCTCTCGGGGCATCAACCCCTTCCCGAAATCGTGTCAGTCCTGAATAATGAAACTGAGCGAAAATTTGTAAAAATAATAGGTATAAATTATTAGAAACGATTTTCCCGCCCCGCATTCGTGGCATATCCCCCGCATCGCGAAAACATTGGGGTGAGAGGGAAGGAGGAGAATATTTGAAAACACTCTCAAACTACTACTCTTAGATATAAATGTGGGTAAATAATCGTTG
Source organism: Chrysolina oricalcia (assembly GCA_944452925.2). Lineage (NCBI taxonomy): Eukaryota > Metazoa > Arthropoda > Insecta > Coleoptera > Chrysomelidae > Chrysolina > Chrysolina oricalcia. The sequence continues at coordinate 3,602,411 of OX101813.2, forward strand.
AGAAGTATTGTTATGAAAATTATTCGCAAATTCGAGAGAAGATCAACTTATTGTATAAATCAAACGCGGACCGGAGGTAACGAAATATGGGAGAGTTTTTTAATGATATCGAGAAAGGGTATGGAGAAATGAATCCACAAGTAATCACCATCAAGAAATGTATAAGAAAATTTATCTATACATCTTCAGTCTCCTCGTCTTCATCTTCACAATCCGGAACAATCACTACCAAGTTTCTACAGATATCTGACATTGCGATATTTTGAAACAGAGCTGAGTTGAACATGAAACAAATATTTCAAAAATAAACTCACCATTTTCAAATAATAACAGTGACAAAGCACTAAGAGATGTTTCCTCGTCTCCGACTATCGATGTTATCCCAGTATCCAGTGTTTTCTGCACAGGAACTTTTATATTATCTGACGTTTACATAGAGCAACGTTGACTGCTGCCCTCTGCGCACGGACTGAACCGCGCCGCTGTATACTATACAGCGGCGTGCTAGCTGCCGCATTGACACGGTCCCCAGCCGGTATTTTTTAGGTTTCAGAATCTTAATGAGCTTAAAGCAGGTACATTTCGAGATAGTTTCCTTTGGTGCACTGTCTTCCTCGGTCTTGAATCACCATATTCCTTCAAGGACTGATTTATTTTTCTTTCCATAGCACAATAATACGATCAAATGCCGAGTAACCTCTATTTTAAGTACTTAAAAGATTGACAGGATTGCATTTAAAATTTGTACAAGTAACCAAATTTGTATAAATATTTTCAATAAGATCAGGGTTTTTCCTGCAAACTGGCTTTTCATTCATGTTGATACGTGCTTTTATCTCTGAGTTACTAGCATTTGAATTTATAAATTCCCTCAAGATTTTGTAACCCAAAATATGCGAATAATTGAAAACACTCGTATTTAAAACCAACATCATTTGGACCGGTTAAACGTTTTGCAATTTGACAATGAAGTATTCCTGAACTGTTCATTTCACTTGTTACAAATGATAAGACATTATTTCAGTAATCACAAGCATTATTTCACGAAGTCAGGAACTTTAATATTATAAGATTTTCAATAACAATTTTGCAGCTGGCAACTACGCGTATAAATATAAATAATATCAGAATACAAAGCTGCGATCTTTATCTTCAAAATCACGTAAAATCTATACGAATTGAACATTTATGTGAGGAATTATAGAAGTTTACTTCACGCGCTGGTTGAAACAATGCACGTTGGCGGGAGCCGGCGCAACACCTGCCCCATTGCGAAAGCATATAACTTCAACAATTTTTTTCAAGAATACCGTGCGATTTCTCAAAAATTTGGTGGGGGAAGTTTTTTTGTAAAAATGTGTGCTCTTTCTGAATATTGAGATATTAAGATATTTTTTTGATTTAAAATAAAAAATTTGAGATATTTCGAAATTACCACAAAAATTAATTTCAACGCGTTTTTTGGGGGGGTTCCACCCCCCCTGGAGGTGATAATTTTTCTCAAAAGTAATGTGCACACTGTGTTCTACAATTTAAAAAAAAATATCGGCGGAGCAATTTAAGTTGAGGTTGATAGCCCTGTTGATTCCTATTAATGACAGTTAGTTTTTCAGTTAAATCTCGAGATAATTTGATAAAGTAATCGAAAAAACTTTTGTCCTACAAAATGGATAGTAGGACTGAAGAGTCCATCACTCCCAATAAGTACCAATAACGTGGTCCTAAGAAATCATTAGTAGCCAGCGGATTTTTTCACCGTTTCTTGGTTGATATTTGTAAAATTGAATGGTCATATTGTCCTACAAATTGAATGATAGTTGTTCCCAGTCCTACGCTCCGAAATTCTCAATACCATGGTAAAAAAAAATATTAGTAACTGTGTAACGTGTTTTTCTCCCCTACTCGGATGTTACAATAACGCTTACGGGTACTGGGTGTATCAGACAACGGTACACTCGCTATAACACCCAATACTATCCTCGGGCGTCAGTAAGATTATAGTGGTATGCCCCACTTTCTCCCAGATGACACTTTTGGGAGGCCCAGGATAGCTACAGTGAAGAAACGGTATTACGACCATGTTTCGTATTATGGCAAGCGGCAGGCTTTAATTGCTCTCACCACTGTCAGAATACCGGCTGTACCTACTCACCCCTCTATGAAAGGTTTTGAAAGTATTACCCTACTTTCCCCTATACCCGGACTGAAAGTATGGGAATTAATAGTATAGAATTAATTGATTTCCCAAAATAACGAACACTCGGTACACTGAAGAAAGTTAAACTTGACAGGGGTACGGGAAAGTAATCGTTTCAGTACAAAGGGGAATGAATTGAATATAATGTATATACGGCCACTGAGAACTGATTTTACGGAATCGTTGAAGGTGAATTGGTTTCCCTGTATATGACGGTCGCGCTTTGAAACTTAGGTACGACAAAGTATTTCAATTTTAACGGCTAGTCCCGAATTACTGAGATCAGCTTTCAGTGAACTAGGATTTCGCGATATTAATTTTATCCACTCCTGGCTCACCGACTATTATTTATCGAATAAAAATGCCAAACGAATTCCGGAGAGACGTATCGGCCAGTCTCTTTAGAATGCGTAATTTAATTATCGCGCTACGTACTAGTTGTAAACGAAATCTGTACCTTCGGGTCGTAACACCGATCCTTTTGGGAGAGACTTCCCAATACGTCTTGGGTAGAGATACAGGAGAGTGGATACGCGATACCGGATGTCTGAAGGACAAAAACTTGAATACGCCTCATCCAACAAATATGCTCGTTAAGTTCAGCTAGTTCCGATATGCAGAAAGGCCGTACTTTTCAGATACGTAGGAACTTCAACAAACTGTTTCCTGTGCCTGATTTCAAACGAGGCAATCTCCACTCCTGTGAAAGCACATTTGTGGATAACTGTATGACGTGGCACTATATTGACTAGGATAGAGGGTATCCAAGGTGCTCGAAACTTTTATTCGTTTGACTCGACTCGCAATTCAATTTTCCACCTTAACAACTTGTTCGATTCTAATACACAAACTAAATTCCAAAAAGTCGTATCTACCAGACCCTTTTGGAATCAGTAATTTAACTGTAACGTTCTGGTACCTGAATTCAAACGCAATTACCCTTTCCGGCTGTAAGACCTAACCTTCTAGGATAAATAACGTGGTACTTTGATAATCACGTAGGTGGTTGATGAATTGCGGTTTCTAAATAAATAAACTAATCGCGGTTCGGGAATTTCAAATCACCTATTCATATATAATATAACAAGCTTACCCTCGGAACATTAATAAACAAAATTTAACTTTCAAATAATTTTCACGGCCTGTACTGTTTAAGTTGCCGGCACCAAAAGAGACAGATTTTCATGTGCTTCCACTATTTATACCATCGGTTGACCTTCGTAGCAAAACACATGAAAAACGGTGGCTGTCGTAGCAGAAGGCACAAAAACTATTCAATTTCAGCAAAAAAAATATCCCCTATCATAAAAATTTAACTGAGACCCAAACTCTATGTATAAGTAAATATTTTAGGCGCAAGAAGTCAAGACGAGCAAAAAGTGGTCGGTTCCAAAATAAGGAAATATGGATGGAATCATCTACTATTTTCTGACTTGAAAGATTGCTTTCCGTTTATAATAAAATTTGAAATTACAGTAAAATGGTTTAGAAAGGCGTACGAATCATTTCTGTGATAGTGTTTAGTACTTAAGAATTATCCTCAGAAATGCTTCGTTACAACTGTAGGAAAATGATAACACATGAAAGGTTAGTAGATTCTCCACCTAAATAATACAAAATCCTACAAAAAACGGACATGTATCGCTAGTTCTACAGAAATTATTCAAAATAACGAATTATTTTGAATTTGTGGTTTAGCTAATTTAATATACTTTTATTCGTACAGTAATGTTACTTCCAATTTATCATTGTTTGTTCAATTCAAAAATATCATAATTTGCGTGGAAAGTTTATGAAAAAAGTGGGAAATTTTGTGTAGCGTTCATAATCTTTATAATCATATTGAAAACAACAATAACAAAGTGAAGATATTGAAATAATCAATCTGTCCTCCGGGGCGGCTTAAATGATGGTGCATTCGCTTTCACAGATACAGGGACACCCGGAAAAACCTGCAACACCACATCGTCTGAAGAGCTGAAATTCATAATTGAAAACTTTCAAAGAGGTCAGACGAATTGTGAAAATCTGCTCTACGGTAAAATAGAATGTATGGTATTTCCAGAGTCCTCAAAAAGAGGTTAGACGAATTGTGAAATTCTGCTCTACAGTAAAATAGGATGTATGGTGTCTCCAGAGGCCTCAAAAAGTCCAATTCGAAAGGAGATATATTTGAGAGCAAATTTCGATTTCCACCACAAATGAAACTCCGTTCACCAAATTGTTTCAAAGAGTTATTCAAAATAATTGAATTTAACATTTTAACTTCAATAACCTGTATCTCCTAAATGAAACATTTGTGGACACATGTTCATATGAACTTTCAATTCTGTAATTAGCCAAAGATTCACCATTTGAAGTTTGTACAAGAACATAATGGAGCACCCTGTATACTACGGCTTTTGCACGTAGGACACGGAAAACCTACCGAGGACAATGTGACCATTTAATTATAATAATAATAATAATAATTTTATTTCTACTACAGAAATTATTTTAGACAGAAATTGATGTATAACATTTTTTTTTCAAGGAAGTAGAAATAAAAGCCAAAAAAACCCCTTGAGCAAGCTTGTGCGGGGCTAGACAAATAAATTAATGCACTATAACAATATGAAATAGTAAAAGTTCAAGATAAAACATTTAACTATTATAACTAACAACAATTTGCTTACATATTCACAAACAAGTCAATTCATAACATTTTAAATTTAAACGTTAAAACATGTAAGAGAAGAAAAAATCTAATAATAATACAGAGATATATACTCCTAGTGCTGCAACACAGTATAAAATAGGAAAAGTTTAATATATAAAAATATAACTGTAACTAAAAACAGTTTTCATACCTATTTCACAATTAAAAAGACAAATACTAATGTAAAGATAAGAACATTTAATAAGAGAAAAGGAGATATATTAATAATACAGATATATAATATTAATATTAATACTAATAATACAGAGATCACGAAATTTTTGGAAAATCTTATATGAAATATATATATTTTTTTCCTAAGCATTTAAATTGATTATATCATGTGTGGTTTGTCTTGGAATTGTTAGCGTAAATCTCTTCAATTCTCTTTTAAATACATATGGAGATGTAGTGTTCTTTATATCTCTTGGAAGTAGATTGTATAATTTTGGGCTTAAGTAAGCATTGCTCCTTTGACCTATTGATTTTGTCATGAATGGTGATATAAATATATTATTTTTATGACGTGTATTATAAGCATGCTCTGGTTTTTTTGCGTTTGTGACCGCTTTTCTTTGCCTAATATTTGAGAAGAAAAAATAGAGCTGTCGCGGATCGAGAAGTTTACTTTCCTGATACAAATTGTCTGACGGATTTCGATAGGGTTTCTTGAATATTACTTTGATTATTTTCTTTTGTTACTTCTAGCTTTTTCAGAAAGGTTTTCGTTATACCATACCGTATGTGATGTGAGATTCGACCAATGCATAATATATTTTTCTAAGTTGATATAATTCTAGTATATCTCTCAGAATTATTTCAACTCAATTGATGGTCGATAATAACACCTAGATACTTATACTCGAGACAGGCACTAATCGATATATCATTATCAATACTTAACTGATTGAAGTTTGGTTGATTGGATTCATTTCTGTAAAACGGTAGATAGTAAGTTTTTGCAAAATTCATCGTTAACAACCTATTTTCCATCCATGCTTTAATTATTGTGAGGTCTTCCTCGACTTCATGTTTGAGTATTTCCTGAGTAAAATATGGCAGTGTCATCAGCATATGAGGTAATTTTACCATTAATACGAAGTTTCGACAATCCATTCAGGTATATATTAGAAAGAATTGGTCCAAGGACACTTCCCTGCGAAACACCAAACTCTGTTTTCGTCATATCACTAATGACACTGTCAATCTTTACAGGCTGGTATCGATCATTAAGATAAATTTCAAATAGTCTAAGTGGTATTCCTCTAATACCGATTTTTTCCATGGTTTCGAGCAGTAGCTTATGACTTACGGTATCAAATGCCTTGGACAGATCAATGAAAACACAAAATGCAGTCGAAGATCTATCCAATGCAGACTATACTTGAGATGTTAACGATAAAATTGCATCTTGAGTTGATAGACCTTCTCTGAAACCGTACTGCGAATCAGAAATAATTTTATGTTTTGTGAGATATTCACATAGTCTTATTTTTAGGATTTTTTCAAATATTTTAGCGATATATGTTATAACCGATATTGGTCTGTAATTATTCATTTTCATTTTATCTCCGTTTTTATACACAAGAAAGACTATGGCCTTTTTCAAAATGGACGGAAAATAACCTTCGTAAAGACATCTGTTTATTATGTGAGCAAGTGGTTCCGATATTAATGTGGTAATTGATTTTAGTGTCTCCGCTTTCGCATTACCTATTCCTACAGATTTATTTTTTTTTCAATGAAGAGATTATGCTACTAACTTCTGAAGAATTTGTTGGCCTTAGGAATATTGGAATAGTGAGTGGAGTTGAGAATTGATAATTTGGTCCACTATAATTAGTATTAACATTTATTTGATTAGCTAGTTTAGCTCCTATTGCTACGAAATGGTTATTGAATACTCTCGTTATTGATGGTATATCATTGATAGTAGTCCCTTCTGTGGAGGATATCCTATTGATTCGTGACTTAACTTTGTTTCTTTGACGAGTTTGTTGAGATTGTTTCTGTAGTCTTTATATTTTCGTTTGAGAATTTCATTCGTTGGGTTTTGTAAGATTTGTTGATACATTTTGTCTCTTTCCATTATAGATGTTATTATGCCTATTGTGATCAAGGAATTTCTTTTTTTTTTGTTTTAATTTCATGACTATTCTGGAAGCATTCAATCCGTCATTCAAAATATTGAGAAACCTTTCAGTTGTAGACTCAATATTATCCTGTTGATATACAGGATTCCAATCGGTCTGTCTGATGATATTTTTCAGCTTTTTTAAGTTTATATTAGTATTTATATTAGTATCTATGGGCCTTGGTGTATCATTTTTTTGGTTGTTGGGTTATAATTTGAATGAAGGTGAAGTAATGATCTGTGAGAGAAGTCTGAATAATGAAAGGCAGTATTATATCAATATCTCCATTTGTTTCAACAAATATATGATCCAGACATGAGCTGCTTTCCTTTCCACATCTCGTGTTTTCATTAATTGCTGGTATAAAATCCTGTTCATATAACATATTTGTGTATTCGATTGAGCTTTCTATATTTTCTGATAAGTTTATATTGATATCGCCTGTAAACAAAAAATAGTCCGAGTTGAATTTTTTCTCTTCAATAAACCTCCTGATATAATCTATAAAATCAAGTTCGTTAGATGGTGGGGATCTATATGCAGCAATTACTTTTATTGTTGTATTATGGAAATCCAAATCAAGGACTATCATTCTACTATTATTAGGAAATTCGATTATTTCATGTGAATAATTCAGATCAGACTTTATGTGAATTACCACTCCATCATTCTGATTGAATTTTCCTTCATTGTATAGGAGATCATAACCTCCAATTTTATATGAATCATAATTCTGTAGTTGCCACGTTTCAGTAAGAACAATACAATCCGGAGCATTGTTGAACTATAAGAGATAACTGATGATTCCTCATGACCACGTCATAGGTATACATGTTGGGAGTGGAGGACTTTTCAGTCCTACCATCCATTTTGTGGAACAAAAGTTTTTTCGAGTACTTTATCGAATTATCTTGAGGTTCAATTGAAAAACAAACTGTTATTAATGCCTTTTTTGCACTCACCAAATCAACATGATTGACGCCTGCTCATTTTATTAGCTACCATGTTCGAGAATTTTCGTAGAAGGAAAAGTTGGGCGTCTCATCAAAACGAAGCTACTCACGAAGATTCAGCCTGTTACTAAACCTTTTTTTTCCCCATGTAATTGATAATTTCGGAGCGTGGGACTAGGAACACCTACCATTCAATTTGTAGGACAATATGACCATTCAATTATACAAACATTAACCAAGCAACGGTAAAAAAAAATCGCTGGTTACTAATGATTTTTTATAACCATGTCATTGGTACATGTTGGGAGTGGGAGACTCTTCAGTCCTACCATCCATTTTGTAGGACAAAAGTTTTTTCGAGTACTTTATCGAATCATTTCGAGGTTCAACTGAAAAACTAACTGTTATCAATAACCTTTTTGCACTCACAAATCGACATGATTGACGCCTGCGCGGTTTATTAGCTACCACTATCGAGAATTTTCGTAGAGGAAAAAGTTGGTCGTCTCGGCAAAATGAAGCTACTTAGAAAGATTCGGCCCGGTATTAATCATTTTTGAAAATAGGCGTGGGATCCTGGTCAATAACTTTGAGAAACAAATGCATCACAATTTCTCATCGATCTGACATAAGTTACTGACAATATTTTCAAAATTATTCTTTTGCAACTCTGTACGAATGTCATTCCAAAGCCAGTACAGATTGTTGAAATGAAATATTGGTCAAGAAAATTCCGTTAATTTTGGTTCAATTGGTACTTTCTGGTCATCTATTAGCTATCTTGTAATGAAATCAAATGTGCGGTGTTCTAACATCTTTTAGTATACCGTGGCCAAATTACAGGCCAAACAACTCTTTCACTTCTCCTCATGAAAATTGGGACGTTGCGTTACAGTTAAAAGACTGATCTCAATAGAGTATTTTCTTACAGAAATATTAGTAGAAATGTTCCCGAACGTAATACCTAGGAGGTGAGGGTCAAACACTGTTAATGCAATCAATTATGTAATGCTAGTACTAGGTAGTTGTACTTCAAGCAATATTCTAATAGTTGTTTGATGTTGGGGTCTTCAAGTGAGGTGAAGAATTTAATACGTAAAACCTACGTGAGGTTAGTATTACAAACCAAAAAATTGTTTCGTAAAATGATATAGAAAAAACTTATTATATTAGCATTTCAAATAATTTTGAATTTCATTATATACTCAATAAGATACTTGATATGTCACTAAATCGAATTGGCACTTCGTTCGAGAATTTTTCCTTCTAAAAGACAGTCTATTTTTCAAGCATTAGTAAAAAATTGTAAATTCAGGAGGCATGCATTTAATCATGTGAAATTCTGGTTAGCATCAATATTTTCGATATATTCAACTGGTCTACACTCTGAAGGGTAATGATGCTAAAATATTAACAGATGATTCCTCAAATAACTCAAACCACATACTCTGCTGTAAATAGACATTACTATACAGGGTGGGGCATCCCATACGACACGGTCCCTGTAAGCCACATCATTCATTTTTTTGAAAAACTCTCCATTTCATTATACAGGGTCGCAGATATGTATGGAAACGGTCGATTATTTCCTAAAGTAAGATAGTTAGCGAAAAATGTTGGAATACAAAAGTTATAGGGGTTTTCAACATCCATCATATTAACAAAAAATTAAGTATACAGGGTCAGTCCAAAAGTCAGGACGAAACAAAGTTGCTTTTTCTCTTGTGGGACACCCTGTATATTATTTCACATTTCAATTTTTCTCAAAATTCTGTATAAAATTTATACAGCATATCATTTTCTAAATTCAACAGTTTTCGAGATTTCGAATTTTAAAAATAAGTTTCTAATAAATTATCCAAAAATGTTTTAGTCCATCCGTCGTGGCCGTGCTGGTAGAACGTTCGCCTTTGGAGCGAAGGGTCGAGGGTTCAAAGCCTCGCATGGTCTCGTGCATGGCATCACACGTTAAAAGGTAAGGGCTGCGTCTTACCTAGCTCACACAAGTATCTCGAAGACTTCCGAGGGTTGCACGTAGGGGTGCAATCGGTTGACGGAAATAACAAAAAAAAAATTAAGTACAAGGTCCATCAAGTTACGTTTGAAAGTTTCCAGCTCCATAACAACGACGCGTCGTTCTTTTGTCTAACAGTGATGATCTTGACAACACATGTCAAAAATACATTTAGTGTAAATAATTTTCGCGCAAAAATGGCACGTTTATCTGATACTGAGCGTATTGAAATTTTAATTATCATAGGATACGGTGATAGAAGACTAAGTTGTGACCAAGTAGTGGATATTTTTAATGAATTGCATCCCAATCGGAAACCCATTTCTAAATCAACCGTTTCAAAAACATTGCAGCGTTTTCATGAAACTGGAGGTGTCAAAGATCGACCAAAAAGTGGAAAACCAGTAAGCGTTACAATTTAAAAAAATTCTTTGAATATTATGTTAGATGTGGTGGAAAATCCAATAAATTCAGCACAACAGCGGGCTTTGAATCATAACATGAGTCGATATTCTATTCAAAAAATTTGCAAACTGCAAAAATTCCATCCATATAAAATTCATTTGGTACAAGAATTGAGTGAAGACGATTTTGATCGTAGAATCGAGTTCTGTGAAGTTTTTATGGATAAATTAAATGAAAATGTCAACTTTTTCTACCACATATTGTTTTCTGACGATTCTACATTTTGTTTAAACGGGCACGTGAATCGACACAACTGTAGGTATTGGTCAGACCAAAATCCACATTGGATTGAGAAAGTTCACACTTTTCGGCCACAAAAAGTAAATGTCTGGTGTGGCATTATTGGTGGACACGTCATAGGACCTTATTTTATTAACGGAAATTTGACCTCTGAACAGCATATTATTCCAGAGCTTAGATGATTATTCCCGAATAATAACAATCCCAATTTGCTGGTAGAGCAAATATGGTTTCAACAAGATGAGGCTCCTCCACATTTTGGTCATGTGGTATGGGCATATCTAGATGAAACATTTCCTGATAAATGGATTGGGCGCAGGGAAGCAATTGAATGGCCAGCTAGGTCTCCCGATATGACCCCACTTGACTTTTTTTAAGGAGTCACATAAAAAATTTAGTCTACAAAAATAGGCCGCCAAATATCGAAGAGTTGCAAGAAAGAATAAGGCATGACATTTCTACCATTCCTCCTCACATGGTTTTAGATTCACTACAGAATTTTGTTCAGCGAGTTCATTACTGTCAGGAGGTGAATGGTAAACACTTTGAGCACCTTATTAAACAGAAGTCCAAAGAAAAATTGGTTGTTTATTAAAACTTGTTTTCTCTCTTTTTCTCCTGGCATAACTATTGTTTCATAAAATTTCAAATATCCTAGACATTCATTAAAAGATATATTTTATCGTTTCATGCATTTTCATCAACCCTGAACAAATATGCTTTATTTATTTTCTGTAAAAAAATTATAATTAAATTGTAATCATATCCTCATACTCCACCTTGTGTGACTTTCTTAATAAATATCCATTATTTAGTGCTTTTTCTTTAATAAATATGAGTAGTAACAAGTTATTTTCAAAATTCGATATCTCGAAAACGGTTGAGTTTAGGAAACGATGTGCTGTATCAATTTTTTTCAGAATTTCGAGCAAAATTTAATATGGAATAATATATAGGGTGTCCCATTAGAGAAAAACAAGTTTGTTTCGTCCTGACTTTTTGACTGACCCTGTATACTCAATTTTTCATTAATATGATGGATTTTGAAAAACCCTAGAACTTTTGTATTTCAACATTTTTCGCTAGCTATCTTATTTTAAGAGATAATCGACCTGTTCCATACATATCAGCAACCCTGTATGTATATTGATTAAGGCTTCATTGATTAGGAGATTTCATGTGACATTTTTGGCAGGGATGTACCATACCTATAACTATTTCATTTGTTTGACTTCAATGAATCATCTGGTGAAATTATAGCAGTCATGCTCTCAAACCCTGTATCATCATTTTAGTGACCTATGTGTAGAAGCACTGAGGAATTTTAGATGCAACCATAATACTTTTGAATTATCACACGGAGTACACTAGAATGTCTGGGCATTGAGATAATTTTTATTTACTTATACTAATTGGGATACATATTGAACAAACAAGGTGTTATAGTTTTTTCTAATGAAGATAACTTTCAGGGAAGTAGGTATTCACGAAGGCGCTGATGAGAACTGGTAGATTTTTTTCATCTCATTCAAATGAATTACGAGGGTGGTCCGAGAAATACCTTGCCCAACAAAGAAAACAAAAAAATATATTAATTTTTCAACGTAATCTCCTTTTAGCTCCTCACACTTTTTCCAGAGATATTCAATGAGTTTGTCACGAAACATTTCTGAGACTAATTTTTAAGTCTTAAACAATATCACAGAAATGATTCGTACGCCTTTCTGGACCATTTTACTGTAATTTCAAAATTTATTGTAAACGGAAAGCAATCTTTGAAGTCAGAAAATGGTAGATGATTCCATCCATATTTCCTTATTTTGGAACCGACCACTTTTTGCTCGTCTTGCGCCTAAAATATCTACTTATACATAGAGTTCGGGTCTCAGTTAACTTTTTATGATAGGGGATATTTTTCGCTGAAATTGAATAGTTTGTGTGCCTTCTGCTTCGACGGCCACCGTTTTTCATGTGTTTTGCTACGAAGGCCAACCGATGGTATAAATAGTGGAAGCACATGAAAATCTGCCTCTTTTTTGGTGCCGGCAACTTTAACAGTGCCGACCACGAATATTATTTGAAAGTTAAATTTTGTCTATTAAAGTTCCGAGGGTAAGCTTAAGTTATATTATATATGAATGGGTGATTTGAAATTCACGAACCGCGATTAGTTTATTTATTCAGAGACCGCAATTCAACAACCACCTACGTGATTATCAAAGTACCACGTTATTTATCCCAGAAGGTTAAGTCTTACAGCCGGAAGGGTTAATTGTGTTTAAATTCAGGTACCAGAACGTTACAGTTAAATTACTAATCCCAAAGGGTCTGGCAGATACGACCTTCCGGAATTTAGTTTGTGTATTAGAATCGAACAATTTGCTAAGGTGGAAAATTGAATTACGAGTCGAGTCAACCGAATAAAGCCCGTTCAGTAAAAATTTCGAGCACCTTGGATACCCTCTATCCCAGTCAATATAGTGCCACGTCGTACAGTTATCCACAAATGTGCTTTCACAGGAGTGGAGATTGTCTCGTTTGAAATCAGGCACAAAAAAACAGTTTGTTGAAGTTCCTACGTATCCGAAAAGTACGGCCTTTCTGCTTATTGGAACTAGCTGAACTCAACGAGCATATTTGTTGAAGGAGGCCTATTCAAGTGTTTGTCCTTCAGACATCCTATATCGCGTATCCACTCTCCTCTATCTGTACCCAAGACGTATTTCGAAGCTTCTCCCGAAAGGAATGGTGTTATGACCAGAAGGGACAGATTTCGTTTACAACGAGTACGTAGATCGCGATAATCAAATTACGCATTCCGAAGGGACTGGCCGGTGCGTCTCTCCGGAATTCGTGTGGCATTTTCATTCGATAAATGATAGTCGGTGAGCCAGGAGTGGATAAAATTAATATCGCGAAATCCTAGTTCCCTAGTTCAGTAATTCGGGACTAGCCGTTCAGATTGATATACTGCGTCGTACCTAAGTTTCAAAGCGCGACCGTCATACAGGGAAACCAATTGACCTCCAACAATTCCGTAAAATCAGTTCTCAGTGGCCGTATATACAGAAGATTCAATTAATTCCCCTGTGTACTGATACGATTGCTTTCCCGTACGCCTGTCAAGTTTAACTTTCTTCAGTGTACCGAGTGGTCATTATATTGGGAATAAATTAATTCTATACTATTAATCCCCATACTTTCATTCCGGGTATAAGGGAAAGTATGGTGATACTCTGAAAACCTTTCATAGAAGGGTGGGAAGGTACAGCAGGTATTCTGACAGTGGTGAGGGCAATTAAAGCCTGCCGTTTGCCATAATACGAAACGTGGTCGTAACAACTGACCCCTGGAATACCGTTTCTTCACTGTAGCTGTCCTGGGCCTCCCATAAGTGTCATCTGGGAGAAAGTGGGGCATACCACTATAATATTACTGGCGCCTGAGAATAGTATTGGGTGTTATAGCGAGTGTACCGTTGTCTGATACACCCAGTACCCGTAAGCGTCATTGTGACGTCCGAATAGGAGAGAAAAACACGTTACAAGTTTATATAATAAGAATCGTCAAGCTCTTCAAAATAGCCATTAATTGCCGACATAACCTTTCATTGTTGGAAAATCTTTGACCATCGAGCTATTTTTTCAAGTTTGGGACCAGAAAATAATCCGAAGGTGCTAAATCTGGAGAATAGGGTACATGAGGTAGCAATTAAAACTTTAATTCAGTAATTTTGGCCATTGCAATAACGGATGTGTGAGCTGGTGCATTGTCTTGATGAAACAACACTTTCTTCTTAGCCAAATACGGCCGTTTTTGCTTGATTTCTTCGCTCAAGCGTTGCAATAAGTTCGCATAATTCTCGCCGTTCATAGTTTTTCCTCTTGCAATATAGTCAATGAAAATTATCCCACACGCATCCCAAAAAACCGACGCCATGACCTTGCTTGCAGATGGAACGGTCTTTGCCTTTCGTTTCGGGTGTGGAGTGATGGACCCATGTTTCATCCATGGTTATGGAACGGCGCAAAAATTCTGCTTCATTTCTGTGAAACATTGCCAAACACTCGATGAAATCATCTTCACGATGCTGTTTTTGTCCACTGTGAGCAAACGCGGCACCCATCTTTCGCACAGCTTTCTCATGTCCGAATTTTCAGTTAATATGCGATGTACCACACTTTTTGAAATGCCTACTATGTCTGCTAGCTCGCGTACTTTCAGTCGACGATCATTCAGTACCGCTTTGTGGATTTTCTTCAACATTTCTGGAGTCGTCACATCATTTGCTCGACCACTGCGATGCTCGTCTTCGCAGGTCGTAGGGCCTCGTTTAAACTCTACTACCCAATATTTTACCGTTGATAACGAAGGAGCAGTCTCACCCAGAGTAGAATCCAGTTCAGCTTTCATATTGGTTGGGCTAAGGCCTTTCATATAAAAATATTGTATCACATAACGATGACCAATTTTTTACATGTTCACAAATTCACTGACAACGTTTACTATTGATGGCTGCCAAACAAATACTAAACAACGTGGCGTCTTCAAACTTGAAACATATGCTCTATAGATTGTGTACATTCTAAAACAATAGCATTTTTCAATCAGCCACCGCCATCTCTAGGTCAGGCCAGGTACTTCTGGGACCATCCTCGTAGTTTTTTCATTATAATGAGTTGAATCATCTCGTTATTATGAGATACCGTAAGTACTTATAATTACTTAATATTACCATGTTACTTCTGTTGCCAACAGGTGCTGATTTTCCTATTTAGTTTGAATGTTTATTGTATATAGAAAAAAGCATGTAGGTTTTTTAGGTTAGGTACGTCATTATTTTATTGTAGATTTTAAATGCGTGACTGACACTTCAATTATCTGCAACTGATTATTTTTATACCTACTATTTATCCATTTGTACGTTGCTGAAAATAAATGAAATTCGATTCTCACTTCTAAAAATTAAACAGGTTTCTGCAACAGTGCTTCAGACTTTCATGCTCTCATAACATTCAAATTGCCGTTTTTTGTTCATTGGAATTATTGACAACGGCGCATAACACGGTATTTCTGGAGATAATGGCAAATCGAAGTTGATTTTTCGTTTCAAATTGAATACCTGATATATAGCGTGATTTACGTAGGCCGTGCATTAGAAGTTTTTCAACTTGCAGTTGGACTAGAAACATGAAATTTTGTATGCTGTCATAATTGATCATGCGCGTTCTACCTCAAATGTTTTTAGTCCTACAACTATACAGGGTATGCCAAAAGTTGATTTCAACTTTCTTATTTTAAATCGATACCTATTTTTTTGTCATGGTTCGATTGGCCTGATTATGACTGAAGACAACCTGAGTTTTGTCTACTTATCTATTACAGTTTTTGAGATATGTTCATTTTTCTGGAAAAAAATGAACGCTGTATTAGTTTACGAAAACACGTGTAGCCCGCAAACCATTCGAAATTAGGACACCAAAATGGAGCAGTTAGCTGGTAGTCCAGGCTAACACCTGATGTCCCATCGACGGTTCCATTTTGTACCATATGGGCGCAGCCGATTTTCGAATGTTGCAGTATAGAATTGTCAAAAACTCTTTTTCAACCATTCAGAAAATAGAATTTTGGGATGAGTTATTTCAGCTTTCCCTATACCCAAGTTCAACTTCTATCGAGTTATTCAGTATAAAAATCAAGAAATGCCTCATCTTGCCGAATGCTTTTTTTATTCAAGAGTGCCATGGAAACAAAAAACAACTGTAAATGAGAAGGTGATATTCTGTCAAAGTAAAAACGAGTCGTGGTAATTCTTAAATGAAATTGTTTCGAATATGGAAAGTTATCCAAACGAAGTTGTGTTTGACTTGTTTGTTATCCACGGCATGTGTCAAAAAATTGTGCAGCGAACTGTTCGGGAGTTTTATTTAAAATATCCAAACTTACCAAGGACGACACAGAGCAAGTTCTTAGGATTGAAAACTAATTTCATACATTTTGGGAAGAAGGCTGGACCCGTTAAGACAGTCAAACTACTAACTGGCAATGACGATAATCGAATTACCATTCTCGGATATTTTCAAGCATAGGGGCCAGGTAGCCGAGTGGTTAAAGCGACATTGTTTCAGTCACTGTGTGTGAGTCAGCGATGGTTCAAACAATGGCGACTACAGACATTTTTCTGATGGCCCCAGAAAGTACTAGGAATCGCACGTAAAAAGGTAAGACCTCGTTAATCCTTGGCTCGCACAAGTTTCGACTTCTGAGGGCTGCCGTTCGTAAGGGGCCGACAGATGGTTAACGGAAAAAACAATTTTAATTTTTTTTTTTAACAAATATACTCAATCCTCATTTCGAACGGCGTCTTAAGAATTGGGATTTTCATATTCTGTTTAAGTTCATAATACCTTAAGTTTATTTAATGTTTCGTTTTAGGTCTTCAAAAATCAATTGAAAAGACTATAGTAATTCCGAAGTGTTTCTATATAGAATTTCTTCTTTACACCTTTTAATAATGTAGGCATTAGATATAAGCATTCTCTTTGTTGATTTTATTGAAAATATAAAGTCAGTTGTGGAATCATATCTGCGACTGAAAGATGGAATTTAGTCGCTTTTTTTCATCGTACAAGATAACCTCTCTTGGAAGGAATTCATGTTGTAAAGAGAAACATTCTCAATTGAAAATTGAACCTATACATGACTCCTCTGGAAATGGAAAAAACCTACGATAAAATTGAAGTTAATTTTTGTAAAATCTAACAGAAAACA
This sequence comes from Chrysolina oricalcia, assembly GCA_944452925.2. NCBI lineage: Eukaryota > Metazoa > Arthropoda > Insecta > Coleoptera > Chrysomelidae > Chrysolina > Chrysolina oricalcia. The sequence goes on from OX101813.2 coordinate 3,619,884, forward strand.
ACTATGTTTGAAAGTGGTTGACATCAATGTATTAGTTTTAGTAGAATTCTTCTGGACTTCCATTGTCTAGAAACAAAGAAAATAAATTCTTTGCATGTGTTTGAGTCACGACGTTTCAACAGTTAACATCTACTGTCGTTATCAAGTGTGTGAATGCGACAAGATATCTCCCATCGATAGATAGATAGATAGAGTTTATTTAACCACGTTACATACAGTATGTTTGCGGCAGGTCAGAATTAGTCCAAAACAATTACACGTTAAAATATCAATATCAATGGTAATGGTCAAAAGATTAAAAAATATAACAAATATCAATTGGCAATCAAATTATAACGTGAAATACATTGATGGTGATTCACTTAGACTCATTAAAATAATAAAGGATATATAAAATCATATCTATAATAAAGAAAGAACAGGACACGCAGGATCTTTGCAGTATTTATAGTTCTAGACTCTAAGAGAGTTGGCTTTTTGGAGATATTCCGATACACTGTAGAAACAATTTTCAAGAAGAAATCTTTTGATAGTTTTTTTAAATTTTTTTGAATTCTAGTAATTTTACTGATCCATCGAGAGTATTGTATAAAGTGAGATTTAAAGAGTTTTGGTAGCTTATAGCTAGTCTGTGTCTTTGAGGGTTCAACAAGTCAGCAGATCTGGTGTTATAATTGTGAATGTCAGAGTACTTAGAAAAATTGCTCCTGTTTTTATGTATTTCCAGCTGAACTGTGAATATATAAAAGGTAGGGAGTGGCATTATGCTTAGTTTGATGAAATAGTGTTGACAATGATCTCTATAGCCAAGATATGCCAAAATTCTTATTGCCCTTTTCTGTGATCTGAAAACCCTTATTGCATTATTAGAGTTACCCCAAAGAAGAATGCCATGAATGATATGACAGAGAGAAATAGAGAGAAGTATGTGATTTTGAGTACATTCATGTTTGTGACAGGTTTGAGTTGTCTCAATATAAATAAGACATTTGATAACTTGCTGAGCATATAATCTACGTGGCTGGACCAATTTAATCGATCATCGATTTTAATACCCAGTAGTGAAATATTTTGTCCTTTTTGATAAAGAGGATTTGAGGAGACGATCAAATTCTGAGTTTTGTTTTCATTTAATTTTAATTTGTTTCTCGTAAACCAGCTTTTTGCCATGTTTTTGTCGCGTTCGGCAGCTTTAGGTAAAGATCATATGACTTATCCGAGTATATGAGGGTGGTGTCATCAGCAAATAGGACGCATTTTATCGGTGCAATAGACTGACATAAGTCGTTTATGTATACTAGGAACAGAAATGGTCCAAGTATGGAGCCTTGAGGTACACCATGTTCAATTTGTTTGAGATCTGATTTCCTGTTATTCAAATCGACACACTGATATCTATCGTTCAGGTAAGAACTAATGAGGTCCAAAATGGTGCCTCTCAGTCCGTAATGACTCAATTTGTCTATAAGTAATGCATGTGATACACAGTGATACTTATTATATAGCCTGCATCTGATGTACCTGCTATAACGGAAATTATGATCTTCGCGGGGTCTCTCTCAGGTCATCAATGTTAATTATTAATGTGATACAAATACCTTTTTTTGGTGAGTGTTGTTATTGTTGACCGATTTTGATAGGTCTCGACACAGAGTTTTTATTGAAATCTCAATCGATGTAGCTGAGTGATAAGTGGCTTCCACACATTCCGAATATCTATGCTCGGCTGACTGAACATAAGCCGACTCTATAAACTTTCTTTTATATCAATGCTGTTCTTTGTGGATAACTTCGGCTTCCGACCATGCGATGCTGTGCTGATTAGTCCATACGTGATCTGCTATTCCCGACTGCTTCTTCTCGCTGAGTATTCCTCTTGTGTTCACCGATTCTGACATTCAGTGGCCTCTTAGTTTCTCCAACATGATCAATCCCACATTCACACAGAACACGGTAAATGCAGTTTTTGGAGTCACTAATCTCGTTGGGTGGTCTCGTTTTTGTTAATTGGCTACGGATGGTATTACTTGATCGGAAGCATGTTCGGTTGTTGTACCTTGATCCAATTCGCCTCATCTTATCCGATAAACCTCTCACATAGGGAAGACTTAGGGTAGGCTGTGTTGGTTCATCTGATTTCTCGGTGTTGCCTCTTGGACCGCTATTATATGTTTGTCGGAGTACCCATTCCGTCGCAGATCTTTCAATGATGTTCAATGTTCCATTCGTTGGTCAGACTCTCATCGGTGTTACAGAGGATGTAGGCCCGGTCAACAAACGAGCGGATAATTCCTCTCTTCGTCGCTCCATGATGGTTCGACTCAAAATTCAGGTATTGTCCGGTGTGTGTTGGTTTCCTGTACACTGATGTTTGAAACTTGCCATTCGTTCTTTGGACTTTCATATCAAAAATGGGTAACCTCCCCTGGGTCTCCTTTTCCATTGTGAAACTTATGGACGGTCTGATGTTGTTAAGGAGCCGTAGAAAGGCCTCGAGTTCTTCGTCTCCATGGTTCCATATGACAAAGGTATCGTCAACATATCTTAGCCACATCCTAGGTAGATTTGCCACATCCTAGGTAGATCTAGTGAAGGTTTATGGAGATTATATAGTTTTACTCTAACACAATCGAAATTAATGCTTTTTTTAAGTTTTTACATGTCGAGAATAAATATCCTGCTGAATTCCTTTTAAATAAAAATTTCTGGAATGTACTCACCTTCCTCTCTCAAATTCATGTTAAACTCAATTCACTGGTACATAACCCGTATACAAAACTCTGTCCTACTTCATCAAAATATCGAATAAAATTTATTTCTGAAATCTCGAAAACACAACATTAAACCAAACTTTGTTGACGCACGTCAAACAATATTTTGTTCTTTTTTTCTTACAGTTCCAGGCTTACTAGATTGTTTCCTTCAAATTGATACTAAATTATCTTGTGGGGCATTTCATATTGAGTGGCCTGCAAGATCTCCAGATCTTACCTCTTTAGATTTTTATAGTTGGGGTAGGGTGAAAGATTCGGTCTATTCTTCACCAGTTCACATTATAAATGAGTTGAGAATTTTCTTTTGTTTTCATGGCAATAACAAATAGAATCACTCGGAAAGGAAATGCATTTCTTGATTTTTATGGAATAACTCGATAGAGGTTGAATTCGGGTATAGGAAAAACTGAAATAATTCATCCTTAGATTAAATTTTTTTCTGAATGGTTGAAAAAATGGTAGGTGCCATTTGAAAAATTTGAGTTTTTAACAATTTAATAATGCGACATTCGAAAATCGCCTGCGCTCATATGGTAAAAAATGAGACCGTCGATGGGACATTAGGTGTTAGCCTGAAATACCAGCTAACTGCTCCAAGAATTTGATTTCCTAATTTAGAACGGTTTGCGGGCTACATGTGTTTTCGTAAACTACTACAGCGGTAATTTTTTTCAGAAAACTGAATATATCTCAAAACTGTAATAGATGAGTTAACATAACTACAGTATGTCTAAAGTTATAATCAGGAGCCAATCGAACCATGACAAAAAAACATTGGGTTTCTATTTAAAAAAAGAGAGTTGGTACCGACTTTTTGCATACCCTGTATAGTTGTAGGACTCATAACATTCAAGTTAGAACGCACATGATGGATTATGACAGCATACCAAATTTCAAGGTTATAGTCCAACTGCAAGTTGAAAACTTCTAATCCACGACCTACGTAAATCACGCTGTATATATTTCCCTATTCAGAATTACCCATGTGACCGTAACGCATGACTGAAATAACAGCACCACGCTGTAGCCGGTTCGGACCTAAATTGTTAAATTGTTCACAATGATCCATCTACAACTCCTAAGAATATGCAACAAAACATAATTGACATATTTGCCACTGTTACACCCGATACGTTGTCAGAAGTGGAAAGATGTTTCCGAGAAAGTGAAACAGAACAGAATGGAAAACATTTTGAAGATCAAAGCTAGTTGACAACTCGTTGTAGTTCGTTCCTTTCGATTTATTTCAAATAGGTATATAATGATTTTTGCCCGCTGAACTTAAATTTTCATGAAAGCATAACTGCTAGGAATAAACGATATATCATAATAAAGAAAATATTTGAATGTCACCTCTATGATGATCTATCGAAAAATAAGCAAGGTGTTTTAAAATACAGTGCGACGCTAAATTATGGAATAAATTCATTATTTCCGAATATAAAGATATTTCGGAAAAATCCTCGGACAGGTCGATTTTCTTTTCCGATGTGCCAATTTTTGAACCCCACCCAAAATATATAGGGTTCTCCGCAATTGAGTAAAAATGACTTTGATAATATTTTTAAATTGGACACCCAGTATATTTTTCCATATTTGGTTAAGGATCGTCATTACGAATCCAGTGATACCAAGTTTGATGGGATTATGTCAAACGGCTGCGGAGATATTGCCAAAAAACTTCCTCGTATGTCTTATGAGTATTATGACTGCGAGACTCCACACGATTCAGAAGGTTAAAAGTCTCTGTCGCAGTCATTGGGTATATGGAGAAGTTTTTTGGCCATATCTCCGCAGCCGTTTGACATAATTCCATCAAACTTGGTATCAATGGATTTTTAATGACGATCCCTAACCCAATATGGACAAATATACTGGGTGTCCCATTTAAAAATATCACCAAAGTCGCTATTTCTCAAATGTGGATAACCCTATATATTTTGGATTAGATTAAAAAATTAGCCCATCGGAAGAGAAAATCGACCTGTCCGAGGATTTTTCCGATATATCTTTATATTCAATAATGAATTTGTTCCATAATTTAGCGTCGCACTGTATATTTTGAAGAACGAGGTACGATAAAAACAAGGAGGAAGGGATCAGAACCTAACGGCAAAAATAAAGGCACATTCTAGGCTCCATATACTGAACAAGTAAACATTTTTCATATCGCCTGGGAGGTAATAACCTTCAATAAATATATGTTAGAGTGTGTGGAAGGAATATAAAATTCCGTTAAGACCACTACTTCAAAGGTATTTCTTACCCGCCGAATTTCCTAGTTAGCGGAATATAAAGTAAAGATCAATTTGTATACGAGTCATTTCTTGAGACAAGAACCACATGACATTTTGAACCTCTGAAATAAATTTACCACTGCCCCTCATTTTAAACGTGAGGAGCAGTAAACAACATTTGACCCACAATTTTGTTCAGGGCCTCCGTTAATTTGAAAGACATATATATTCATTCAGCAATCAAATTTTTTAAATTTAATTGCTTGGCTTTCGTCTCTCGCATCTCATCACCTCCGAATAGAGAAACACCCTCCCAAGGATACACTTATTTATGCGTGTATATGCATAAGTATAAGAGTTTATAGTTTTGTATACGTACACAAGTATTCATTTTTTGTTAACCCTACCCCAAAGGCGACCAAGTATCCATCATCACAAAGTATATTGAAGCATATTCGAGCAGCGAGCGGGATGGAGGTGGGGAGACCAGGGTGATTTATTCTTTCAACTTGCGCATAGTCAGTAAAAGAGGTATAACTACAATGAGATCTATTCGGATGTGATCAGTCTCGTATAATTTGGATTGAACTTCCTTAAGATAAGTCGTTTAATCCTTAATTATACAGGGTCAATTTTTAATTTATCAAAATCTCTTAACAATTTGTATATTTGAAAATATTTTTTTCTACAAACTTCAAAAAATGACAAGGTTCGCGCATTGACAACAGTATGCGAAGTGGCAATTTTTTTCATTTTCATTCGTTACCATGACACCGTGCGCGAAGTAATGTGCGAAATATATTTCGCACACTGCATGTAAACTAGGATTTTCATATTATAACCTATATGGTCCTCAACTCCTCAATCAAGCAAAAAACAAGAAATCGTTTATTTATTAATGTAGAACAATAATTAAGGCTTTCAAATTGTGAGAGATATTTTTCTGGCTTTATTTGCTTCACACCACTCTTTAAATTGCTGATATGCATTTTCATACTGCCGCCTCGATTTCTCTGGTAAAAGGTTGGAAATTACGTTATTGGCCGCATCTATCAAGTTAGGTGGGGTACTGCTTAGTTCATAGTCGCTCGAAATTTCCATTCTTTTATAATAATAAATATCACGCACGAAATGGACGCGAATAAAAAGTCACTCCAAAATAATTATCAAGAACTGTCACTTTGAAATAATTGTCAACAAATGCCATTTTATTTCCATAGTTACAGTAATTACTTGATTTGGAAAAATTATTTAAGCCAGTTCAATAATATTTTTCATAGTTATTACTTCTTTTAGAACAATATTTTTGACGTTTGTAGAAAAAGTTTTGTTTGCATCTCATGCGCGAAATACTTTGGTAATCTCGACTATTTTTTTTTAACTCGGCTGCGCCTCGAAAACAAAAATCAGTTCTCGATCACCAAAGTAGCATTTCGCGCACTAGATACAAAAATAACTATTTCGTTATGCGTCCTTGTCAACAAATCGAATGTTATTACAATTAAACGAAGTAGAGTGTACCTTGTGAGGTAAGGGCGCTATGGACGTCTGACGCACTACAGCAGAACCCTGAATTTAATGTACCCTGAGTACTTACAAGCATATGAATAATATTGTCCGTTTTTTGTATCGAAAATGATTGTAATAATAAACGGTAGTGAAAGAAACCATTCCACGCATGTTATCCTGATCTCGTTTCTTTGTACTATATTTGATAGTGTTACTGACTTCAGGCTGCAATGTAGTTTTACTTCGATTTATCTGTTTGCCGTCCTCTAGACTCTAACGCTTAAAGTAAAATATTACTGATGCAATAATTTCTGCCAAAAACATATCTATAGCCGTCCTGATAAGGGTCAATTTCTTAGAGTCTGATCATTTCTGTTGTAGCCTCCCAGCTTCTACTTCCTGGATGAAATCCTTAAAACTGAAATACGTTTACATAACTTTTCAAGGAAGAAATACGTGTTATGTGAAATTTTTGAGAGACAATCGCAAATAAAGATGAATCGAATGCAATATTTGAATATAATTCTAAAACTTGAACTTATAATACCTAGTTGTGATTTGTGATAGTCATTGTAGTTTGTGGTTTCAATTGAATAACCTGTTCAAAAATAAAGTTTGATATGTCATGTAATGTGTTTTATTATGCAAAAATAACGAGTTAAAATCAAACAATTTTTTACGTTAAAGAAAATCCTGTATTGTTCAGAGAACAATGTGAGAGCCGAAGGAAAGTTAGTAGAGTTGTTCCTGAATTTCCGAAGACTGTATGCTCAGGGTAAACCTCCCGAGACAGTGAATTTGTCGTTCGTTTAAGGAGAACGAGTCTTGGGAAAAAGATGCTCGGCATGTCTCCAAAGTAACGACAAAGGGAAGTGAAGACGAGCTCGACGGGTCAGTCTCGATGTAACGCAAGGAACGCATGATGTAACTGTTTAGTTTGATAGCATTGCACCCTCCATCATCTGTTTATCACCTGAAGAGTCCTTAACACCTTGACTGCCAAGAAATTCATACTGACTTACCCATGGTACCTCAGAAAACTGGTAGATACCGTGTATCGGTGATATATGAGATTAGCCTACCATTCAGTTATCGCTTCATATAAAGATTTCAAATTTGAAGTAGAGGTATAGGATTGAAATATATGAAATTTTATTGAAACGTTCCCGACATAATTCCACTGGACGAGTCAGAAGTGCTGACAATTTTTTCGTAGAAAATTGCATCTTATCTATTTTCATCAGCTCAACAATTTTCCAGGAATACTCATCACAAAAATGTATGGTTTGTTAAGATTCGTCCACTAGATGGAGCTGAAATCGAAAAAGTTCAATATTCGAATCGAACAATTCGAGTGTAGTAAGTAGGGTGTAGGGCTGGATTCATACACACATTCCTGTCTTTTCAGCCTAAAATGATAATTATAATAACAATAAATTTATTTACTGCCAAATATGAAGAATAATAAAAACAATAAAATTCAAATCGTAAATAAATTATTACCCGATAATTCAGAACTGACCTCTAATGATATAATGAGTAGAGTAGAGTAGAGTAGAGTTTATTGACTACGTTACATAATTTTATTACATTTGTAGCAGGTCTTTGAGGAAAGATTTTTTAGAAATATCTATACCTAATATAATATCACCTAGTTAAAATTATGATTAAAAAAGACAGTACATATTTAAAAAGACAATAAAAAATCCAGTCTAATTGAGATAATTGAGACACTATTCTAACACAAGTCAATCTACAATAAAAACTAAAGTTAAAAAGTAAAACAAAGAAGATGAAATACATATTCACTTAGATATACTAGATTTTAGGCATTTACGCCCAGGGACCCTATGTTTGAGTTCGCGCGATAAATTTCGAACGTGATATTCACATCGTCAAAAATTCGCATGGGATACTCTTCTCGTTCGATTCGCTATTCCCGAACTGAATGCGATACAGAGTTGGTCGGTTTCGAAGGGTGTGAGGGAAGTCTTAGCTTGGGTCACGAATTCAACCAATAGCTTAAAGGTATTTAAATCATATGACGTGGCGAGTCACGTTGACAACTATTCTGCTTGTATTTCTTGTGTTGTTTTATTAACCAATCGATTAAAAATATCTGGTTGATTTAAAGCATCAATCACTTTATCAAGGCACATTGAAACATGATTTACTGAATGCTACGTGTATATTGGAAGCTGAGTCTAGCTGGTATACCTGCCACTTGAGAGGAATCCAAGACTTATCAAAACATTCATATAAGCATGTTTTATTATAAATCACATTCATATACCTACCTATTTTGACTGAAGGTAACTTACTTTTGTCTCAATATTTACTCTTTACTTCCCTCCTCTATATAGGGAGACACTAGTCGAATCAACTCACGAATTAATTCTTTTGATAAACGAAGCATTCTAACAAATTGTCTATCTCAAAGTTTCAATGCATTTATACTCAGCATCGTCTACTACTTCTGCAATAGCGATCATTGCAATTTCATCAAAATTTGCCATTTCATAATATCACGCGTAAAACGTAAACAATGGATTATTATCGAGGTTAGAATATAAGTCAATTATTCCGATCGATAATTCTTATCGCATGCTAAATATCCGCCCGTTGTTTTATGGTCGACAATTATCGCTGTTGATATTCGAACATACCATTTTTGGGGTATCCTTCGATAAAGTGAAAAAATCGCATGCGATATTGCATCGAATGAACTCAAACATAGGGTCCCAGGTGGTTGAGAGTTTTTCACCAGTCCTCGATCTTGTAGTCGTAGATGAGAAACTCATTTTCCGAGTAAAAACAGTACTTCAACAAAAAGGATTTAACTTAATTTTTGAACATGTGGAAATTCAGCTTTCTTATTGCTTCTGGTAGCTTGTTATATAAGTGAATATTTAAAGAGTTTTTTTGAGACACTGATAAATTCTGGTAAATTTTATGGACGAATAGACCAAGCCACATGAACACTTTCGAACATATTGAAAGTTTGATTTTATGGAGACAATTCGAATCCCGAAATGAATTTTGTGGGTTTGAAAATAAGTTAATGAGAGATCAAGATAATCTATAAAAGTGTAAAAAGGCAAATAAGTAAATTGTATATTGTGCAACTGGAAGAAATCCTACTTTGAAATAAACTTAACAAACTGGAAGTTTATGAAATACAATATCCGAATTGACTCTTCATGTGGCGGTAGTGATCAAGTCAGGAGTAGCAATTGTTTTTTAGTAGAATGTTGCTATTATTCTAAAATTATTCTAAGATTGTTAAAACATGTAAGATTCATTTATATTACGAAGAAGTACTGATTTTACATAATCTAAAGATTTTTGGGGATACTTAGTTATCAACTGAGAGGAAGACGTTCCGGTACGCCCAATAAATATCTAACATTCAATTAACATTCAATTAAGGTAAAAAATACAGAAAAAATTCATGGGCTTCGACATCTTGTAGTGGAGTTGATAATCACTTGGTAGAAGGAGGCCTGTCAGGGAGGACAGTGCATGTCAAGTACAGTTCAATAAAAGTATTTACGATTCCACTTTATTATATAATTTATATATTGAAGCTAACCTAGTACATGGTGTCAGGTATTGAAATACTACAATTTGAACATGGAAAAGTTGAAGGAAGGAAATGCAACCCTGAAAACGAAAATGTCTATTTTGGAAGACAGACTGAATAGTATACAATCGTTCGGAGCAGTAGCTACCGCCATGAATTATGTAGCACCCCCAGAAAAATTTTCTTTCGAGCCATGCGAATGGAATCAATGGCTCAATAACTACGAAAGATACAGAAACGTTACAGGTCTTGTGAATGCTCACCAGAAGACTCAAGTGGATAGTTTGTTACTACACAAGGGATATGAAGTCAACAGATTATTAGACAATATTGATCTTAAAAGTGAACAACTTTCGGACTACAGTAAAATTATAATATATTTCAATGATTACTTCTTGAAGAAAGTCAATGTTATCTTTGAAAGAGCAAAATTCAACAGGCGAGTTCAAGAAGATGGAGAGAGTGTTCAAGACGTTATATGTGCAGTGATGAACTTAAGCAAAACTTGCAGTTACGGAAATATCACAGATGAACTCATTCGTGATCGTCTGGTGGTTGGTTTGAGAGATATCAGATTGTCCGAAGCATTACAAATGGATAGCAACTGGACTCTAAATGAAGCAAGAAACAAAATTTTGCAGAATGAAAGAGTAAAACTAGAAAACAAGAGTCTTCGTCAGATGGAGAAATCAGTGAATATGATTCGGAATGGCAAGAAGAAATATCACGATAGCAGAACAGAAGTGAAATACCCACAATGTGGAAGGTGTGGACAAAAACCTAGTCATGAACTGAAGGAGTGTCCAGCATTGAATGTCAGATGTAAAAAATGCCATGCTAAAGGCCATTATGAAAGAATGTGTAGAGCACGAAAAGAGAAGAAATTTGTGCGAGAAATTGAAGACACATCAGAAACTGAGACAACTTCAGATCCAGAAAGTGAAGAAGTTGGTCAAATAATTTGTGAAATTGACGATACCACGAAGGAGTTTGAACAATGGAATATTCAAATGGATATTAGAGGACAGGAAATGAAATTCAAGATTGACACCGGTGCTGACGTTAATATAATAAGTCAACAAAATTTCGAAAAACTCAACAATCAACCAACTTTGAAACGAACACGAACCAAGCTGAGAGGACCCGGTGGATTCGAAATTCCTGTAATTGGAAAGGTGAAATTACCAGTCACATTTAAAGGAAAAACTGACACGTTGAAAATGTTTGTTATTGAAAATCGTGACAATCTTCTTGGTAAACCAGCAATTGAAAAATTGAAGATAATACAATTAGTAGATGAAATCACTCCAGTTGAATCGGAAGGTATAACAAATGAGGACATATCTCAGAAATTCCCTGGAATATGTGACGGAATCGGGAAATTGAAAAATTTTGAACATGAAATCAAAGTGAAAGAAAGTTCACCTTTTTCTATCACCACACCAAGGAGAGTGCCACTTCCACTCATAGAGAAGGTTGAAGAAGAGCTCAAACATATGATAGACACTGATATAATCGAAGAAATTGGCGCTAATCATCCAACTTTGTGGTGTTCACCAGTGGTGTGTGTTTTGAAGAAAAATGACAAAGTAAGAATTTGTACAGACTTCACAGAACTAAATAAATATGTACTGAAGGAAAAGGTTATTTTACCAACAGTAGATTCTACATTAGCAAGAGTTAAAAACGCAAAAATTTTCTCAAAAATAGATTGCACATCTTGTTTCTGGCAATTGCCTCTATCAGATAATTCAAAAGACTATACCACTTTTCTGACACCCCTGGGAAGATTCAGGTAAAAGCGCGTTCCATTCGGAATTTCTTCCGCTCCCGAAGTTTGTCAACAAGCTATGAATAAAATATTCCATGGTGTAAAAGGTGTGCTGGTACACATGGATGATATCACAATATTTGGTGAAACAAGGCAAGAGCAAGACGAACGGCTACTGAAAGTACTGAAACTGATACATGATAATGGTCTTACTTTGAACAAAAACAAATGTGAAATTGGAATAACGGAGATGAGCCTGTTAGGTCATAAAATTGGTCGGGATGGACTAAAAATTGACGATTCTAATGTGGAAGCAATAGTGAAATTTCCAATACCAGAAAACGTTACCCATGTCCGCCAATTTCTTGGACTCATTAACCACCTGACAAAGTTTTTAGACAATTTAGCGCAAGAAACCAAGCCTCTTCGAGATCTACTGAAAGAAAATGCAGTTTTTGATTTTGCAAGAGAACATCATGATTGTTTTTCAAGGCTAAAGCAAATCGTCACTTCAGCACCCGTTCTAAAGTTGTATGATACTAATCGTAAAACTAGAATTCTCGCAGATTCGTCATCGTTTGGCATAGGTGGCTGTTTAGAACAATTGCAAGATGATGGTCGGTGGGCTCCAATTATATACTGTTCCAGAAGCTTGAGTGAAACTCAACGGCGTTATGCTCAGATTGAAAAGGAGGCTTTAGCCTGTGTTTGGGTTACTGAAAGATTGGAAGAATATCTTCTCGGAAAAAAATTCACAATTCAAACAGATCACTTACCCTTATTGACAGTGTTGAAGAAGAAGGCAATCAACGATTTGACAATTCGACTTCAGCGATTTCGTTTACGATTGGCTAGATATGACTACGATATTGAACATGTCTCTGGAAAATATTTCTACGTTCCTGATACTTTATCACGTCGACCATTAGATAATGGAAAGGACGATGGAGATATTCTTGAAGAAGATGTCGATTGCTATGTTAATGTTTTGCGATAAGAAGTTGAGAACAAATTTTTTTCAACCGAGGAAGCCATCAAGATAAACCAAAAAGAAACACTTTTCCGTCTGGCTGACTATGTGCAGAAAGGTTGGCCAAGGAAAAATAGAGTAGAAGACGATTGCAAATATTTTTATAACGCTTTGCCAAGATATGTTATTCTACAAAGACAGATATATCATACATTCATCAATGTACAAAGATATTTTGAAAAAAATTCATGTAGGCCATCAAGGTATAAACAGTTGCAAAGTAAGGGCCAAAGAATCAGTATGGTGGCCTCATATGAACATTTTCATTGAGGAATATGTTCAGAAATGTCACACTTGTATTAAAAATAGTAATCAGGAGTCAGATTTCATGATTCTGAGAGAATTGCCTACTGTACCATTCGAAAATGTTGCATCGGATTTATTCATTTATAGAAACAAAACGTACCTGGTTGTTCAAGATATTTATTCAAAATACCCAATTGTGAAGTGTTTGCAAAAAACAAGAAGTGAGAATGTAATCCAAGAATTGAAGGACATATTCAGTCAGTTTGGAATTCCACGAATTTTGTATTCAGACGGTGGACCACAATTCAGCAGTTATGAATTTCGAGAATTTGCAAAGATGTATGAATTTTCTCATATTACCAGCAGCCCAAGATTTCCTCAAAGTAATGGCCATGCCGAGCGTGCTGTACAACTCATCAAAAACCTCATGAAGAAATCTGACGACTGGTATCTAGGACTTCTAGCATATCGAAATACCAAATTGCCTTGTGGGAGTTCTCCAGCTAAGTTACTTTTTGGGAGAAATTTGAGAGAAATTCTTCCAATTAAACCAGAAAAGCTGAAGCCGATTCTACCAAATCATGAAAAAATTATTGAAAATCAGAAAATGGATCAGAAAAAATCTAAAATTCAATATGATAGGAGACATCGAGCCAAAGACCTTGCTGATTTAAACCAAAATGACTTAGTTTGGGTACGGGACATGAAGAGAACTGGGCGAATTACCGAACGGGCTTTGGTGCCAAACTCTTTTTGGGTAGATACAGAAGAAGGTCCGTTGCGTAGAAATAGAAAATATTTGAATAAACTGCCTGAATGTCAGATAAAAAAGGAATGCGAAAAAGGACAATTTGAAACAAATGGAAATATAAATGAATGCCCTGCAGGAGAATATAATGTGGCGGATAAAGAGGAAAGGGGTGAACGTAGACGTGCGAAAAGCAGAAGAAAGATATCAATACCGAAAAGACTACATGACTATATTATTTGAATGAAATGTGTTGATTTATTTGTTTTATTATTGTTTTTGCATTGTTTAAAGAAAAGGAGATGTAGTGGAGTTGATAATCACTTGGTAGAAGGAGGGCTGTCAGGGAGGACAATGCATGTCAAGTACAGTTCAATAAAAGTATTTACGATTCCACGTTTATTATATAATTTATATATTGAAGCTAACCTAGTACACATCTGAATAATACAGAAGAGATACAAAATGATGTTGAATGGTGAACCAGATGATTAAGAAGATATGATCAATTTTTTGAAGGAAATGACGGACGAATCTGAAGCCATTGTTGATAATGAAAATAATGAAATTTTTCAGTTTGGAAACGAAAAATCTGAATAGCTTAATTCTGTTTGGTTATATACTGTAAAGAAACACCCTTGTGATTTTTTTCTGTATATCAATCAAATTTGGTCGACTAACAATGGTACTGCTACTCAGTCAAGGATTCATGAATGATCCTCAACCAATAGAAATGAAATCCAGGGATTTATCAGACTCACAGGGTATATAAAGTGTTAAGATCATAAGCTACATGTTGCCAATTATTGACCAACCGATATGTCTTTTTGAAACCTGTTCGCTCCACAAATCAAAGAAAGGATATCAATACTTCTGGAAAGTGTTTAATTTTTAATATTTACTAGCACTTTCAATAAAATGAGATTCATAACTGGAGAAACATTATGTAAGTATCAATAAATCGCCAATTCTATTCAGAGGACGGTTGATTATGAAGCAATATTTACCAGAAAAGGCTATCAAGTATGGAATGAAACTATTCAACCTGTGTTGTGGAAATGAATATACCTACCTACTTGAAATTTGAAAATATATTTTGTGAAAGAACGTGTAAACAACGTAGTGTTCTTGTCTGGTAAACTTTTATATTCCAGAAGAAGATCCATTGCTGATGATTCTGATAGTGGTATATCGCTGGTTACCAAACTTGTTGGTAAAAAACTCACTATATCATAATTTTTCAGGTACAACAAAAAGTTGGTACTTATAACTGACGAAATCGAAAGTAAAAGTTTGCCAAAAGATGATATTTGTTCAATACAGAACGATCTTGTAATTTGTGTCATTTAGTGGAAGGTTAGGTAGGATATATTCGGTCTCAGTACCAAACACGGTATCAATGAGTCCGAAATTCCCAACTTGATGAAAGCGATATGGAAATCAAATATATTAACAAATTTTGATATGCAATCGATGATCCAGAAGCAAAATTATACAGCATAATAAAGAAAAGCTACTGTAGATGTTTCTGATGTATCTGGCTATAATTAGCTACTTAGAAAATCACTAAATTTGTAAAAAAAGATTAGCATTAGTTCACCACAATAGATTTATTCTAAAATAAAAGAGCCCATCAAACAATCACAACTCTTACGTGTGGCCCAAGAACAAGATACACCTCAATCAGTTATAAAAGATCTTTGAATAAAGTCAATCGTCTGCTCTAACAGGAGGAAATGCCATGAGAGTCAAAAAACATTGTAACCCAAGTTTTCAGTAGCAAAATGTACGTACCTGTATATTTTTCTAAAAAATCCGTTTTATTTTGAACATTTTCTATAGTAACAGACTGTAGTTCTACCTCTTATCCTAGTCTGCTTTCGGTGTGGTAAAATATTCTTGCAAGTTTTGAGGTGATTCAATACCATTACCTCTCCATCTCTGCTATTAATTGTGTTGTGAAGTTCACTATCATTTATACAGTGTTCAACAGAACCCCCTCCTTTGTTATATTTGAACCAGAAAAATAGAGAATTGAAACAAAATTGAGTTGAAATGGAAGCGGATTTTCACAATAACTTGAAATTTTAAAAGTGGACAAATTTGCGTGCAACGTAACCAACTTCCAATTTAAGCTTTCTAAGCTGATGATGTCCCATTTGGAGCATATAAGAGATCGATACTGTTCTCTTTTCAACCATATTCACAAACGATTCATGTGTTGATTTATACTGATTCATCACTTACAAAAACTACGAGTTCAATATGACCTATATTCTATATCACCCAGTACAATGACAGAGTTTCAAGAAGTACCAATCTAAGATTAAATGTATTCAAATAGATTACCACGATTCCTTTGTAGAAAAGTGATTAAAGCAGCCGTAGTAGAGGTGTAAAATCGGCGGTCATTATGACCGCTATGGCACTCGAGGTGTAAAAACACCTATACAGCCAACTCCAGTATCTGTACCCTGTATAAACTGACATCATTGACAATGGTATATCAATTGAATCTTTGCTGAATTGTAGGTACTATTATGACTATTTCTTCCATATATTTTTTTGTTTGATATGGATTTTCATCCATATATCACATACAGATCATCTCACAGCAGTGCGAACATAGGAGAGGATATGACCAATTAACTATCGTCCAACCCCATCAGTTTTCGCCGTTTTCGGTGTCGCTGTTCACGATGACAATAACTGTCATCGTGACATCCTAATAAATATCTAGCAAATACACTTATAGGCAGTTCATTTAAAGACATAATAACATGCTTTACGAAATTGCTGAGAAAGTGCAAATTGTCAAAGGGTATTTTCAAGGATCAAGGACGTACATTGCGTCAGATTGAAGTATTATTTGTGGAAAAGTTTGAAATTAGGCCGAACAATTATCAATTGCTCTAATTCTTCCTATGTTTCTTTCATTGTGAGATGATCTGTATATCAATGAATTCAATGCAACTCTTGATCTGGTAAATAAAAGAATACTGTTTATACGAAGAATAAAAACTAAAAGTCATCTCCACTTTGCGTTTTCATTCTTCGTTAATTCCATACCACACCACTTCGAGACACCATGGACTTCTACCGCAGGTTTAAGAATACTGTACCTATGCAGCCATCTTGTTGTGCCCGTTAATCATTATCGTGATCATAAGTTAGGTAAAATTCCGTTAACCGGGCGCTACAAGCAATCAAAAAAATTTCGGAGATACAGGCCTTTTTTTGAATGAAAACTGGCATTTTCTAGCACACGTTTCTTCTTCGGAAAACACACTCAAATGCCTCCTGATTTTCACCAGCACAATATACACACCCTAATTCACCAGTTTTACACTTTTTTTTTTCATTGAAAACAGTTTTTTATCAACAAATTCTACTTTATTTTAGCAATAACAAAATCAACAAATTCATGCTGTTTTGTTTAGTTAATATCTGTCAGGTTGGTTACAATGGAATTGACGTAAGGGCGAAGCGACATTGCCAGTGTGATTCCAGAAATATTCAATTCACGTATAAAGTCTTGTTCATACCCTCGCGAATTTCGCAGTTTTTCTGCGAATAAAATGTCTGCCGACATGGTTCTGCATCGACGATTAAGTCTTGTTCATACCCTCGCGAATTTCGCAGTTTTTCTGCGAATAAAATGTCTGCCGACATGGTTTTGCATCGACGATTGGTCCGGCATGACTGGCAGCCATTTTATTCGCAGAAAAATTGCGAAATTCGCGAGGGTTTGAACAAGACTTTAGTCCGGCATGACGGGCAGCCATTTTATTCGCAGAAAAATTGCGAAATTCGCGAGGGTTTGAACAAAACTTAACATGGAATATTTTAGTGAATGAGTAAGAAAAATGAGTTGATAACCACAACATTTTCCCATCAACTTTTTAACTGCACCTTTGAAACAATGGTACTTATACTGTTTCTAAATGACTAGCAAAATTCAAATGACGAGACAGATCACGGAAATGTGCGCAAACATAACATGAATACATATGCGCACAAATAATAATGAGCACTTTTCAAATAAAATGAACCTACTTCAATGACTATAACTTATCCCGACAGACCCGATCTCATGCAAACCCAACCAAACTTACCCGACTATACAATACAGTTAGGTTGCGCCTTTTCCATCTGTTGGCGCATGCGCACTTACCAAAAATGAATGTGATCGGACACGTTTATTCAAGTAATTATATTTTCGCAAAATATGCCTCCTAGCTCTGTCTATTTAAAAATATCTTTTGTGTATTCAAAATATCAATACCAAGACTTTTTCCAAATCCTGTTCTCACAACGAAATGGCTTGTTTCATAACAAGGTAGCCAGTATCAATGTCTTTCATTGAATCAACAACAATTTTAACAATTTTTTTTTAACAAAATAATCAACAACAGCGTGTCTTAAAAACTTTACAATACAATGCGACGTTGTCAGATTCCCTAAAATTCCTGAATACTGAATACTCATGAATATGAAGTGTTTGTAGTGGATAGTTTTCAGAAGTATTGGCGCCCTAGAGACTGGCACTTTTTTCACAAATAATAATAATAATGATAGTTCCTCATAAACACTCGAAGAGTGAACCATTCTTAGTGAAGATATTCAGCAAGAAATACGTAAGCAAAGCGAGCACACGCATTCCTATTATTACTTTGTAACTTATGTAACTTATCTCTTACTTCTTGGTGAAGATGTCTGCGAGACAAACACGAGTGCGCGCATTTCCATTACTACTTTGTCGATTTCTGTCAACTTTGAGCAGAAATTTTCATCCCTTGTTACTGAACAAGACCAGAAATACGCGAGCGAAGCGTGCACGCTCGCTTCGCTCGCATATTTCTGGTCTTGTTCACTAACAGATACGGTATGAAGATTATTACTCAAAGTTGACAGAAATCGACAAAGTACTGATGAGAATGCGCGCGCTCGCTTCGCTCGCGTATTTCTGGTCTTGTTCACTAACAGATAAGGTATGAAGATTTCTACTCAAAGTTGACAGAAATCGACAAAGTAGTGATGGGAATGCGCGCGCTCTCGTATTTCTGGTCTTGTTCAGTAACAAGGGATGAAAATTTCTACTCAAAGTTGACAGAAATCGACAAAGTAGTGATAGAAATGCGCGCGCTCGTGTATGTCTCGCAGATATCTTCACCAAGAAGTAAGAGATAAGTTACATTAGTTACAAAGTACTAATAGGAATGCGCGTGCTCGCTTTGCTCACGTATTTCTTGCTGAATATCTTCACTAAGAATGGTTCACTCTTCGAGTGTTTATGAGGAACTATCATTATTATTATTATTTATGAAAAAAGTGCCAGTCTCTAGGGCGCCAATACTTCTGAAAACTATCCACTACAAAAACTTCATATTCATGAGTATTCAGTATTCAGGAATTTTAGGGAATCTGACAACGTCGCATTGTATTGTAAAGTTTTTGAGACTAGCTGTTGTTGATTGTTTTGAAAAAAAAATTGTTAAAATTGTTGTTGATTCAATGAAAGACATTGATACTGGCTACCTTGTTATGAAACAAGCCATTTCTTTGTGAGAACAGGATTTGGAAAAAGTCTTGGTATTAATATTTTGAATGCACAAAAGATATTTTTAAATAGACAGAGCTAGGAGGCATATTTTGCGAAAAAATAATTACTTGAATAAACGTGTCGGATCACATTCATTTTTGCATGCGAAACAGATGGAATCGACGCAACCTAACTGTATTGTATAGTCGGGTAAGTTTGGTTGGGTTTGCATGAGATCGGGTCTGTCGGGATAAGTTATAGTCATTGAAGTAGGTTCATTTTATGTGAGAAGTGCTCATTATTTTTTCTGCGCATGTGTATTCATATTATGTTTACGCACATTTTCGTGATCTGTCTCGTCCTTTGAATTTTGCTAGTCATTTAGAAACAGTATAGGTACCATTGTTTCAAAGGTGCAGTTAAAGTGTTGATGAGAAAATGTTGTGGTTATCAACTCATTTTTCTTACTCATTCACTAAAATATTCCATCTTAAGTTTTGTTCAAACCCTCGCGAATTTCGAAATTTTTCTGCGAATAAAATGGCTGCCAGTCTTGCCGGACTAATCGTCGATGCAGAACCATGTCGGCAGACATTTTATTCGCAGAAAAACTGCGAAATTCTCAAGGGTATGAACAAGACTTTATACGTGAATTGAATATTTCTGGAATCACACTAGCAATGTCGCTTCGCCCTTACGTCAATTCCATTGTTACCAACCTGACAGATATTAAATAAACAAAACAGCATGAATTTATTGATTTTGTTATTGATAAAATATAGTAGAATTTGTTGATAAAAAACTGTTTTCAATGAAAAAAAAGTGTAAAACTGGTGAATTAGGGTGTGTATATTGTGCTGGTGAAAATCAGGAGGCATTTGAATGTGTTTTTCAAAGAAGAAACGTGTGCTAGAAAATGCCAGTTTTCATTCAAAAAAGGCCCGTATCTCCGAAATTAGTTGAGACCGCCAAAAATTTCATTTGGGTTTTTTATTCAGGAGGTCAAACTACGTAAGTACCAAATTTTTTTGATAGCTTGTAGCGCCCGGTTAACGGAATTTTACCAATATTTTTTATGATAAATTATTGCTGACAATTTCTGTTTCTCAGCCCAAAGAGGCATAGACTGTGTGTCCATGTCAACAAATGCGCGTACTCGGATAGTAGGAAACAGGATGTTTCACCTCTTCCGGCTAGCTCAGTACCACCTATCCGAAGTACGGCATTGTCGCAAAAATCTCAGCAACTCCGGAACTCTTCATTCATTTGGAAAACCAGCAGGAACGTGTCTGACATACGAATTCTTTTTGGATTTGTTAGTGTTGCCAACCAACGAGGTTCCATTAATTCGCATGCCAGGCTGTAGATACCTAAAAAGCCAGAAATACTATTTACACTTGCACTTTACTATACACTACAGAGCCTTCCAGAAGTGAGGGCTTCTCTCCTGGGAATTGTCCGAGCCCTCGGGCGACTCCTGGACGACTCTAAAACAGCCATTTGAGCCTTTATTTATACCATTGCCGAACATTTAAGTCGGCCAATGGTATCGCAAAAGTGCTGGTAGGCGGAGCCTATTAGAGCTCTCGCCTCCAGATACACTCCAGTGAGCATTTTTTTAAAAATTTCAAAAACTGTAGTATTTCTGGCAAAAGATAACATCCAATTGAGTTGGCACCATATGGAAAACTTTTTTATTATTCGTTTTATCCTTGATAAAAAGTTCTGCGTGGCATAAATCCTGAAATGAAATAATTAGATATGAATTTTTTGCATTCGTATATGAGGTTTGTCGAAAATGTGAATTTTGCTCAAGAACACAGTACCTTTATTTCTCACAATATCAATAATCTTCAAGAAGAAAAGTTGATCCTAATTGGAAACTACGTTCAGGTATTCAACATTCTCTATCTACCATGAAAAATCAGATTTAGTTATTTTTACTACCTCTTCTCTGTATGAGTAGGTATTGATGATTTATGTCAACAGATCTACATTCAATCTAAAAAATTATGTGCAGTATCAATTCGTCTACACGTCGATATTAAATCTAGAGTATACTAAAAAAACAAATGCATTTTCGATATCAAACGTCAAAATGCTAGTTAGAATTCATACAATACAAGAAATGGCAGCTCTATTTACTTCCGAGGAGAAAATTGAAATAGTTTTGATTCTGGGAGATAATAATAAAACTCGTCGAGAAGCGGCAGTGATTTTTAACAACAGACATCCTGATAGAAATATTCAACATTCAACAGGTACGAGAATTCTGAATAAATTTAAGACTTCTGGAAGTGTTATTATAGTTATTTATGTATCAAGGGCGTAAAGTAGGCGTTTATGGCCTGCGGCGTGGATGATGGCCCGATGGCGTTAGCCGAGGGCCATCACACGCCGAAGGCCTTAAACGCATTTTACGCACGTGATACATACAAAATTTTATGCACTAGCGGTTTTAAAGCGCGAATCACAAATACTGACTTGAATTGCAATGGTCTACACGTTTCATACGTTATGCATACAATAATTAAGGGTAACATAATATGAGGAATGTGAAACTATAGTAGCTGAGTGCTATATTGGAGATTCTATTTCAAATAAATATGAACAAATGTTAGAAAGAGTATTGCTCTACTGAACTGAAATGATTCTAATTCATGTTAGGAATTGCATGAAATGATGTGTGAGTATAGACAATTTGAGAATTTTGTCTACTTTACGGCCCGCCGGGCCATAATGCGCCCACGGGCGGTAAAGTGCCACTTTACGCCCTGCGAACCGGGCGGTAAAGTGTACTTTACCGCCCGCTAGTGCATAAAAATTTTTAATAAAAAACGCAGGAAGCGGATTGCAGATGATAACACTGAATTACAAGTGATGCATCTGTCGTAGAATGTCCAAATATGTTTATGCGAAATAGAATGTCTCTGAGAGAAAATGTAAATGGCAAATATTTTGAAAAAACATAAAATCATCCATACAATCCACAATTTGCTCATACACTGAAAGAAACTTATTATGATGGATGGTTTGAGTTTTGCTCTTTAATATTGGAAAAGTTAGAAAAGGATCCGTTTCTTTTTTCAAGGCATATAATTTTTCTGATGGGCGACATTCACTTCCAATGGAACTGTCAGTTCTCAATTATCGCTGGTGGTGTGGCAGTAATCACCATTTTATGATCCAGACTCGAAGAAATGGGTCACAGATGATGTTAAATCATCTAGTGTCAAAAAAAAGATTTATATCTCTTACAATTAGAATACCTTGATTTACGTAATACATACAATGCTGCTGAAAACAGACACGAAATGTTAGTAAAAATTCAAAAAAATTGTACTATCAAAAGGAAATAGCTAATTCGCGTGGAACCTCCGCGTGGAAAAATTTAATAATACATATTATAAAAAATCACCACAACATACTGGCCTCACCCTTTACAATTATATAGTGAACAACATAAACCATCTATCACTTCCTCTTTTCAAGAAAAGAATGAAAAATATGTTGAAAATGAATGCTTTCTACAGCCTTGACGAATTTGTAAACTTTTGCAAAGATACCTAATTTATATTTTTTATTGTTTGTCGTGTATGTCCCCTTGTACGTTTTTATTAATAAAATGTATTGTATTTTTAACTTTTTTAAATATGTATAACATATCAGTGTTATTAGGCTACTGTGTGTAATATTATGACTTGCCATATCCAAGCACTGCATATCTACAAATGGTAAATAAAGAATTTGAAATTTGAATTTTAATTCAACAAACGTGAATAAAACAGCCTGGAATGTTCTTCTAGAACTGAGTAACAAAAAAACTAAATCACACCATAATATTGAAATTAATAGAGATGGAATAATGTATGTAAATGGCCCTGAAGTATCAAATTTGCTCAACAACCATTTTACAAATGCTCCAAAAGAAGTCATTAAGAAAAGCGACTGGAGTAAAATTGAAAACTTAAAAAATCCAAGAATTGAACTTAATTGCTTTTCCATATAAATAAATAGCCATTTTCTAGTTCCTTCGAATAGTATCGGAATTCCAAACGGTGCTCTACTTGAATACTACAATGATAATCGCAAAAAAGCGTTTGAGTCCTCATTTTCTTTCTCACCTGTTGATGAAAATATTATATACAGAAACCTTCTTAGTATCAGATCTAAAGCTTTCGGCGCAGACGAAATTAATGTAGAAATGCTCTTACTATGTTGCCCTCAAATATTACCTGCTCTCACGCATATCATCAATGCATGTATTTCTACCAGTATATTTCCTTCATCGTGGAAAACTTCTAGAGTTATCCCGCTGCCTAAAAAGAAGAGAATAACTAGCTTTAACGAACTCCGTCCAATATCTATATTACCTGCTCTGTCGAAAGTATTGGAGAAAATTATGAAATCTCAAATAACTTCACACATTAATGAGTATAATTTATTACCAAAGAAACAATCCGGTTTCCGAAGCGGCTTTAGCTGTGCAACAGCGTTATTAGACATTACAGATGATATCTTCAAGGATATAGACGAAGGTAAAACATCAGCTCTTATCTTAATAGACTACTCCAAAGCATTTGATACAATCAACCACCAGATTTTATTTGCCATTTTGCATTTTGTTGGCTGCTCAGATAGTTCTATAAATTTTTTTTTAACAAGCTATTTATCAGATAGATCACAATATGTAGAGACTAAGTCTGGCAAATCTTCTCTGAAGCCTATAAAATACGGTGTTCCACAAGGATCTATTTTGGGACCATTACTTTTTTCCTTGTATATACTTGTAACATTGTAGACGGTCTTGAATATAGCGAGGCATATCTGTATGCCGACGATACACAAATCAAATATTCCTTTCTACATTCAGAGCTACATATAGCTAAGAATATTATCAACCAAGAACTCGACAAACTTGTAAAAGCTTCTAAACAACATTTTCTCACTATCAACTCTTCGAAAACCAATGTTCTTGTTTTAGGTAGAAATAAAAAAAAAGTGGAGAATGAAATTGATATTATAATAGATGGCAAACACTTATCATGTACTAATGTAGCCAGAAATCTTGGACTAGAACTTGATACTGACTTGCGTTTCAAACATCATGTTAGCAAATGCATTAAAAGGGCTTATACAAACTTAAAATTATTATATCCCCATCGCCATGTTATTCCACAAACTTTAAAAATTAAATTGACAGATTCTCTTGTATTAAGTCATTTCAACTACTGCGACACTGTTTATGGCCCATGTCTTGATAATACGGACTTGAATCGTATTCAGAGAGTGCAAAAATCATGTCTTAGGAACATCTTTGGAATAAGGAAATTTGAATCGGTGAGTCACAAATTGAAGGATGCCAATTGGATATCTATGATAGAGCGTCGAGAACTTCACTCAGCTTGTCTTTTTCATAAAATTATCATCAATAAATCACCTCCATATCTTTATAATAAAATAACCTATAGAAGCGATGTCCACAATTTGAATTTGAGATATCGAGATATTATCTCTCCTCCTTCACATAGAACCTCGATGTTTCGCAGGTCTTTTACGTTTAACATCTATAAACTCTATAACAAAGTAGACAACAATCTGAGATGTCTGTCGGTGTCAGGTTTCAAAGTAGCCTATAAGAATATGTTACTAAATAGGCATTGAATTTGTATGTATTACAAGTCAGATCAGGTTATTTTGTCTTTGTATAAATATTTGCTCCTTATCATTTCCTTTTTCTCTCGCAAAAATATGATTGAGACTTTTCTGGAAGATTTTGTATTCTTAAATTGTATGAATGGTAAAATACTTATGAACCTTGTTGGGGATGGCACTAGAAATCAGTCTCGACTGTTTGTCATCTCCGTTTTTGTGGTTTGCTTGATGTACTATTCCAATTCTATTGTCTTTTTTGTTATTGTACTTTGGCAAACTTCAAAATAAACGTTGTTATTATTATTATTATTATTATTATTATTATTATTATTATTATTATTATTATTATTATTATTATTATTATTATTATTATTATTATTATTATTATTATTATTATTATTATTATTATTATTATTATTATTATTATTATTATTATTATTCTTATTATTATTATTATCCTTAGGAGTGTACCAGTCAGGCCCTGTCTCCGGTGCTCCGACCCATCCGGAGGGCGCGCTGGTGTCGTTAACCCCAATAACCACTCCCTACATCCGTAGGGTGAGTGATTATTGGGTCCGAGAATCGTGTGCCCTGAGTAGACGAAGCGAACCAAGTATAACGGCCTTCTGCATTCTTGCTGCTAAGATTTCTGCCATATTACGGCAAGCAGGTATTATTTTCAAATTGGAGAGCAGTGTGTCCATCATTCCACCAAGGACTCCTATGATCAGAACCACCATTTTGACAGAATGGTCCGGATATAACCTGCGGAGTTCAAAGAGAAGATCTCGATATTTAGTCCGTTTTTCCTCCTCTTTTCGAACGATATTAATTTCGCCTGGAGCGGAAAACTCCATGACGAATATCGTTCTACTTTGGTGGTCGAGGAGGACAACATCAGGCTTATTGGCTTGTATTTGCCTGAGGGTGGGGAATGAGTAGTTCCAATAGATTCGGCATCTCTCATTCTCCACCACGGACTCAATATCCCCCGGAGCATAAGGCAACACCGGTGTCTCGTCTATACCGTACGAGTGTCGTAGGTGGTAGTACAACACTCGTAGCGCCGCGTTATGCCTGTGGATATAGTCTGAGACCGCAAAAGATGGGCATGCTGATAGCAAATGCATTACGGTCTCAGGTGCCCCACGACATGCCCTGCATCGGGTGTCAGGGACGTCTATACCCATCACGCGACTACGGTAGACGAGGGTGTTGAAGACACCATCCTGGCAGGCCATTATGAATCCCTCGGTCTCCGACTTTAGCTCACTCGACCTGAGGAAGGCAAAGGTCAAGCTTTTGGATAAGCCAAGGTCTTCGATGTTGTGAAAGAAGACGCCATGCATTGGCTTATCCATATGTAGCTGTAGCAGGACCTCTGTCTCCGCAGCTTTGATGTGAGCTTTTTGCTGAACGGGTCCCAACTCGGTGACAGAGTTTGGGTTAGCCCGTTCAGTGTCGAATACGAGACCGAGTTCATCGGCCGCACGGGTTGCTGCCTTAAAAAGAAATGCTCCAATCCCTGCTTTTTCATGGTCGCGGACCATGCAGAGAAGGGGATCTGAACTCCTGATGACTTTACAGGCCCCATCCAGAACCATTCTGTTATGCATACACTCCAAACTCAAAAGTCCACGGCCTCCCCGTTGTCTGGGAAAGTATAACCGTGGAACGGACGATTTAAGATGCAAGCACCTATTGAGATGCATCACTTTGCGAGTTTTAACGTCGAGTTGTCGCAGCTCTTCCTTAGTCCACTTCATTACTCCGAAAGAGTAGAGAAGGATCGGAACGGCAAGCATATTGGTTGCAGCAACTTTGTTCTTCCCCGACAGTTCTGATGACCAGATCTGTCGGAGTTTGTGCTGATACTTGCCGCGGAGAGAGTTCTTAACTGTGAATACCTCTTGGGAGTGGCGTTGCTCCACCCCTAGGTAAGTATACGTCTCTCCGGCATCCAGATGATGTAGGATGCTTCCGTCTACGAGCTGGACATCCTCTCCGTATTCCTCGCATCGTCCTCTTTTAAGATGAACCGTGGCACATTTGTCGATCCCAAATTCCATTCCGATAGCATGCGTGTACTCTTCCACCACCCTAAGGGACTGATGTAGGTCCCTTTCTCCAGAGGCATATAATTTTAGGTCATCCATGTAGAACAAATGGGTGACTTTATGCCTCCGGTTGCTGGGGGTGCCGCAGTTGTACCCACGGGTATTCCTAAGTACAACGGACAATGGCAATAGTGAGATGCAGAAGAGAAGAGGGCTGAGGGAGTCTCCCTGAAACACGCCTCTTCTAATGATGACCTGCTCTGTTTGGACTGTGTCTCTACCAGATCTTATGGTGAAGCGAGTCCTCCAGAGTGGCATCAGTTGTCCAATACATCCCACTATTTGATCGGGTACCTCAAGACATCTGAGCAAATGCATGATTAACTCATGCGATGTTGTATCAAATGCCTTGCGGTAATCGATCCAGGCCATCGAAAGGTTACGCTTATACTGCACGGAGTCCTGCGTGATACATCTATCGATGAGCAGGTTCTCCTTGCAGCCGGCGACCCCTTTCTTTGACCCTCTTTGCTCATATATCCGTTCGTACACCGGATCAACTGCGGAGAGAATGCGCGTGTATAAGATGCGTGTAAACAACTTATAACACGCATTCAAGCATGTTATCGGCCTGTAATTCTTCGGATCAGACAAATCTCCGTTTTTGGGGATGAGCACGGTTCGCCCCTCGACAAACCACTCCGGAATCTGCTGCTTCCCATCTAGCCATGAGTTAAAAACTCTAGCCAGATGGCGGTGGGTTGTTGGAAACTTTTTCCACCAATAGATATTCAACCCATCAGGGCCTGGAGCAGCGAAATTCTTAGAACCTTTTAGGGCCCTTCGAACTTCTTCCGTGGTTATCGGATTGCGCAGATCATTGTGCTCATGCTGCCGAAGCGTCCTGCAGTAAGCATCGACTGCTATGGTCATTAGCCATGTGTTCTGGATAGGCCTTGTTACTAACTCCATACGCCACTTTAGGAGCAGCACTGTTAATTTTTAACGCAACAGTGAATCGTGGAGGATTATTCCCAGCCGACACGAGCCTCAGCCATTCAGACTTTCACATCTGAAAATGAAAAAAGATCGCACCGTCTGGGAATCGAACCTGCAATCTCTCGATTACCAGGCGAGCGCTTAACCACTGCGCTAATCCCCGCCCTTATTATTATTATTATTATTATTATTATTATTATTATTATTATTATTATTATTATTATTATTATTATTATTATTAATTTTTTTTTTCTCCTTAGGAGTGTACCAGTCAGGCCCTGTCTCCGGTGCTCCGACCCATCCGGAGGGCGCGCTGGTGTCGTTAACCCCAATAACTACTCCCTACGTCCGTAGGGTGAGTGACTATTGGGTCCGAGAATCGTGTGCCCTGAGTAGACGGAGCGAACCAAGCATAACGGCCTTCTGCATTCTTGCTGTTAAGATTTCTGCCATATTACGGCAAGCCGGTATTATCTTCAAGTTAGAGAGCAGTGTGTCCATCATTCCACCAAGGACTCCTATAATCAGAACCACCATTTTGACAGAATGGTCTGGATATAACCTGCGGAGTTAAAAGAGAAGATCTCGATATTTAGTCCGTTTTTCCTCCTCTTTTTGAACGATATTCATTTCGCCTGGAGCGGAAAACTCCATGACGAATATCGTTCTACTTTGGTGGTCGAGGAGGACAACATCAGGCTTATTGGCTTGTATTTGCCTGAGGGTGGGGAATGAGTAGTTCCAATAGATTCGACATCTCTCATTCTCCACCACGGACTCAATATCCCCCGGAGCATAAGGCAACACCGGTGTCTCGTCTATACCGTACGAGTGTCGTAGGTGGTAGTACAACACTCGTAGCGCCGCGTTATGCCTGTGGATATAGGCTGAGACCGCATAAGCTGGACATGCTGATAGCAAATGCATTACGGTCTCAGGTGCCCCACGACATGCCCTGCATCGGGTGTCAGGGACGTCTATACCCATCACGCGACTACGGTAGACGAGGGTGTAGAAGACACCATCCTGGCAGGCCATTATGAATCCCTCGGTCTCCGACTTTAGCTCACTCGAACTGAGGAAGGCAAAGGTCAAGCTTTTGGATAAGCCAAGGTCTTCGATGTTGTTGAAGAAAACACCATGCATTGGCTTATCCATATGCAGCTGTAGGAGGACCTCTGTCTCCGCAGCTTTAATGTGAGCTTTTAGCTGAACGGGTCCCAACTCGGTGACAGAGTTTGGGTTAGCCCGTTCAGTGTCGAATACGAGACCAAGTTCATCGGCTGCACGGGTTGCTGCCTTAAAGAGAAATGCTCCAATCCCTGCTTTTTCATGGTCGCGGACCATGCAGAGAAGGGGATCTGAACTCCTGATGACTTTACAGGCCCCATCCAGAACCATTCTGTTATGCAGACACTCCAAACTCAAAAGTCCACGGCCTCCCCGTTGTCTGGGAAAGTATAACCGTGGAACGGACGATTTAGGATGCAAGCTCCTATTGAGATGCATCATTTTGCGAGTTTTTACGTCGAGTTGTCGCAGCTCTTCCTGAGTCCACTTCATCACTCCGAAGGAGTAGAGAAGGATCGGAACGGCAAGCATATTAGTTGCAGCAACTTTGTTCTTCCCCGACAGTTCTGACGACCAAATCTGTCGGAGTTTATGCTGATACTTGCCGCGGAGAGAGTTCTTAACTGTGATTACCTCTTTGGAGCGGCGTTGCGCCACCCCTAGGTAAGTATAAGTTTCTCTGGCATCCAGATGATGTAGGATGCTTCCGTCTACGAGCTGGACATCCTCTCCGTATTCCTCGCATCGTCCTCTTTTGAGATGAACCGTGGCACATTTGTCGATCCCAAATTCCATTCCAATAGCATGCGTATATTCTTCCACCACCCTAAGGTACTGATGTAGGTCCCTTTCTCCAGAGGCATTTAATTTTAGGTCATCCATGTAAAACAGGTGGGTGACTGTATGCCTCCGGTTGCTGGGGGTGCCGCAGCTGTACCCACGGGTATTCCTGAGTGCAACGGACAATGGCAATAGTGAGATGCAGAAGAGAAGAGGGCTGAGGGAGTCTCCCTGAAACACGCCTCTTCTCATGATGACCTGCTCTGTTTGGACTATGTCTCCACCAGATTTTATTGCGAAGCGAGTCCTCCAGAGCGGCATCAGTTGTCCAATGCATCCCACTATTTGATCGGGTACCTCAAGGCATCTGAGAAAATGCATGATAAACTCATGCGATGTTGTATCAAATGCCTTGCGGTAATCGATCCAGGCCATCGAAAGGTTACGCTTGTACTGCACGGAGTCATGCGTGATACATCTATCGATGAGCAGGTTCTCCTTGCAGCCGGCAACCCCTTTCTTTGACCCTCTTTGCTCATATATCCGTTCATACACCGGATCAACTGCGGAGAGAATGCGTGTGTATAAGATGCGCGTAAACACCTCATAACACGCATTCAAGCATGTTATCGGTCTGTAATTCTTCGGATCAGACAAATCTCCGTTTTTGGGGATGAGCACGATTCGTCCCTCGACAAACCACTCCGGAATCTGCTGCTCCCCATCTAGCCATGAGTTGAAAACTCTAGCCAGATGGCGGTGGGTTGCTGGAAACTTTTTCCACCAATAGTTATTCAATCCTGGAGCAGCAAAGTTCTTTGAGCCTTTGAGGGCTCTTTGAACTTCTTCCGGGGTTATCGGATTGCGCAGATCATTGAGCTCAGACTGCCGAAGCCTCCTGCAGAATTCTCGGAACTGCGCTAGGGCTGGAGTATCTACATTGATTGGTTGCGGATACTCATAGATGTTCTTCCAGAAGGTTTCCACCCGATCAACTGCCGGCGGGTTATCAACAACACGTGGAGGCTCTTGAAATAAAAGAGAAGGTTTATCGCGGAACTTCAAGTTTTCCGCGACTCCTCTCGCTCGCCTCACTAGTGACTTCTTTGCAGCCACTAGCATTCGTATCCTATCAAGACAGTGATGTTTGATGGTAAACAGCACCCCTTGTTTCAATGTGTGGTGAGCTCGTCTTAATTTTGCGGCAATTCGCCGCACTGCAGGCGTGAAAGGTCTATTGGCCGCCACGTAGTCCACCACACACTGGATACGAGACGCGTGTTGTCTCGCCGACTTGATCTTAGCTTCCATCTTGTGTACGCGTCGCTCATGCCTCCCAACTACAGCGGTGGTGTCCCTCCTCTGCGTTTGGGTTAGAGTATGAGCGGCGTCATACACGACAGAATTGATCTGCCAGATATCAGCCTCTTCTGGAAGAACATCGCCGATCTCCGCATCCACTCGTGCCAGTTCTTGTGGCTTCAGGGGCTTCATATGGTGAAGTGCCCTGCGAGTTCTGATGTCCTCCATCGGTGTTATGATGCGAGCATTCTCCACAGCCAGACCGACACGTGGCATAACTTGTGCCACTTCGATAACCGGCTGAGGAGGTGCTCTGACATATCCTCGTCTCCGAAGATGAGATACATAATCCCTAAGATTTTGGACGGAAAAGGCGGCATGCTCTGGGTGTCTTTCACACCACAGAGCTTGCATTCTCGCCATGTATCATCTCCGGGCGGGCTCACTGCTCTCGTAGCAATGCATAAGACCGTCCCTTAATCCATCCGTCCACTCAAAACGTCCGTTTTCATAGCGTAAGTCGTCAGCTGGCAAATCATCGTTGTTGGCCCCACCACCTTGCCTTTGACCCCTAATCCGAGGGAGTCGGTTGTGGGGGCCTCTTCCCCGATTATTTGGAACCGAGTGTTAGGGTTTACTGGGGGGTTAACCCAGTAAACCCACGGCCGACACCGGAGGGAAAGATGCCACTTCCCTCCCGGATGCGCATGAGCTGCCGGTCCGATTTTGCATCCTTTGCTCGAGTAGGTGGTGTCGCAACTCACCAGGGCCTTAGGTGTTGGTTGACCTCCCTGCCTATATTATTATTATTATTATAATTTATTTTTTTTCCCCGTTGGGAATGTACCAGTCAGGCCCTGTCTCCGGTGCTCCGATACATCCGGAGGGCGCGCTGGTGTCGTTAACCCCAATAACCACTCCCTACGTCCGTAGGGTGAGTGACTATTGGGTCCGAGAATCATGTGCCCTGAGTAGACGGAGCGAACCAAGGATGACGGCCTTCTGCATTCGCTAAGATTTCTGCCATATTACGGCAAGCAGGTATTATCTTCAAGTTGGAGAGCAGTGTGTCCATCATTCCACCAAGGATATTATTATTATTATTATTATTATTATTATTATTATTATTATTATTATTATTATTATTATTATTATTATTATTATAATTATTATTATTATTATTGTTATTATTATTATTATTATTATTATTATTATTATTATTATTATTATTATTATTATTATTATTATTATTATTATTATTATTATTATTATTATTATTATTATTATTATTATTATTATTATTATTATTATTATATTTCTAAACCACTTTTTGGCTATAGAACTAGAAACACTACTGAAAGCTAAATTGAAAAACAAACATTCGGCAGTAAATGACGAAATACCTCTTTTTATATTGAAAAAATGTTTAAATAGCATTATTGAACCCATAACTTTCTTAGTGAATTTATCTTTCTCCACTGGTAAATTTCCTGATAGCCTGAAAACAGGAAAAATAATTCCCATTCATAAAAAGGGTTCTGTTTACTGATGGATAACTATAGGCCGATTACAATTACGTCCAGCTTCTCGAACATCTTTGAGTATTCATTTTTAGATCGACTCCTGAAATTTTTAAAAAAGTTTGATTTTCAAAGCATAAACCAACACGGATTTAGAAGTGATCATTCAACAAATATAGCTGCAATTTCATTTTTTCAAACAGTTGCAGAATATTTTGAAAAAAGATAATGTCCTGCGGAGATCTTTGGTGATCTCAGCAAGGCATTCGACTGTGTTTACCATCAGATTTTATTATCAAAACTGTATAACTATGGAGTTAGGGGTTCAGCTCTTGGTTGGATTTATTCCTTCTTGGTTAACAGACTGCAATACGTTAACATACCAGGACAAATCAATTCTGAAACTAAATCAGTAAATATAGGTGTTCCGCAAGGGTCTATACTTGGGCCAATTTTATTCCTGTTGTACACCAATGATCTTGATGAGTACCTAACAGAGTCCTATCTAACGATGTATGCTGATGACACATCTTTGATTCTATCGGATAAGGACGAAATCAAAATACAACAAAAAAGTGAACAAGTTTTGAACTTTATATATGAATGGTGCAGCTTGAATTGTTCATATTTGAATGCGTCCAAAATACAAATCGTGAAATTTCACAACTGGCGAAAAACATGTTTACCATCAACTGTCTGCGTCAACGATGTATTAATAGATATAATACAAATGAAACAAAATTCCTGGGTCTGGTCATAACAAAAAACTTTCATAACCCAAATACACGAGGAAAAGAAAATGTTTATATTCCACATTATAAATACAGGGTATCACAAAACTCACCAGCATATATGGGTTTGATGATCTATAACAAATTGCCAAAAGAAATTTAAAAAACTAATGAAAGCAGGAAGTTTATTGCAGCACTTAAAAAATTCCTTATTAAAAATTGTTTTTATTCGTTGGATGCATGTGATATAATAAACATATATCCAGAACCTTCATTATAAATATGTACAGTGCTAGTTAGTATTGTTCTGTTCCATTCTGTCCGATATTCCGCTATGTTTGACTATCCATATAAATTAATATGTATGATTTATTGAAAAAAAATGAATGTAACTACTGGGTAATTATATTGTGCAATTGTCCTCATATACATTTTTTGTGTGTTCTTTGTTTTGTAGTTGTTATCTGTTATTATTTATGTATCCAATACTGTGACGTATCCAATATCATGTAAATGATCAAAAGGACCAATAAAATTATTATTGAATGATGGTTTTTCGGGTTTTTAGGCCGACGTTTATTTAGAGAAAATCTCGACGTTTCGCCAACACGGGTGGTTGGCATTTTCAAGAGAAATGTTTACAGCTCCGATCACTGAACACTACTTGTTTGGTATGCGTTGTCTCAGTCAGTATTTATGGGTCGACGTGCTCGTACCTGCGTCCGGTGCCATCGTCCCTGCGTCGGGTACCCCCTCGGATTCATTAATTATTCGGTATGGTGTTATTACCGTTTTTTTGAGTATAGGTAGCTATGCTTTGTTCAATTGTAACCCTTCTTCAATTCTGTTGAAATGGACAATTTGCAATAAAAGTCAATTTCCAAATTATGCCCTCATTATGAATAACCAAGAAGCAAATGAGTCTTTAGTGGAAGAATAAGTTTCATATAATTCATAAATATTGTAAAATCCACTCTTAAAATTTTCCTAATTTGCCGATGTCATCACGTGACAGCAAATGCGCCTACTATTGGTGTGACGTCAAATGGTCGAGGCTGTCATGCTTGAAGTTTGTAGGTTATGTTTTTATTTTGATTACTGTCAGTTTTCACTGTTTTCAGATCAGTAAAGTTGTGTGTTTAGTGTCGTTAACTTTGTATTCAGTTGGTATAATTCAATTACGGTCGTTGTTGAAAGATATTTATTGCATTCATTCATTGTTTTATTGTCATCTTGTGTTTGGTTCACCATATGGAACC
Source organism: Chrysolina oricalcia (assembly GCA_944452925.2). NCBI lineage: Eukaryota > Metazoa > Arthropoda > Insecta > Coleoptera > Chrysomelidae > Chrysolina > Chrysolina oricalcia. The sequence continues at coordinate 3,654,698 of OX101813.2, forward strand.
CGGATTTCAAAAGGCAGACAGTGATAATCTACCAAAAATCGACTCTATTATGATGGCTCTGTTTTTTGGACGTAATCCGGACTTCATAAGTGCCGAAATGAGAGGAATAAAAGCTTTAAGGTAAGTGTTTTCATGCCTAGCAGAATCAAAGAGTTATCTCTCGATCTTCCCAAGAAAACTTGAAATGCAAGGTTAGATATTTCAGAATGAAGAAAAGATTTGTGCATGAAATACCAATTCATATTATAAGGTTCCCTTTTCATTATTTATATTTTCATTATTTCTTTCGTTTTTGTCGTGTCCAGGCACAGAAAAAAACAATTTACTGGGACTATTGACCGACGGGAAAAACTGGCGAATATGGACACTTTACCGATTTTAACGAAATTTTCACAGATGCCTTAAAACAGCGAATAATTGATGAGATAGTTTTTTTTTTTGCGGAAAGCACGTTTTTGGATTTTTTCGATAAAATGTGTGGCAGTAGGTACATACCCTATAAGTATACAAATTATAACTAGTTTATTGAACCAACTGTCTGCTTCTGTGCTGTCTATTCACTTCCAACAAATACCAGTAACTATAAAATGCTAATTTCAAGCCATACAAGAAACGATTCATACTGGGAACGGTTTTAAATTATCATTAGTTTCAATTCATTTGAAATTGAAATCCATAACATTGATATAAATTAAATTGTCAAATGTCAAACACGGTGAAGTCTGCAAAGATAACAAAGCGACGTTGCCAGTTTTATTTTAATTCCTGCAAACCGGGATCATTTTGAAGGTTTTTGAAATTATGTTGAAAAGAACTAAAAAATTGTTGAATTTGAGTCTGTATTTTGTGTTGATGAAATGACGGGGGGCTTGAGAGGTTGACTGGAGAACGTATGCGGAAACATCGGTTTTTATTTTCTTTGGAATGGCATTTTTCTGAAGGAATGAACCCGCTTACGTCATATTTACCGAGCTCAACTTCGGCATTTCTTGCGACTCTGCACGCAGATCCAATCTTTTGAAGTGAAAGGAGGTAGTGAGAGTTTAGCTACAGAAGTTTCTCACGATCCCATTACTTTTTGGCGCTTAAAACGTCACAGTGCTCACCGTCATTATGCTCGCTCCGATCTCCCCCTTTTACGTCCCGATCTTACTGATAAGACAGATCTTATCTTTTAATGTAAAAGAAGAGAGAACAACCTGACCTAACTGTGGCACTTTTGTTACAGACATTGCTTTCGATCCCTTTACTTTTTAACATTGAAACAGTAAATTGAGATAGTTGCTCGCTGCGCTCACGGTCATTGTGCTCGCTTCGCTCGCCCCTATTGGGCAACGACGACTGCACACACATTTAATATTTTAACGTAAAAGAAGGGAAAATCACCTAACCTAACTTCGTCATTTTTTCTGCTGTTGTTTACGGTTCGATCACTTTTTAGCGTTGAAAGCGTTAACAAAAATAGTTGCTCGCTGCGCTCGCCGTCATGTTATGCTCGCTTCGCTCACCCCTATTCCGCCCCGACAACTGCACACATGACGAAAAAGAAGGGAAAACCACCTAACCTAACTTTGGCACTTTCGTTACAGAATTTGCTGACTATTCAATCACTTTTCAACGTTAAAAACGTAAACAAAAATAGTTGCTTGCTGCGCTCACCGTCACTATGCTCGCTTCGCTCGCCCCTGTTCCGCCCCGACAACTGCACACAGATTCCATTTCCTAAGGTAAAAGAAGGGAAAACCATACCTAACCTAACTTTGGCACTTTTGTTACAGAACTTGCTTACGATCCGATCACTTTTTAGCGTTGAAACCCTAAATGAAAATAGATGCTCGCTGCGCTCGCCGTCATTATGCTCGCTTCGCTCGCTCATATTCTGCCTCGATAACTGCTCACAGATTCCATATTTTAACGCAAAAGAAGGGAAAATCACCTAACCTAAATTGGAACCCTTGGAAATATTCGCAATTTTTTTTGTGATTTGACTCATACGGCGAAAAAATAATTGTTATGTAGTAATATCTAACTCCAGACTGAAAAATTAAATGTTATCATTCATCATTCAGCGCAATTTTTTCGCCGTGTACGTCGAATCGGAGGAAAATTGCGGAAATTCGCAAGGATATGAACGAGCCTTTAGGAGGTGGACGCACGCTAACGAAGTAAAAGTTGGCAACGTTGCATTTGAATGTATCCACCCGATCCGATCACGTTCATGAGAGCTGTCATTGAATTTGTCAAATATTTTTGAAAATCGAGTTTAAAATTTGAACTCCGTAATTTCTTGAGCTTCATTCAGTCAATTAATCTCCTTTATACTTCTGAGAGTTGATGTTTATAGTTAATGACCAGTTATTTGGATTGGATATTACGTGAATTACGTGACTAGGGAGTATTTGTGAAGTGACCACTGTAAAGGATTTTCGCCAAAAAAAAGACAGACATTTCCGCGGAAAAATTTCGATTGGTAAAGTAATTTTATCATGTTTTATACAATTTGTGCAAATTTCATGAAAATCGGTAAAGTGTCCACATTCGCAAGTTTTACCGACCGACGTATTAGTACACATTGGAACAATACAATATTTTAGAAATCCTCTGCTTTTGTCTTCCATTCTATCACTACATGTAGTTATCCAGCATCCAGCAAGAACAAGCAAATTAAATTTCAGAACGTTTAGACCAATATAAACGAGCCTGGTACTTTATTCTCTAAAATTCCTAATGACTCTATTGACAACAATAACACAAATGAACCATCTGACGTCACAAGATGGCCGCCGATAATCGCGCGCGTTTTCGTGTAAATTTGAATCCTAGTTCATGTTTTAATTTATTACTGGGTGAAATATTCGAAATATACTTCCACAATTGTACAGACATGAATGATTCAAGATGTAGACTAATATATATTTTTTTCGGAAGATATGCAAGTTGCTCATTGTTGGGATGTTTTTTGATTTCGATTGCTTCTCTGAAGAGTCTTGGATAATATGCATGTGTTGTGACAATTACTCGGGTTTCTTCGAACTTCACTCTGTGATTGTTATTGTTAAGCGCATGTTCTGCGACAGCGGATTTTTCTGAGTGTCCTAACCGGCAATTGGCCTTGTGTTCCTTTATTCTGGTATTTGTGGAACGCTTCGTGTTTCCGATATAAACGTTGCCACAGGTGCATGGAATGCGGTACACCCCAGATGAGCTTAGTTCATCACGTTTATCCTTCGCCGATCTCAAGTGATCCTTCGGTTTCTTTGAAGGTTTATATATGGTTTTGATATCATACTTTCGTAGTATACGGCCAATCCGATCTGTGACCCTAGGAACATACGGTAGGAATGCTTTACTTTGTTCCTGGCAGCCATTCGATCCACTGTCGCTAGAGTTCTTTCTTTTGCGTTTTATACACCGATCAATTCCGCTTTCATTATAACCATTTGAAAGAAGTGTGCTTTTCAAGTGTTTCAGCTCCGCTTCCAAATATTCGCAATTTTTCTCATATTGGCAATACAGCATCAAATCAAAGGTTTGGCTATTGACCCAAGTGACATTCTAGTCAGCTTCGATGTGGTGTCCCTATTTACGAAGGTACCATTAGATGAAGCCATGAGGGGAATAGAACTACTGTTCCCAAGCGATATCTCAAAACTTTTTGAATTATGTTTAACATCGTCGTACTTTGTTTTCGACAACAAAATATACGTACAATTAGATGGAGTCTCAATGGGAAGCCCACTGAGCCCACTTATTGCAAATTTTGTCATGCAAAAGCTAGAGAAACAAGCAATAGAGACGGCAAAGTACAAACCCAAGGTATGGTTGCGATATGTAGACGACACGTTCATAATTTGGAGTCATGGACTGGAAAAACTCAACAAATTCCTTGAGCACATTAACAGGATGCACCCGAATATACAATTCACAATGGAAGTTGAAAAGGATAGGGAACTGCCCTTCTTAAACGTTCTCATGTTTCGAAAAGAAGGACGTTTGGGGCACAAGGTATATAGAAAACCAACGCATACTGATCGATACCTCCACAGTACCTCAAATCATTATCCGTGTCAAAAACAAGGAATAATCAAAACACTAGTAAACCGAGCCAGAAGAATATGTGAACCCGAATATTTGGAAGCGGAGCTGAAACACTTGAAAAGCGCACTTCTTTCAAATGGATATAATGAAAGCGAAATTGATTGGTGTATAAAACGCAAAAGAAAGAACTCTAGCGACAGTGGATCGAATGGCTGCCAGGAACAAAGTAAATCATTCCTACCGTATGTTCCTAGGGTCACAGATCGGATTGGCCGTATACTACGAAAGTATGATATCAAAACCATATATAAACCTTCGAAGAAACTGAAGGATCACTTGAGATCGGCGAAGGATAAACGTGATGAACTAAGCTCATCTGGGGTGTACCGCATTCCATGCACCTGTGGCAACGTTTATATCGGAACCACGAAGCGTTCCACAAATACCAGAATAAAGGAACACAAGGACAATTGCCGGTTAGGACACTCAGAAAAATCCGCTGTCGCAGAACATGCGCTTAACAATAACAATCACAGAGTGAATTTCGAAGAAACCCAAGTAATTGTCACAATACATGCATATTATCCAAGACTCTTCCGAGAAGCAATCGAAATCAAAAAACATCCCAACAATTTCAACAGAATTGAAGAAGAGTTACAATTGATTAAAGCATGGCTACCTGTTCTCAAGAAAACGGTAATAACACCATACCGGGAAATTAATGAATCCGAGGGGGTACCCGACGCAGGGACGATGGCACCGGACGCAGGTACGAGTACGTCGACCCATAAATACTAGCTGAGACAACGCATACCAAACAAGTAGTGTTCAGTGATCGAAACTGTAAACATTTCTCTTCAAAATACCAACCACTCGTGTTGGCGAAACGTCGAGATTTTCTCTAAATAAACGTAGGCCTAAAAACCCAAAAAACCATCATTCATCCAACGATGGCCGCGAAAGCCTTTCACAATTTGTAAAATTACTATTGTTATTATATCGCGATTTTGCAAAAACTACGTATCGGACAATAACCATCTTGCGCACAGTTAAACCAAATGTTATTATCTATCAGTTTCCGCAATATTGTTTTTCCACCTTCAGATATTTGAAAATTATGAATTTTTGAAAAATGGTTTCTTTTTCGAGGTTTTCCCGGATTTTTTCAGTGAAAAATGCACCGATCTGGGCGTATAAAGAACCATTTTGTAGGTTTTGTAAAACTCTACAGAAGATATTTTCGAAAAAAATAAAAGAATTGTAATTTTTTTCACTATTTCTTCTGTAAAAAAATCCACAAAGCGATTTTGCTGGGACGAAAACCGGGATTTTTATATAACTATCTCATAAAAAGTAGTATAATAATAGACCATTTGTGTTTTTTTATTTTGTGTAAAAAGAGCCTCTTATTTTTATCTACAGCTTGGCCAAAGGAACACCAAAAAAAATCAGTGTTTTAGACTTTCATGGACTGGAAAACTGGGGTGTGATTGAAGTCATTTTATAATATCAAGGTGTAATAGAAAAAACTGGAGTGATATTTTGAACGTATATTTGTCAACTATTTATAATTGCCTGAATAATGGTTAATACTATCAAAAACATCTTGGAAAAATTAGAGTCGTCTAGGTAAGAATTTGGTACTTTTTGTTCCATATTTGCTTTTATTTCCATTCTTCATAAGTCCACTTTTTTTTATTCCAACATACCACTGAGGATTAATTTTTGACTGGTACGTGGAATATTGTCCTTGGAAGTTTTCTATGAAAATGGTTCCTTCATTTGATGAGTTTTCCTACGAACAAAATGAAGCGATTAAGTAATACGATTGTAGGGATTGAAACTCTTGGATTTCTTCATCTTGTCTACACATATTTGTAAACGGAAATATCATCAAATTCCAGGAAATGGTTTGGTGGAAATGATTGCCACGTGCACATTCTCTTGACTTGTGCATCTCAGGACTTTCTGCTGATTCATGCCTCTCTGATTTTATAGACCTTTTCTTATCAATGATCCACCATGCCCACAAAAATAACTGTAGGTTTATTCAGAATATTGTACTACCTAATCCACTTTTCATTAATTTGTTACGGATGTTTAGTCAAGTACTATCGTTTACTATTCATGAAATTGGAATGAATATTATTTTTGTATTTTTTGCATTGGAAGGTATAGAAAAATTTCGTTAAACATAACATCAACGTTATCCACCACTTTTAGTCCGAGAGCCGACCACTGAATGATATAGGAGCCTTAGTCCTCAGCCAGTCAATTGACTAGGCAACCATTTTTAGGATTTATTTTATTTTTGTATAGTTGCTTAGCTTATTAGTTGATGCATGATTTCAGCATCAAATAAAAGCTTGAACTTTCTAGTTTTAGAAAAAAATTGGTTGCAAACCTGTGACCGTTAAAAATTTTGGCAGCCCACTTTGAAGACGGGCAACCCGAGTGTACACTATACAGGGTGGGTCACGGTCGATGGTACCTTAGACGTTTACGGAGAACGGGACATACGCTCATTCTGAAAATTTGGTTTCTCAAGTAGTTGCTTTTGGTCTATCGATCTAAATTATTTTCAGCAATACAGCGTTGCCGCTTATACCAGAAAGTAGCAGCATCTTTGTTATTTCAAATGGGTCACCCTGTATATTACGGCATTTTTGAACGTGTCATTCCTTTCTGATTATTTCTGCCTCATACTCCCCTATACCTATCTTTAACGGTTTTTGAGATATTGGTTATTTTCCATATTTTTTATCCAAAACATAGCTCGAATTGAATGTTTATTTCTGCGGTATTTGGATTCTTAAGAAGTTGCAATTTTGTGTTTAGTTCATCAAGATCATGTACATTAATTCTGCATAGAGAAGTTTGTTCTGCGTTATACAGGGTCGTTCAAAATTCATGATCTTACTGCTATATACGAAGAGGGTTGAAAGTGCGTTTTTTTAAATGGAACATCCTGTATATTATGAAATATCCTGAAAGATGACTAAATTCTCTTCGAATTGATATATCATGTTCCTATACCTAAATAGCCAGAATTCCGAGATAATAGCAATTTTCACTTGTAATCTCTCGAGTGCTTGCAGTATTGCCGGAAATTTTTCGAGTACATGCCTTTTTTGAAAATTACCCGAGTCGCGAAGCGACGAGGGTAGTTTTCTTTGAAAATTCATGCACGAGATAAATTTACAGCAATTAATTCAAGCACGAGGAAGATTCGGTATACATGACACCAGTGCACAGTGCACAAGACCTGCGTCAACGAGTGATCAACTGCACTGAAGAGCTAGATGCCAGTGAAATAAGGAGTGCTACAACTGTATCTCCAAATACCCGGATTTTGAAATGTTTGGAAGCCAATGGTCGGCATTTTGAAAATTTATTGTGAACGTTTTCTAATTTTTGACAGATAATTAATGAAATTATGTTGTAATCGTACAAACTTCCTTTTGTTCATTGGTTTTAAATCAGGGTACGTTTCATTGAATTTTCTGCACGTTCTTGCTATAATTCCCTCACATTTCCCATGAAGAATAAACAATTTCATCAGAACTTCGTTTGAATAGTTAAGAAACACACAACGATATTATTAATAGTGCACTATTGTCAAGTTTTCATTATGTCATGTACCATCATGACATTTAATAGCCACCTTAGATGAATATGAGAAAAATAAATCGATTTTTTTTTTGAAAATTTCACACCTCACTTTTGTAGCCAATCAAAAAATTCGTTCTTGTTTAGATACCATGGCAACCCTAAAAATTTCCTGAAATTTTTATCCTCCTGGGTACCCTGGGTGAAATTAATAAGTGGAAATTTTTGTGTCAAACATTTGACATGTGACAGGTAGATATTTTGCTTTAATGTACAAATGGAGGTCTAGTTTTCATAATATGAAAGGAGATAATTATGTATTTACTAAATATTTGGATTGTGTCTGAAAATCTTTTCTCCACGATTATTGCAGAAATTGTCAATTCTGAAAACATATTTCAGAAAAAGTTCAATACACCATTTGTCACAAGTGTTTATCACAAGTCCCGTAGCTCAGCGGTAGTGTTGCGTCCTATGAGTCGCTAGGTCGATGGTTCAATCCACTATAAGAAAGAACACAACTTTTTTATTTTTTTTGTTCCAAATTTAAACACATTTATTGATGAAAATTTAGTTAAGTATTTTACATATCAATATTTCAGTGGTTATAAATAGTTCAGGTGAAACCATAGTTAGTTATTTTTATGAATTGTTGGATGATTTTCATTTCTCGGTGTGAAATTTTCTTACCGAAACCCCTCGTGCTTGAATTAATTGCCGTAAATTTATATAGAAAATTCATGTACTCGAAAAATAATGCAAGCACTTGGGAGATTACAAGTGAAAATTGCTATTATCTCGGAATTCTGGCTATTTAGGTATAGGAATATGATATATCAATTTGAAGGGAATTTAGTCATCTTTCAGGATGTTTCATAATATACAGGATGTTCCATTTAAAAAAACGCACTTTCAACCCTTTTCGTATCTAGCAGTAAGGTCATGAATTTTGAACGACCCTGTATAACGCAGAACAAACTTCTCTATACAGAATCAATGTACATGATCTTGATGAACTAAACACAAAATTGCAACTTCCTAAGAATCCAAATACCGCAGAAATAAACATTCAATTCGAGCTGTTTTGGATAAAAAATATGGAAAATAACCAATATCTCAAAAACCGTTAGAGATAGGTATATGGGAGTATGAGGCAGAAATAATCAGAAAGGAATGACAAGTTCAAAAATGCGGTAATATACAGGGTGATCCATTTGAAATAACAAAGATGCTGCTACTTTCTGGTATAAGCGGCAACGCTGCATTGCTGAAAATACTTTAGATCGATAGACCAAGAGCAACTACTTGAGAAACCAAATTTTCAGAATGATCCTATCTCCCGTTCTTCGTAAACGTCTAAGGTGCCATCGACCGTGACCCACCCTGTATAACGTACTCCATAAGAAGCTATGCAAGAACGTTATATCTTAATTCATCAATATCCCATTAAATTTTATCAATTTTATTTTTTATATTTTGAAAATTTTAGAAACAAACAATAAAATTAATTGTATTCACAACCAACTTTTTTTAATCATCACATACATAATTACAACATAGGAAATTCATTTATTGAAAGTATAATATTAGCTTATATGAAGAAAACAGAGTTCTTTGGGAGATCGTTCAGTAACGAACAGTCGTTACCAACTACGTAGGCTTATTATGGCAAGTACCTGTCAGAAAACAACCACTTTCCTGGCTAAGACCACGACGGGTATTGAATCAAATTTAACAGATACTTGTGCAACGTTCCTCAAAATATCAGAGGACGCAATTGCAAGTGACCTCTGTGACCAAGCAGCAGAATTATGTTTTGATTTGGACAGAGTGACCACCTGCAGACTAGTTTCGAGGCTGTTGCCTCTCATCAGTGCAAAGGGTAGGTCAACACAGACAGCACTGAAGCCATCTGTTCCCCATTCAAATTATTACACACTCCGCTGGTTTGGTCAACTCTGGTTCACGCGGTGAGGCGGTTTCTAGGCCGCTCCACCTTGCCAGCAAAGGGAGAACACTCCGAATATCCGGGTTAAGAGATTTAATCGAAGAGAATAAAGTTCTTTGGGAGTTCGTTTAGTAACGAACAGTCGTTACCGACCGATGATGAACCCTTTACTCCCATATACACCTACTACGTAGGCTTATTATGGCAAGTACCTGTCAGAATACATGACCAACTAGCAGAATTATGTTTTAGGGCACTTGCAAATGCGTCCTCTGATGCTTTGAGGAACGTTGCACAAGTATCTGTTAGATTTAATTCAATACCCGTCGTGGTTTTAGCCAGAGGAGTAGTTGTTTCTGACAGGTACTTGCCATAATAAGCCAACGTTGTAGGTGTATTTGGGAGTAAAGGGTTCATCATCGGTCGGTAACAACTGTTCGTTAATAAGCTTATATAATTGTACCGAATATTTGAAAATGATTTTATATTTTAGACTTTAATTTTATTATAATGTATTATGAATTACAATAACTTATTCTAAATACAAATTATTCATTTTCATTTTCTTCCTCTGCTACATCAACATTATGCTGGTCATCAATTTCTTCATCATTGTCATAGTTCATAGCATGCATTAAAATATCTTTTATTGTAAGAGGTGTTGAATCACCTTCGAACCATATAGGTTTGATTGTATCGTCTGATTTGATCCACCCACATTGATTAATGTGGAGTACGATACACTCTCGTTCAGTAGCATTTTGCTACACTGAACTAATATAAATCGTTCTTAATATCTTTTGTTTTAAGGTTTTCCAACAGGGAGGTTTCGTACTCAAGTCAAAACTTTTGACACGTCCACAAAATAAATCTGCAAATGAAGTATTAGCAAATCGTTTTTGTAAAATAAACAATCGTGCCAATTCCATGCTACAGGTTTTTTTTATTATAGAGCATTGATGTAAATTCTTGGACGATTTTCATCTTAGCAAAATTTTCTACATCTTGTGATGATGCAAAAATTTCTTGCATTTTTTCAGTTTTCATCACCGATCTGTAATAAAACTGGATGAGCATTTCCGTAAAAGAAAATTACGCCAACTAGTGTATGACATTTTCGAGCAATACACATGCGCGTTGATGATATGTCAAACAGCGGCGTCGCCTAAAGGTTGAGTTGAGGAATTTTTAAATCTCATTGAAAATTATTAATTATAAATTTTGTGAAGTGGGTATTTAAAAAAAAATACAACGTGGACTCACAAATTAGACTCGTTTTGAATAGTCAATATTTCAGTTTTGATGCATTTCATAGGAATTCTGAACAGAAGGATATATAGACTTTGCTAATGCCAGATGAATCCAAAACTGAAATACCATTAATAGTTAGCACAAAACCAAAACTTGTGTAATCATAAAATAGATCAAGATCAAGTGAATGGTTGATTTTTACCCAATTTATGAACAGAAAACATGAACCCACGTATGAATATGAAATACTTTATATTCAGTCACTACAACTCTAATTGCTGAATAGTATTTTAGTAAAAGTATTTGAAAAGTAATGTTTCCACATAATACCAAAAGCATATACTTTCATCAATCAAGTGGATAACCTGATAGACTAAAATAGGAGTAAAATCAGTATAAAATACCTGCCAAGTAACAGACTTGAAACCAATCAGTCACAACCTAGATTTGAAATCAATAATAAAGCTTATATAAAAATAATTATTTACAGGTGATTATTTAAAAAAAAGTAATTTTTTTATATATTTATTCATATTTCTTAACAATAAATGTACTCCAAGAATTGGTAAAATTTATATACATTAAAATCAAGAGTTTTATTTTCCTGAAATATAGGGTTGCGTCAGACAGTCGGACAGAATGGTGCCAATGAGTACATAAATATAGATAGAAGTCTAAATATAAATAAGTATATGAATGAAAAAAAATAAGGACATCAATAAAATTCGATACAATACATATATAATATTTGGGGGACCTTCGTTCATTGAGATGTGAAGTATTCAAGAATAATAGCAATGTTCAGTAAGGAAGCTGTTTTTAAAAAGGATTGCATTTTTCGCAGATTTCAAATTATTGTGAAGTAAATTATATATTCTGGGACCTAGTATATTTGGAGCATTACTGTGTATTTTTGTGTAACTATATGGCATAAGCAGATAATTTTTCGATCTGATTTCATGTTATGAATATCACTATGTATTACATAAAAAGGAAGACTGATTTATAAAGACATATACACATAGCTCAAAAATAAGGAGACCAGGTAGTGTTAAATATTTTCATTTCTTTGAATATACTTTTACAGAATCTCCTTTTCGATATGCCAGTCTAATTACAATTTTTTGTGCTCAAAAAATATCCCCTGCTGATACAGATGTTTCCCAAAAACATATACCATATCTGATGTGTGAGTCTGCTTGGGCAAAATACTATTGATTCTATTTGATATTATTGATTCTGAAATAATACAAGTCTACTCAACTTCTTGCGTATGACTGAAACCTCTTTCCACTTCAGTTTGCTTTTTAGAAATGGCATAAAACCTTAGTTTTGTATAGCGTGTGATAATTAATTTTATCGATCAAGATACGTGGTTTTCTGAAAAAGTTGTACAGTAAAGGTGGTGATTTTCTAAGGATGTGAATACTGGTTTTCCATGAGCTACGAAGTTTAAGTAACATATCTCAACACATCAACACAAATATATCAAAAAAAAAAGTTTGTCTTGAAAGTTTATTGTCCGTTTTGGAGAAAAATCAAAAATCACTGAAAAGACAAAAAAGAAACTGGAAATACTTGGACTACTTATAGTAAACACAAACAATCAAATAGTGCAAACACTAACAGTAAACGAATAAACACACGCCACTGATAAAAATGATGCTCTGACGTAATGACACTGACATTTTGGAGCAATGCACATGCGCACTTGTAATCTGAGAGGGTTCAATTTGGCGTATTTTTTTCATGGAACGAAACGGGCTCTGCTCATCCAGTTATATTACAGATCGGTGGTTTTCATCAGTAACTCTCAAGGGTTATTTCTTGCCTTTTCTAAAGAAGGCAGCAGTGTAATCTGATCCTGTAAACGCGTGGAATGCTGGAAGTGCCTGACACAAATGCTCACCCAATATTTTTGACATTTCCGTACAATTCCTACAAGAAATAATGTTCGGCTTTGATCCTATAATCCAATAATCGACCGTTCACATGCTGTTCTGTCTGTTCCGCGCGGTAATTTTTCCATCATTTCATGAACGGATGATGGTTGCCTTGCTCCGTGGTGTAGATGGAGGTAGTAATTTTGCAACGGGCGGGCTGGTTTTTTATTTACGCACACTGTCTCATATTAAGCATTATTGTACGTTTAAGGCCGATTCAGATACACGCAGGGTTTTTGAAGCACGTGCGATTTACACGCATATGCATTATTGACGCTTGTGCCTGAAAACTCCACGACAATTCACATACGTGCCTTTCACGTGCGTTTCTATCTCAAGGTCATATTTCATTTGGTTATGTAATAATGCTGTCAATACTGGAAGAATGAATTTTGAGTTTTTCAAATTATTCCGCACTATATATATATTTCACTGAATGTGAATCTTTTTAACCTTATTTTATCCTATAACATATTTTATGGATACCTCAGCTCCTACATAAAAAAATTTCAATTGTAATTATTTCATTTATGGAGCTCTATCTTTATTAAAATGAGAAATGAAAGGAGATAGTGAGTTAGGCCATGATTGAAAGGATATAAAAAAAATATACTTGGAGATCAGAATGAATAAATATACCTACCTTTCAAAAGTTAGGTACTTTACGAGTGGAGTTGCTGTTAAAAAAAAATCCCTCATTCAGAGGCACTATTTCAGCTTGTGAATAGGCTGCTTGTGAATAGGCTGCTTGTGGATAGGCTTATATAACCCACCATTACCTAGAGTTGAACTATTCTTTCAGAGTCGGTCATTCCACAATCTCCTGTAGTAATTCCAGAGGTATTCGATGCAATGTATACAGGGTGTTTCTTAAGTACGTGTAGAAACTTCAGGAGCATGTTGCTGACGTCAATATAAGAAAAAAGTTCTTATAAACACATGTCCGCAAGTTATTCGTTTCTAAGATACAGAGTGTCAAAGTTTAATTGTTATATATGTTTTTTTCTGAATAAATTCCAAAATATTTGTGATATTCGAGTAAAGTTTGGTATCTGGGATGATTTTTCAATGACAAAATCAAATTTTATGTCAATTGTGAAAAAACTTATTTCTAATTGAATTTATTTTTAATTTAAAAAATCTTGTCATTCAAAATCACTTTCAGATCTCAATAACTCGAAAACAGTTGCTCTCAGTGACCTCTACCAAGAATATATTTTTTAAACAAACTAAATAATAAATATTCCCAGATATCAAACTTAACCCAAATATCCAAATTATTTTGAAATTATTCACAAATAATAAAAATCAGAATTCAACTTTGACACTCTGTATCTCAGAAACTAATAATTTGCGGACATATGTTTACAGGAACTTTTCTTCTTATTTTGATATCAGCAACACGCTCATAAATTTTCTACACGTACTTAAGAAACACCCTGTATAATAAATACTATAAAGTATGGTTTTTGAAAGATTTGTATAATTTTTCTTTAGCATTTTCATACAGTTTTCCTGGATACTGCACCTTTTCCTATACAAATATGAAAACATAATATGGAATACATCCTGAAAATATTGCAAAAAAGAATTACAACTTAAAAGTATCATTGTATCAACCGAACTATTCTTTCAGAGTTGGTCACTCCACAATCTCTGTAATAATTCCAGAGGTATCCGTTGCAATGTATAATAAATACTCTAAAGAATTGTTTTTGAAAGATTTGTATAATTTTTCTTTTCGACTTTTCATACATTTTCCCTGGATATTCCATATTTTCCTATACAAATATGAAAATATGGAATACATCCTGAAAATATTGCAGAAAAGGATTACAACTTAAAAGTATCATTGTATCAACCGAACTGCAACGTAATCAAGTATTATGTTTAATAGTATATCAGTATTCAATACATTTCTCAACCACATTAGTAATATATCGTCCAAAGAAAGTGATTATCCATCTTTTTCCCATTGTCAGGTTCCGAATGAAACAGAAGAGTGGATTACTAGAAGATAACAATATGCAGAATTGGCAATTTCTAGAATTGGCAATTTCCTGAAGCACTAGGAGCAATTGATGGAAAACATCATATCTCAAGCACCTGCTAGTAGTGGCTCTACTTTCTCAAACTAAACTACTTATATATTTTTGTATTTTGATGGGCACAAATGGGAGAATTTCAGATGGTGTGTGTTCTGTAGAAGCCCATAGTTCAAGTTTTCCTGAACCATTATCACTACCAGGCAAAACTAATCCACTTCCATAATATGTGACCATCGAGATGCAGTCTTGATAATGTCATGAAACCATTTCCTTTTCGAAACAAGTTGGTAAAACTATTTTCACCTGCAGCTTCAGTAGGGCTTGATGGGTAGTTGTGAATTCCAAATGCCTTTGGAATTCTGAAGAATACAAGGAGAATTTATAAATAAATAATAATTTTTAGTTCAGGTTACAGTTTTAAAATTAAAACTAACACTTTGTTTTTAACCTTTTTTTTACCAAGTTCATTATTGCCAACAACGAAAAGCTGGGGATATTTCATCAAAAACGCATCAATGTTGGGAAGACACTAGGTCGTGTGCATGCTCACCCCGCGTTTTTGACGCAAGCCGACAGGCACAGGTGTGAACGTCGACAGGCATGCATTTCTCATGTAGGGTCAAAAACCCTGCGTGGGCACCCATGTATCTGAATCGGCCTTTACTGACATGACATGAGACCTGGTTGCTCAGAACACTACTTGTTATGTGGAGGATTTTGTTTCTTCAATTTTGAGTTCTGTGTCTGTGGCTCTCCTGTCATTCTCTGTACTGCTTTCGACTTTGAACTTGGTACTTGACAGTTAACCTCTCGTAGTTTCGCCTCTAGTTAATCCTCAATCCAGTTGGTTGCCTATTTCTTATTTTATTCGGAGAAAGGGCTCCCAAACCCCTTTGTTTGTTCCACGGTTGTTTTCACTTGGACAAACCTTTTGACCCTGTCACCATGTTCCCCATTGTTGGTAGAATGTGGTGATTTTCATTTTTCAATAGTTTAATCTTAATTATGTATTTTTCCTCTTCATGTAGGTAATACCTGAACTCAATGGATTACCAATAGTCATAATTTTCTTCTTTATTGTAGAATTTTATCCACCCCCATTTAATTTTGTTGAAATGTGGGGACACTTAATTTCATTAATCGATATCAAATTTTCTTCTCCATGTAAGTAGCACTACACCTTACTGGATTACCAATAGTTATGTTTTTCTTCTTTATTGTAGAATTGTCTAATTCGCTGATGATGAACCTATATAGGTTCGAAACATGTAATATAAACTGATTTTTGTGGAGATTACTTCGAGTTTTTCTATATTGTGAATCAATACCACTCCACTTCGAGATACAATGGACTTCTACCACAGAATACATCGTTTTAGCCTACGTATCGTGACAGCTCTCGTATCGAGTGTTCATAATCCCTCCCCTGTTTCAAGTGTTTTTATCACGACACCATAAATGACTTTGTATTCGTAGTAATTATGATCGACTGTGAAGGAAAAAAATTTATCACCTATTATTGTTGCTAAATGATCGTAAGCGAAACTTTCAGAAAAAAATTCACAAGTGATTCTTTAAATTTATAATTTCGTAAAGTTTTCAAAGAATTATTAGGTCTTATTTGGGATGGACCAGTTTTGTTTCAAAGTTTTTTATTATTCAATTCGAGACCCCTAGTCACTGATATTCAATTTATTCGGACTAGGTTAAAATCACAAAATTGGTATGAAATTATTCACAGACCATATACAGGGTGTTTCAAATTCGATCCTCACCATTGGGATCTCGGAAACTATGAGAGATACGAAGATGGTTAAATTGGGGCAAAGTTGTGCATTAGAAACATCAAAGTCAAAGCCTATTATGATAAGAATTTATGTTTTTCAATATCTCCAATTTTTCTAAAAAGAATGACAATCATTGAAAATTAAAAATTTGTTTCTGTTCAAAACAAAAAGAATCCAATGTAGCGCCCATAAGAAAAAATAAATTTGATGATGGTGGCCGGAAGACGAAACCTCTTATAGCAAATCTGAAAACATCATTATGTAGCAGAGAAAAAGTACCAACGCGGAAGTGCAATTTATTTTCGAACCCTTCAAAAAATGAAGCCAGAAATTTTTTTTTTTAAATTTCCGAAATTTCTGTTATTTTCGGATATCTCCGGATATACTGGGAATTTGAGAACTTTCCTAACGGTATATTGTTAGTTAGGTGAATGAGCAACTTTGCCCCAATTTAATCATCTTCGTGTCTCTCATAGTTTCCGAGATCCCAATGGTGAGGATAGAATTTGAGACACCCTGTATATTTATATGTTATATGATATTATTTCGCATTGTACAATATGGTAAGAAAAAATTATAATGTACCCCAAAAACCCCTAGACGGAATTGTCAAGTAACACCGTTTATGACAAAATTTGTCCGCGATGTTAAATTATTCAATTTTCACAAAAAATCTCTTCTGACTCCAAAAAACCTTCATTTGGTCCTATTTTGAATAGAATTGGGCCATAAATTACAAAGCTGTCTGCCATTCTGAATTCCTGAATTTCGATCAAATTCAATTCCCGAAAATCCCCTATGTATCAGTTTCAAATAGAATAGGATCGGGCCATCATGAATCACAAAATTCGTCCGCTCTTTTTTAAAATCAAATTATGAACATTGCCAAACTGATTGGATTATTGAAAGTGGTTCAAAATCAATCCAAACATATTTTTGTCGTACGCCCCTGGACCCTCTGTCCTCTGGACTGTTTGTATAAAATCCCCTCATTCCCCTTGTTCATATTTCTTCGTGAGAAAAGGAAATCATAGTTGTCTACAATTCTGTTGAGTTTGAATAGGAAGAGCACCTCTACGAGCACCTCAACGAATCTATTAGACAAGTCATAACTTCTGGACCATTAGGTGTATCAAAATAAGATTTGGTATAGGTAAATGGTGTGTGAAGAGGAGAGTTTTCACATATTTTTCACTTTCCGATCACTTCCGGTTTCACCAGAAATGGCTCCGGTTCTAAATTTTTAAATGGAACACCCTGTATATTGTAACATTTTTGGATTTCTGAGACAATTCTAGATCAGAATGTGACATTTTCGAAAGTTTTTATGTCCACTTAATTTTTATGGAGTCACTTTTGAAATTACATCTAGGTGGCCATGATCGGAAGTAAACTAATCTAAGGACCTCAGGTGATATCAGAATATTACAATCGCGAAGTTTTAGTGACTAGTATGATAGATATGAATAAGACAAGTTGGCAAAATTACATTTTCGTGTCTATTATTTTTCAAATGGCGACCATTTTTTGACAAGCATTTTCCGAAAAAAGGATATTTTGACGAATCTAACGATACTAATTTATTTGCGATTGGATTACAAATACAAACATAAATTAAATATTACTGAGGAAAATACTTCATAATAATTTATTTACTTTTATCAAGTGTGCCATGGATAATAATTCATTTACTTTTGTAAGCACTTTCCGAAAAAAGGATATTTTGACGAATCTAACGATACTAATTTATTTGCGATTGGATTACGAATAAGAACATAAATTAAATATTACTGAAGAAAATACTTCATAATAATTTATTTACTTTTGTCAAGTGTGCCGAGGATAGGCACGATGCATACTATTTTGCAGTTATTTCGATCAAGTCTTCTTTGGAGAACAAAACACTCACTTAGGTTATGACAGTGACATAAGCTTTAAGAGCAGAAGGTAAAATTTTCTTGATTTTCGTTAAATTTTAGTTTAATTGTCCGTCAAAATAATGTATACTCAAAGTGAAAAAGTGGATATGTTGTTATTGTTTGGAGAATGTCACAGAAATTCAAGGAATGCTGCTGAGTTGTATGCTCAGAGATATCCCAATCGGCAACATCCATCCCATCAGTATTTTCCGTATGTTGAGAATCGTTTTAGGCAACAGGGAAATCGAGAGGCAGAACAGAGGTTTATCATAAATGAGGTGACTGAGATTAACGTTCTTGCTATGGTTGAGGTTGACAAAACGGTTTCTTTCAGAGAAATTAGTCAAGAAATGCAGAAAAGTCACGAATCTTAGAAAAATATTGGAAAAGCACGGATATCGAGCATTTAAATATCAGTTACATCATTGTTTATATAGAAGTAAGATAGTTAGTCAATGCCTGTGTAATTAGTGTTGGACGCAAACGCGAGTGTCATCTAGCATGATTAGTTACAAACATGAATATTTGACGTCATTTTAATGCAGGTTCCTTCAAAAAACTCTGATTTTAATGCTGTTCCATTGTTTCAATCAAGTTACGACATGACTTGGAGACCAGATCACTGAAGTTACGACTTGGAAGCGAGCTCACTATCGCCATCTACATGTCGCATCCATTTTGATCCAATTATAATCCCATAAGGTTGACTATCTTCTATATAAACAATGGTTACATCAACATTTGTATGCTGACGATGGCGATAGACGAGTAGTGTTTTGTGATTGGTTGCTTCAAAATCATAGAGTTAATCCAAATTTCATCAACTTTATTCTATTTTCCGACGAATCACGATTTACAAATAATGGCTTATTTAATGAGCAAAATTCTCTGGGCTCAACAAAATCAACATGCAATTAGAGAGGGCAATTTTCAAGAACGGTTTGGCGTCAATGTCTGGGCTGGTATCGTTGGAAACAGAATAATTGGACCAATATTATTTCAAGGTCAGTTAACAGGGGCTATGTAATTAGGTTTTCTTCAAAATGAAATCGAATATCATCTTAATAATCCACCTTTAGCAGTGTTACGGCAAATTTACTTCCAACAAGATGGAACACCCCCTCATAATACCAGATACGTTCTTGGTTACTTTATAGAGCATTTCAATAATCAAGTTATTGCAACCAATGGTCCAGTACGGTGGCCTGCCCGCTCACCGGATCTGACTGTGCTAGATATCTTCATTTGGGGATATGTTAAAGAAAGGGTCTACTATGCAACAGCCCCAGCCACTCTCGAAATCTTAGAAGAAAGGATTCTACAGGCCTTTAGAAGTATAATGCCACAAATGTTACGAAACGTGTTGAGAGAAACAATTGAACGAGCTGAAATGTGTCTTCAACAAGGAGGAATGCACTTTGAAAATTTACTTCAGTGAAAATTTTAAGAAATTAGGATATTGAAAAAAATGTAAGTGTATCGCTGAAATTATTGTTAATTTTGTTAAATTTGTTGATCCAATCGCAAATAAATTAGTATCGTTAGATTCGTCAAAATATCCTTTTTTCGGAAAG
The DNA here is from genome assembly GCA_944452925.2 of Chrysolina oricalcia. Lineage (NCBI taxonomy): Eukaryota > Metazoa > Arthropoda > Insecta > Coleoptera > Chrysomelidae > Chrysolina > Chrysolina oricalcia. The sequence goes on from OX101813.2 coordinate 3,674,815, forward strand.
TGCTTGTCAAAAAATGGTCGCCATTTGAAAAATAATAGTTAGACACAAAATGTAATTTTGCCAACTTGTCTTATTCATATCTATCATACTAGTCACTAAAACTTCGCGATTGTAATATTCTGATATCACCTGAGGTCCTTAGATTAGTTTACTTCCGATCATGGCCACCTAGATGTAATTTCAAAAGTGACTCCGAAAAAATTAAGTAGGAATAAAAACTTTCGAAAATGTCACATTCTGATCTAGAATTGTCTCAGAAATCCAAAAATGTTACAATGTACAGGCTGTTCCATTAAAAAATTCAGAACCGGAGCCATTTCCGGTGAAATCTCATTTTGACACACCTAATGGTCTAGAAGTTATGACTTGTCTAATAGATTCGTTGACACACGATATATTTTTAATTGCTCAGAGAATTTTGCTGCTTGGGTGTACGAATGGACCTTTTCACGAGTTATGAGAAAACACTGTAATGAGAAAGTGTACTCGCTAATATCATTTGGGATTTTTTTATTTTATTTTTCTGAGCTCTAATTTCTCTATAATCAGAAGAAAACTGATTCGTGACGTCACGTTCATCAAAACTAGACTTGGCAACGTTGTAATAGTTTCTCATTTGAATATAATGTGTCGTATGACAGTTGTCATTTAATACCCGATGTGTTCGTTTATCTGTTTCATGGAGAAAACCAATAAGAATCGTTTGTCTCTGTTTAACGTGGTTGCCTACATTAAAATTGGATAGAAGTAAAGCAGTTCCATCAAATATCTATGCCGCACACGAACAGGCCCTACGTGATCTATTATTTAAGGTTAATGCGTTTTTGAAAGTTTTGAAAATTTTTGTTGTTTATATTCTACATTCATTTTTAATTCCTGTATCTGTATCCCTACAATAACTGGAATTACCAGGAAATTTAGTTTCGAGAAATTTTTTCGAACGGAACTAAATACCAAGAAACAATGGAGCACAGAATCCATTCGAGCACTGGTAAGAATACCATTACATGGCAAACGTTCGGGTCTAAAACTCCCGACGGAACTGGAGCAGGAGTATTTGGACCTCGTACCAAGTACTCCGAACCCATGGGACACTTCCCCAGCATTTTTCAAGCGGAAATTTATGCCATAGCAAGATGCATTCATTTCAACCTCGACACTAACTACCGGAACAAGGAAATTGCAATCCTCTCCGATAGTCAAGCAGCCATCAAAGCGTTGAGCTCATATAACATCAACTCGAAGATGGTCTGGGAATGCCTAGAAAAACTTAATGATCTAGGCAGGAACAACAAGGTGATCCTCCTCTGGGTGCCTGGGCACGACGGAGGGCAATAAACAAGCATCAGACATCCTGGCACGAAAAGGGGCATCAACGCCACTGATCGGACCAGAACCATTCTGCGGACTTGGAAAATTTTACTTCCAAGAAGAACTGAAGAAGTAATGAGAGCAACATACTGGCAAAGACTTCCAAGGCTAAGGCAGGCCAAAGATCTCCTCGTCAATTTCAACCGAGCAAGATCGAAAACACTGATTAACCTCAGCAAAATTAGTCTAAAGACAATCACAGGATTTCTAACGGGGCGTTGCAGACTCAAAGAACACCTAAGGAAGCAAGGCTTACAGGAGATTCTGTGGGGAACATCCAGAAACACCTCACCACATATTGATGGAGTGTTATGCCGTACACCACAAAAGATTAAATATACTGGGATCACACCAGCTGACTGTGGAAGAAATACCACAAATGGACCCCGTCAAAATCCTAAAATTCCTGAAGGAATTGAGGCTTGAGGTGCTGCTGTAAACGAGAATACCTTGAGATAGAAGAAGAAGATGGGACACAATAGATCTAACTAGGTCGCAGCGCATCAGTCACCAATTAAAAAATTTTAGGTACTAGTGAAGATTCAGAAAAATATACTTGAAGAACCAAATCCAAAGAGATGAAAGTCACAATGAAATCCTAGATTTTGCTTTATCTGATTTGATTTCACTCGATGAATAATGAGCAATATATGAGCAAAAGGAAGGTCCGTTCAGAAAATTTGAGAGCTATATAAACAATAATAATAGGTAATATGTGGATTTTTTCTCTGAGTTGATCAAGTGACTAAGTTTTGATTATTTCTCAATGGCTTACATTAAGATAGAAGCTATGTTTTTAAGGAGAACGGTATTGCCTGTTTCGGAACGTGGATTATGGTGGGGGGTATTTCCGATGAACGTGACGTCAGCGGCACACTTTCAAAAAATTTGTTTTAAATGAAAAAAATAATGTGGAACTCTTTGTTAAATGGACGTTTCAGACTAGAATCTATCGATTTAAACGAGTTTTGCAATTTATTTTTCGTAAATGTAAAGGTCCAATGTTAATAGAAAATCATCAGAATTAGAAGAACGAGTTATTCAGGAAGCTACTGACTGGTTCAATGCGAACAGTTCATGTGTGAATGAAAATAAGACCCAATCAGTTATGTTCTCGATGCCACATAATCCCTCAGGTAATGTGAAGTGTCTTGGATTAACTGTTGACTCTAAGTTAACTTGGAAACCCCATATTGATAAATTAGCGAAAAATCTATCAAGTAGGGTTTATGCAATCAGGCAGATAAAAAATAAAGTAGGTGGGAAGCTGCCCACATTGACGAGCAATCCGAGCCTTAGCTGGAATAGTTCAAATGGAAAGCTGTGAGCCTTGGTTCATGAGGTTTAATATAATGACACTACCATCGTGTATAATACACATTCGAGAAATTTCACACAAGTATCCTAAAAATGGAAATTATCATTCTTATGGGAATAAAGATAATATTGGAGCCCAAACCAGAGACTAGAAATGACAAGGAGACGTAATTCCTACACACCACTTTATAATTCACTTCCTCAATCAATGAAAAATGCAACCCTCACTAGTTTCAAAAGGAAACTGAAACAACATCTAACAAAGAATGCTTACTATGATCCGTCGGACTTCAATTTCACCTAATGATTATTGCAATAATAATTATGTCTCTATGTACCTTTTCATCTTAGTTTGTGAGTACATTCATATAGTTATTTTGTGATTGTTACGTATAGGCCAATAAACAGAGCAATGTTTCTCATAAAAGTTCAACTTAAATTGCTCTGCCGATTTCTTTTTTGCAATTCGGTCGTCACGGAGGGTTGAATAATTAGCAATAAAGTTATCACCCCCTGGGGGGTGCAACACCCCCAAAATCACAAAAACTTTTTTCTGGAAGGTATTTTCTTGACATTTCAGCTCTAGGAAATAAATATGAGTGAAAATTGGTATTAATAATGGGGCGAATTATTTTCAACAATTAAACCCCCTCCCGGGGCATCACCCCTTTCCCCAAATTGTGTTTTTTGGGGTATTTTCTATGAATATGTAAAATTGTCAGTCCTGAGTAATGAAACTGAACGAAAATTTGTAAAAATAATAGGTATAAATTATTAGAAACGATCGCGAAAACATTGAGGTGGGAGGGAAGGGGGAAAATATTTGAAAAAACTCCCAAACTACTACTCTTAGATATAAATGTGGGTAAATAATCGTTGAGAACGGTCGTTATTGAGATATAGAAGTATTGTTGTGGAAATGATTCGCAAATTCGAGAAAAGATCAACTTATTGTATAAATCAAACACGGACCGAAGGTAACGAAATATGAGAGTGTTTTTCAATGATATCGAGGAAAGGTATGGAGAAATTAATCCATAAGTAATCACCATCAAGAAATGTATAGGAAAATATATTTATTCATACAACTCATCGTCTACTTCATCTTCAGTCTCCTCGTCTTTATCTTCACAATCCGAAACAATCACTGCCAAGTTTCTACAGATATCTGTCAATATCAAATTGGTAGTTTCCCCTAAATTCCTACTTGGACATTTAAAGATTTGAAAATTTTGAGTAACATCATGGTCAAGTTCTGAAACAACACTAACACTGGGCACTTTCCATTAAATAGAAAAAACTTGGTCAACTTGGTTATATTCTGCAGGTGAATTTTTGAATGAGCGTATAAAATCCTAAGCATTTATGCATTTTAAGCAAGTTCCATTCAATAAAATGTTAATAACAAACTGGCTTTTCTCCTGAATTCCTAGGTGGACCTTTGGAATTTTGGAAATGTAAGTCATATCTGATTTTGAAACAGAGCTGAGTTGAACATTGAACAAATATTTCAAAAATAAACTCACCATTTTCAATTAATAACAGTGACAAAGCACTAAGAGATGTTTCCTCGTCTCCGACTATCGATGTTATCGCAGTATCCAGTGTTTTCTGCACAGGGACTTTTATATTATCTGACGTTTACATAGAGCAACGTTGACTGCTGCCCAGTGAACATCGACAGAACCGCGCCGCTGAATACTATACAGCGGCGCGCTAGCTGCCGCATTGACAAGGTCCCAAGCCGACATTTTTCAGATTTTAGAATCTCAATGAGTTTAAAGCAGGTACACTTCGGGACAGTTTCCTTTGGGCACTGTCTTCCTCGGTGTCGAATCCCCATATTCCATAACGGACTGATTTTATTTTTCTTTCCATAGAACAATAATGCTATCAAATGCCGAGTAACCTCTATTTTAAGTACTTATAAAATTGACTGGATTGCATTTAAAATTTGTACAAGTAACCAAATTTGAATGAATATTTTCAATAAGAGCAGGATTTTTTCTGCAAACTGGCTTTTCTTTCATGTTGAAACGTGCTTTTATCTATGAGTTATTAGCATTTGATTTTATAAACTGCCTCAAGATTTTGTAACCTAAAATATGCGAAGAATTGAAAACACTCGTATTTAAAACCAACATTATTTAGACCGGTTAAACGTTATGTAATTTGACAATGAAGTATTCCTCAACTGTTCATGTTACTTGCTACAAGTGATAAGACATTATTTCAGTAATCACAAGCATTATTTCACGAAGTCAGAAACTTTAATATTATAAGATTTTCAATTGCAATTTGGCAGCTGGCAACTGCGCGTATAAATATAAATAATATCAGAATACAAAGCTGCGATCTTTATCTTCAAAATGACGTAAGATTTATCCTAATTGAACATTTATATGAGGAGTTATAGAACTTTACTTCACGCGCTGATTGAAAAAATGCAAGTTGGCGGGAGCCGGCGCAACACCTGCCCCATTGCGAGAGCATATAACTTTTTCAAAATTTTGGTAGGGACAGTTTTTTGTAAAAATTTGTGCTCTTTCTGAATATCAAGTTATTTTTTTGATGTAAAGTAAATTTTTTGAGATATTACGAAATAATCTCAAAAATTAATTTCAACGCGTTTTTTGGGGGGTTCCACCCCCCTTGGGGGTGATAATTTTTTTCAGAAGTAATGTGCATACTGTGTTCTACAATTAAAAAAAATATATCGGCGTAGCAATTTTAGTTGAGGTTGATAGCCCTGTTGATTGGCCTAGTTTTCAAGTTTATACAAATTATTTACTGTGATACTATAATTATACTACAATAATTATAATAATTGTAACTTCACTTATATTGTATGTAGGTACCTACATTTTCGACTTGTCATAGCACTAAGGTGCAATAATTTGACCAATAAATATCTAATCTAATCTAATTTTATGCATTTTTGTACCTTACCTACCTCTCCGTACAACTTTCCATCACTTTTGAAACATAAATAAAGTTTAGCGTTCAGTCCAAAAATCCTCACATGGCCTATACCTCCACCCGAAGAAATTTCAATATGACCTAAAAATGGTTTTACATAGTCTGAGTGTGTCCCTAAAGTATGGAATAGATCAATTATTTATATTCACACATTTAAATTCGTGAACATATTAAGAAAAAAACCCCAGGTACGTCAATTTTCTTTTCGAGACAGTCAATTTCTGGACCATACAAAAAATATACAGAGTGATTCAAAAGTACTTTGACAAACTTCAGGGGGTGATTCCTCACAATATTCTAGTATGAATTGCCCAAATAAATACATGTCCGGAAACGCTTCGTTTCCAAGATACAGGGTGTTGAAGTTTTATTTTTATTTTGGTTTTTTTCAAATAACTCTTGAAATACTGAACTTAATTAAACGAAACTTGGTAATAAGAGGTTTTTGAGGTGTCGAATTCGAACCTGATGTTATTGTTTCTCTTACTCGTAGGGGGCGCCACCTACACGTCTTTTTCTTTTTTGAAGATTCATAACTTTTTTGAGCGTACTTCTAGAACATTTTTCAGTAAAAAAAAATCGATTCCTCTATCATATCTACGTAAAAAAGCTACCCTTGTTAAATGTCGCTGTAAGCAACCGTTTTCTAAATATTTGGACTTGAAAATTTAAAGTCAATTATTTGATAATCGATGCATGTTGAAGTTATTACCAATATTTTGCATTTTTCACAAGAATGCTTTGGAAAAGAATTTGACGTTTAAGTAAGTAGTTTTGGTAATTACATATTTTGTGACAGTTAAACGTTTTGTTGAAGTTTCCGTAAGTAGAAGTAGAAAACACTAATTTTGAAAAAATGGTTTATTTAAACAATAATGCTCATTTAGCCGATATGCATTTCGTTTATGGCCTTGCGGATGACAATGCGCGCGAAGCAAGACGTATTTACCAGGAGCGATTTCCTAATAGAGTACTGCCTTCAGCTCCAACATTTGCTAGTCTCCACCGTCGTTTGGCAGAAACAGGTAGCTTTAAGAGGGCAGCTGGTATTATTGGAAGACCACGAGCAGTCCGAACCCCAGAATTGGAAGAAGCTGTTTTGAACGCTCTCGAGGAGAATCCAGAAACAAATACAAGAATAATTGCTGAAGCTGTCAATTCTACTCAGTCCACAGTTTGGAGGATTATCCATGATCAACAGTTTTATCCATACCATATTCAAAGGGTACAAGCTCTTTTGCCACGAGACTTTCCCCAACGCTTTACTATGTGTCAGTGGTTTTTGAGAAAATTGGCTGGAAATCCTCAATTTTTCAGATATGTACTCTTCACGGACGAGTCAAACTTCTCCCGAAATGCTATCACAAAATTTCATAGCAACCATGTTTGGGCTCTCGAAAATCCGCATGCAGTTAGTGAAAGGCATTATCAGTATCAATTTTCTGTAAATGTATGGGTGGCAATAATTGATAATTACTTGATAGGTCCTTTCTTTCTTCCGCTCTGACTGAATGGCGCAACTTACAGACACTTTTTAGAAAATGAATTGCCGGGACTACTTCAGAATGTACCAATAGAAATTCGAATCCGCATGTGGTTTATGCATGATGGGGCTCCGGCCCAGTTTAGCTTTGTAGCCAGTGAATTACTTAACACAGTCTATCCAAATCGATGGATCGGTAGGGGTGTAGAAGAACCTAACCAGCCGTTGGCACCAAGGTCCCCAGATCTAAACCCGATAGATTTTTATTTTTGGGGACATTTGAAATCACTAGTTTATAAAACTCCAGTAGCGAACGAGGAAGATCTTAGAAACCGAATAGTAGACGCATGTGAAACAAGGAACACACCAATAATTTTTGAGCGGGTACGAGATTCAATGACTAGACGACTGACTGCCTGTATCTTCGCTGAAGGTGGACACTTTCAACAATTTATTTGAATACAATTTAGTTTCGTTTATTTTAGTTTATTCTACATATTCAAAATTTCCTGAAATAAAATGTTGACATTTCTTGCAAATTTTATTACTATTAATTATTACTATTGAATTATTATTATTAAATTACTATTTCGCTTAATGATGTCATAAAGGAACGTACCCAACAGTTATGACCTCTTCAAGCGAGTAAAAAGTAATAGAATAAGTGGCGCCCCCTACAAAAAAAACAAAACTGCTTACTTAAACGTCAAATTAATGCAAATGCAAAATAAAGGTAATAATTATTACATGCATAGATTATCAAATAATCCACTTGAAATTTTCAAGTCCAAATATTTAGAAAACGGTTGCTTACAGCGACTTTTAACAAAGGTAGCTTTTTTACGTCGATATGATACAGGAATCGATTTTTTTACTGAAAAATGTCCTAGAAGTACGCTCAAAAAAGTTATGAATCTTCAAAAAAGAAAATGACGTGTAGGTGGCGCCCCCTACGAGTAAGAGAAATAACATCAAGTTCGAATTCGACACCTCAAAAACCTCTTATTACCAAGTTTCGTTTAATTAAGTTCAGTATTTCAAGAGTTATTTGAAAAAAACCAAAATAAAAATAATACTTCAACACCCTATATCTTGGAAACGAAGAGTTTCCGGGCAATTCATACTAGAATATTGTGAGGAATCACCTCCTGAAGTTTGTCAAAGTACTTTTGAATCACCCTGTATACGGTTATGCACCTTTGAGTAAAAACAAGATTGGTGACATTTTTTGAAGGAAAACCCAGAACAGTTTTTCATATTTCATCATTACAAATCTAGTGATGCCCAATTCGATGGGATTGTGTCAAACGACTGCGAAGAAATAGGAAAAAAACTTCTCCGTATACCCAATTGGTGCGACAGAGACTTGTGAAGTCTTAGTCATACCATTGTTTATATAGAAGTAAGATAGTTAGTCAATGCCTGTGTAATTGGTGTTGGACGCAAACGCGAGTGTCATCTAGCGTGATTAGTTACAAACATGAATATTTGACGTCATTTTAATGCAGGTTTCTTCAAAAAACCCTGATTTTAATGCTTTTCCATTGTTTTAATCAAGTTACGACATGACTTGGATGCGAGCTCACTATCGCCATCTACATGTCGCATCCATTTTGATCCAATTATAATCCCATAAGGTTGACTATCTTCTATATAAACAATGGTCATACGCTTTAGACACACGATGCAGTTTCATGCCTATTAGACCAGGGTCGATCATTTTTTAAACCAAAAAAAAATAACAGTACGATGGAACCCATTGAAAAAGAAGGTGAATATAATAAAAATGAAATGTTGAAAATACGGGCGATCTGACTTCGGGAAGTGGGTGGGGGTGAGTTTTTAAGGGTAAAAAATGATTTATCTCGATTTCCGGCAAAATTATGAGTCCTATGAAAAAAAGTGCAATGGCAAAGTTGTAGGTAATAGAAAGATCAGCAACTTTTGTTTCCACCATTTTTTCACATAACCTCAAAATTTATGTGAAAAATTCAAATAACCAAGTTTTTGGTTTTCAATTTTTATATGGTGGTTCTTCGGGTAGTAAGGCCGACGTGTTTTCAGAGAAGAACTCGACGTTTCGCCAACACGAGTGGTTAGCATTTTCAAGAGTTATTTTAAAAATTTTCGCTTTTTGTAGTCTCTGTCAAATGCTTGACATTTGTTATACGTTGTCTCAATAAATACCTGTGATTTGACGTTCTTACATCTGATTGGTCCATAGCGTTAGCAGACATCATAGAATCGTTCGTACCGTTATTTTGTGGGTAGGGAGCTAATTGAGAATTTTTGAGAACTGGAAGCCAAACCTTGTTCAATTGTAGTCCTTCTTCGGTTCTGTTGAAGTTGCTGTGGTGTTTCTGGATTTCAATTGCTTCCCGGAAGAGTCTTGGGTAATACGCAGATGTTGAAAACACGTCGGACTTACTACCCGAAGAACCACCATGTAAATGACGATGGCCGCGAAAGCCTTTCACAATTTAATTTTTATCTTTCTTAAAAAAACAATTTCCCACGAAATTTGGTGGAAACTCACCTTTTCATGTCCCAAATATACTGTTATTCATTTGATGTGAAATATTCATTTGTTCACCAATCAATCTCAGTTTCCCTATTACAAAAATATGCCAAAATAAAAAGTCAAAAAAAAAAACAAAATATAAGTGGGGACCAAGAAATAGATGAGTGTAAGCGGCAACTGGACGTTCTTTATGTTTTGAGCTCTGTAGATACAAGATATAAAACGCGGTATAATGAAGCTAAAAAAAACATATGAAAATACGCTAGCACAAAAAAAGGCAGAACAACTTAAACAGAAAATAGAAACTTCAGATAACAAATCAAAACCAGTGTGGTCAATAATAAATAGCATAAAGAGCAGCTCAGGTAGTCAGAGGAATGTTCAAGTACCTGGAGCTAGTAAAACAGTCGCAAACAGTTTTAATAATTACTTCCTTAATTCTGCATCAGACTTAGTATCTAAATTACCTGAAAGAAATCACATATCTTACATTCAACAAGCATGTTTCTTAGGCCAATTACAGAAAATGAAATTTTGTCTGTGATAAAAATTTTAAAAATAAACAAAGCAGTATTGAGGATAAAATTCCAATTTCATTAATAAAATGTTGTGTAAATGAGATCATTGTACCTTTAACATATGCAGTTAGTATATCATTTAGAAGGGGGTGTTTCCAGATGGATTGAAATTAGCAACTTTCAGACCTTTACATAAAAAAGGTGATGTCACACAAATTGAAAATTACAGACCAATTAGCCTGCAGTTTCTCAAAAGTATTTGAAAAATGTATGAGCAATAGATTAATGGACTAGAGGAGAAGGTGGTATTATGGTACCCTGCTGGTATTATGGAATCCTCAGTTATTTCTGAACTGGCAGTGAAATCTACCATTCCAAAACTCAAATCTCCATTGTTACTCCTAGAGCAACTTGTGTAGGAAACTGCAGCGCATAGTACATTGCAGAATTCAAACAGTGAGAGGTTATGTGTAAATGCGTGAAACGAAAATTTACCTACGAGAATTCGTTTCAACACAAAAGTGATTTACATGCGATTTATGTATGTTTTGGTGTTCTGCCAGACTGACTTAAGGCTTTTCTTCAACACCTGTTAGGTAAGTTTGTATTTAACGAGCTTTTAGAAAATTTGCGAAGCGATGTATTGCAACATGTGATTTTGACAATATGGAACCCCTAAGGTGATGGTAATATGGAACTGGGCCCATATTATATGCAAGGGTTCCATATTACAAACACTTCAAAACTTCTAAATAATTTGTATTGAATTGCAGATGCTGAGATGCCTCGCAAGGTACTATCACCAAAAACCAATCCCAAAAGGAAGACATGATTGAAGCTGTTAAAGTGGTTCGTGCTAAAACATGAGGGGCTGAAGAAAGCATATTCACCCGAGGAAGTTGTCCAAAAAAAGCTAGGTAGGAAACCAGTTCTTCCCTTACATATTGAAGATGAATTAGTGAAATATTTGCTTTTGATGGAGAGCAAATATTACGGACTTACCCGCCGTGACAATAATGGCTTATCAACTAGCTGTAAGAAATGGAATGAATGATCCATTTGGTGATAAATTAGAGGCTGGTCGTGCTTGGTTGGGCCATTTTTTACAACGTCATAAAGACACACTGTCTATTCGTAAACCTACTGGAACGTCATATGCAAGGGCCAACGGCTTCAATGTAGAATCCGTCAATAACTTTTTTAATATGCTCGAGAAAGAGTATGACGGACAAAAATTCGAGCCAGGCCGAATTTTCAATGTAGATGAGACGGGTTTGTCCATAGTCCAAAGCAAAATTCCCCAGATCTTAGGTTTGAAAGGCAAACGACAGCAGCTGAAAGAGGTTCATTAGTAACTGTTATCTGCTGTATGAGTGCTGGAGATACATTCATACCCCCTATGATGATTTTTCCCCGGAAGAATATGACAGAAACGCTTATGCGTGGCGCACCCTTTGGAACTTTGGGTAGATGTCATCCTTCGGGCTGGGTACAAAGCAACTTGTTTACCGACTGGTTTAAGCACTTCATAAAATATACAAAACCTTCAAAAGAATCTCCAGTATCACTCATTTTGGACGGTCATCACTCGCATACAAGAAATATTGAAATAATTGACCTGGCAAGGGAAAACCATATAACCATAGTCTCCCCACCCCACGCCACACATAAACTACAGCCTTTGGATAAGACTTTTATGGGAGCATTGAAAATTCATTATAGCGAAGCAATTCGAATTTGGCTCCGTCACAGTGAACGTCCTCTAGGACCCAATGATATTGCGGAACTTTCTGGGAAAGCCTACGTGAACTGTCAAACAGCTAGCATAGCAATGAATGGTTTTTTGAAAACGGGGATATACCCTTGCAATAGAGGAGTTTTCACCGAGGCAGCCTTCATTGCAGCTAAACACAAGGTCTTAAGTGAGACTCCCAGTGATCAGGCTTTGAATGATGTTGCAGCAAAAGCAGGATGTAGTTCAGTACCCGACGTGAGGCAAAGTACTTCCGGTGTACAGGCTTTGAATAATGTTGCAGATAAAGCAGGATGCAGTTCAGCACCAGATGTGAGACCAAGTACTTCCGGTGTACAGGCTTTGAATAATGTTTCAGCTAAAGCAGGATGCAGTTCAGCAAATGATGTGAGCCCAAGTTCTTCCGGTGTACAGGCTTTGAATAATGTTGAAGCTCAAGCAGGGTGCAGTTCAGCACAGCAAAACCATATGAAATAAATGGTTCTGTGTACGCCTGGCTAACTTCTTCTTTATCAGAAAGATCTCAGCAAACAATAATTATCAAACAGGGTGAGAATGTTGAGTCTGAAACGGAACTTGTTGAAGTGGGAATTCCGCAGGGTAGTATAATTGGTCCAATAATATTCATCTTGTATATAAATGATATGCTCAACTGTATAGCGAACACGAATTGCTTTCTTACTAATTATGCCGATGATACCAACATTTTAATAACCGCACAGGATTTTGAAACAATACTTGATAATGCAGAAAATATCTATACAACAATGTCAGAGTGGATCTCGAATGAGAAACTACTATTGAATGAAAAAAAGACAAATTGCCTAATGTTCAAAACAAATAGGTCGCAGTTACAATATCCAAATAGTTAGATGAAGCTAATATCAATATAGGTGCAGAAACAAAACTTTTAGGAGTAATACTAGAGGCAGCTCTATCATGGGAAAGTCATATAGTAGAACTCACTAAAAAATTAAACTCAGTCTGCTATACATTGAGGGTAATGTCACAGTACCTGAGTGAAGATGGTCTGAGAGTCATTTATTTTTCAAATTTTGAATCTCTTGTTAGATACGGTTCAATTTTCTATGGTAGTAGCAACTCAGTAGAAAACATATTTATATGCAAGAAAATAGCTCTGAAAACTATTAAAAAGCATGGTTTTAGAGCTTCGTGCAGAAGCATTTTCAAAAGCAATAAAATTTTAACTGTTGCAGCAATTTACATTGAAGAATGTCTAATGTTTCTATTCAATAATCACTACAAGGTGGTCTATAAGGTGATGAAGTGGTTATTCATATAATCAAGATTAAACTTCCTTACAGGTAAGTCGTTTAATCTTAGATTATTTCAACGCAAATTTACCAACATATTCATACAATAGTAGAGACAGGTACTACATATATCCAATTCATAGACTGACTGTTACAGAAAGGTGCACAAAATATTCTTGCATGAAACTGTTCAATATATTACCTCAGAATATTAGACTGATAGAAAGTCGAAACCTTTTCAAAAATGCAAACACAAAATTCTGGTAGATATTGAACCCTATACAGTACAAGATTACTTAAATGCGTCTTTGTTAAATTCTTAGATATTAAGTATATTGTAATGACGAATATTTCGTTCTGAATGTGTATGTAATCTTTTTATATACAGGGCTATTCAAATTCGTTTCTGTACATGGCGATCTCGTAAACGATAGGAGATAGAGTGTCGGTTAAATTGTAGCAAAGTTGCATATTTTAGAGACCTATTCAATGATGTAAAAAAATCGAATTTAGCTCTTTTGGTTCTGGAGATATACAGAAAAAAAACAAAAAATCCCAAATTATTTTTTTGTCTGTATCTTCTTTATTCGAAGACATATTGAAAATCTGTTCTCATTTTGCTATTGGCACTTGATGTGGGCTATCAGAATATGTCCATGAATCTTTTATACAGGGTGTCGTCTGACTTGGGCCACCCCCATCTTTGAATTTTTAAATACGGACCTGTATTTTTTGTTGTAGTTTTTGGATCGTCGACGTTCACTTCATACTGAGAAATAAAATTTAATTTTATATTTATGGATGTTTCGGTAATATTTTATTATAATTGGGTGAATTATTCCCTTTTAAATTACGGCCATGGAAATTGGTTGACTGAGTTAAATAAAAACACAATAGCAACTTTCACGTCTCCCCATGTATCATTGTATTTTTCGATGGTATTTTTTTCATTTTTAGGTACCAATTCTTATTTCATCACATTTTGAGCGTTTTCTACAATGACCTTCGAATAGAAAAATCTTTTATGATTATGTTAAACATATCTACAACAAAAATAGATTATATGTATTTTGATAAGCTGAAAAAGAAATGATAGCAATAATTACATCCGAAACGAACACTATAATTGTAATGAAAATTTAAATGAAGTAATTTATATTCACAAAAAAATTAATGGCGCAATAAGTGTTCGAATTAGAATCCTTGCATTTCCAGACATTTCTTCTTCACTTGCGTCTTTCTTATAAAAAACATTAGACAAATTTGACAAATTTTTAGCGTCTACTAATAAATTTACGCAACTTTTCTTTCCTTTTCCGGCAATTCCAGATGTTCGCAACCAGAAAAACAATGCAGAAATGCAACAAGTTTTTTGTAGGATTCATGTTTAAAACACACACAGAATTGAATGGAGGTGAAGCTGTGAGAGCGGTGTTTTGTGATTTTTCCAAAGCATTCGATTGTGTTAATCACAGAATACTGCTCCAAAAGCTGGATTGCTATGGAATCAGAGGTGTAGCTTATAACTGGCTGGAATCTTATCTCTCTAACCGAATCCAGATGGTAAAATGTAAAAATAAATTGTCGAACCCCTCAAACATCGATTGTGGTGTTCCTCAGGGCTCGGTCTTGGGACCAATTCTTTTTCTTATTTATTTAAATGATCTTAGTAAAGTCAACATTTCCGGAAACTTCACCATGTTTGCAGACGACACCACAATAACGTGGCACGGAAAAAATGTAGAACGCTTGAAAAAAAATATCGCTTCTGATTTGGAAAAAGTTAAACGATGGTGTGACTCCAACTTGCTGTGCTTCAACATTGAGAAAACAAGCATACTAACCTTCAAATTCAACTTTGACAGCCTAGCTTTAGGCAACCATAGGGTAACTAACCAACCCCACACCAAATTTCTAGGTTTATACCTAGATGACAAATTGAAATTTGAAGCGCACATAAAAAAACTTAGTAAAACTTTAGCATCAGGCTGTTATGCTGTTCGAGTCATTACCAATGAACTTGGCCTCAATTCAGGCAGAATAGCGTATTTCTCACTGATTGAATCGCACATATGATATGGCATCTCCTTCTGGGGTTACTGCTCTAACCAGTTGTTGAACTCAATATTTGTACTACAAAAGAGAGCATTGAGGTACTTTAGTAAATGTCATTCAAGGGTTCATTGTAAGCCTCTTTTTATTGAATATCGAGTTTTGACGGTAACTTGTATATTTATTCTCGAAACAGTGTGCTTAATACATAAAACGAAATCAAAAGAGCCGAATAATAGACCCTATTATACTACCCGTCAACACAATAATATTAGTATGCCCATACCAACATCATCCTTGACAAAAAATTGCCTTATATTCGAGAGTAGGAAGATTTATAACCACCTACCTGGCCACCACAAGAACACGGTCTATGCAGCACTATTTCGGAATTCAATTAAGAACATTCTTCTGAAAAAGGCATATTACAACCTGCAGGAGTTCTTTAGTGACAACCTAAGTTAGATCATTATATATGACTAACACTGTAAACCCGTTTATTTTATTATATTTTAATTCTTCTGACTACTAAATGTATAAATTTTAATTGCTGAGTACTGTTAAAATTTTTAATGTGTTAGTAATGTTATTATGACAATCAACTAATAACATCTTACCATGTTTTAGAAGTGTTATCAGTTGTGTTTGTATTATGTGCGTATATGTATATATTTTTATGTATGTGTAAATAATTTTATTATTTTATTATTTATTATCAATAATTGATTCATTGATTATGTCTTTTCACAAAGCTTTGTCAACAAGAAACATTCTTAGACAATAAAGTATTTTTTGATTTGATTTGAAAACTATTAGATGTGAAAAATAGATCTTTTACATTTCCAAAACCTGGTTTGAGAAAATAAATGTCATAAAATTATTTGAATTCTATTGATTTAAAAGGACCAAAATATCAATATCTTGACCCACAACAATGACAAGTTTTATTAGTATCTCTGACAATTTCTATCAAGGTCTTAATCATGTCAGCATCAGCATCTTCTACTTGTTTACAGGAAAATCCTTGTGGCTGTAATATTTGCATTAAAGTTTTTATTATTTTGTCCTTTTTGTCTGAATAACAGGTATGTAGGAAGGCCCAGACCCTTCTTGCTCCTTCCCCACTTCTCTATGAAATACCTTTCAATGGGCTAACATTTTCCGTAGGTCACTCAAGTATATAAATTATCATAAAACAGCAATAAATAGACATCTACAAATATAATTTAAATAAGATTTTACAACTTTCTCAAAATATTGCAGATGTCTTAATAAATATTAACTTTATTAACTCATTTGTTTGTTTATAATAGTAGTATATTTCGATTTGCAATTTTTTCGTTTATTAATGTTACTGGAATCTTCCGTTTTTTGAGTACTTGAAATGTAAATTTTAATAAATAGCTCAAAATTGTACATGATGATTAAGAAAAAAATTCGAATTCGAGTTTTTTTCGATTTTTTGCATTTTCTGAGAACATTTACTATAGTAATGTATATTTTTCATTACACCATCAGAAAGTAGAGATTTCAACGAACAAAAAGCACATCGATTCTTTGAAAAAAACTGATATTTTGACGGGAGACTTTTTGATTGAAAATTTCTTTCTTTTTTAATATTAAGTCAAAATAAGGAGAAAAAATAAATATTTCAGATCAAATAAATCACAGAATATTTGGGACATAAAATGGTGAGTTTCCACCAAATAACGTGGAAAAAAATATTTTATAAAAAAAAGATAGAAATAAAAAACCAAAAACTTGGTTATTTGAATTTTTCACATAAATTTTGAGGTAAGGTGAAAAATTGTGGATACAAAAGTTGTAGATCTTTTTAATACCTACAACTTCACCATTCAATTTATTTTTTCATAGGACTTGTAGTTTTGCCGGAAATCAAGATAAACCATGTAAAAATACGGAGATAGAATGGACCAGGAAACTTGAAGAAACTTTGGTAAATGAGGTATTATGAGGTCAATTAGACATTGTGTCCTTTTCAATAAAAATTAATAATTTGCAGATAAACATGAACCCGGGAAAATCTACACGTCAAATTTCCTTCGCTATGAATATTTGGCATACAAGTGCTTGGTCACATTTCGAAAAAAGCGGTTTAAAATGTTACAAAATACACGTATCTCAAAAATTGCATCCAGGTGATCCCGATAGGCGATTAGAATTTTGTAATTGGCTAACAAGTAGACCTGGAAAATGTGATTCGGACAGATGAAAGCACTTTTACGAAACACATTTGGGGCATAAACAACCCCAGGCAGGAATTACCAAAAATAGAATTTTAGGACCTCATTTATTTGACGGAATTTTGAATGGAGAAAGATATCACTGTTGGAACTCTCAGTATAGTTTTTCAGAAAGGAAGTGGTTTCTGGGGAGACCAGGAGATGTTGTATTCTAATTGATTTTGAATATACGTATTTTTGAATGTAACTTGTTTTATAAGCCATTCATTATCTCTGAGCCAAAGGTCCTTCGAGTTATAAGCCCCAAAACAATCACCAGTTTTTATTGTTGATTTTCGAAGACTATTTGGATGATCTACCTTTGGCTAAATATAACAACATCTGGTTTCAACATGATGATGCTCCACCGCACACTACCAGACGAGTATCTAATTACCTGACTGAAAGGTTTGGTGATAAATGGATAGGGAATAATGGGCCGGTGAGGTGGCCAGCAAGGTATCCAGACTTAAATGTTAAGGATACATTTTTAAGGGGTACACTGAAAAATAGGGTTTATGGTCAGAGGAAATATTGAAATATTGAGGATCTTCAGCACAGCATTGTTAGAGAGTTCGGAAGATTGAGGAGGGAAATTAATCGTGCAGTGAATAATATTCGAAGTAGGGCACAGTTGTGTTATCATGAACAAGGTTAGCATTTTGAGCATTTGCTGTGATTTACTTTTGTCTTTACATTTTAGTTAATCATTGTTATTTGTTCAAAGTTCTAGTTTCATTGAAAATGGCACAATGTCTGATTTACCTCATACACACCTCATTTATCAAATTTTGATTGTTGATTCTGTCTCTGTATTTTTTCACTGGCTTTTCAAATGAACTAAACTCGGTGAGATTTTGATTTAATAACTTGAACATAGTTCAAAGTGGTTGAGGTCTTTCGCAATACAAGTTTAAATATATTCCTAACACTGTTTCTATCGTATTTGTAATAAAGGACCACGCACACACCTTGAGGGAAAAAGTCTTTCGGTAAAAACGACTGAATTTTTGATATTTTGTAGCTGGAGCCATTCTTAGTAAAAGTCTCTATTGGCCCAACTCGATCGTATGACTAGATTCGGCGCTAGAGGGCGCCAAATTATGAATTTTGTGATTTTTGGAGAAATTCAGCTGAATGAAAAAATATCAGTATGTCAGTTATATTCAATATTGTGTGCGACTGGGAATTCCTAATGTTCGCGAGAAATATTTTTCTATAAATCAACAATATATTCAATTCTTCAGTGATTGAATTCGCCTACGAGGTTAAAAGTTGATTGAGTATATAATTGAGGATCAATCAGAATGGTTTGTTGATCGACCAAAGTATAATGAAGCTATGAATACAGAGTTTTTGGAATAAGATAGGGTTCATGTTTATTAATTGCGAGTGAATTCAGATAATTGAAAAACATTTACATATTATTTGTTATAGATATAAAACTGTTGTTCAACTGAGCGTTTCCAAGATCCGTGCATGATTTGTCTATAATACAAAAGAAAACGGAACTGTTTTTCTATAGGGTACTTTACAACAAAATCAATTTTTATTTGAAAGAATTCGCCTGTTTTTATGGGCTACTGTAAACTGGGCCGATTATCAGGTAATGTTCACTAACGAGTATGTAATCTCGGCCGTCCAAAATTTTGTACCTGATTTCGGGTATGTAGACTCGACCGCCTATAATAACTATATAACTATAATTAACATGTTTTGAAGAGTTGAAAATTGGCGAGATGAAGTGGAGACGCAAACAGTCACGCATTCAAATGTCTAAGTAAGGTTAGTTCGTTCTGGTTCGATTATACTAAATAATTACTTTCTTACAAAATGAGTGTATTCAATTTCCACGCATTAAAATGTCTACGTAAGGTTAGTTCGTTCTGGTTCGATTACACTAAATAATGAAGATGAACCCAGGTTTGATAACGGCCGAGATTACATACCGTATTTTGGTGTATCCTTTGATTGAGAAAATTAAAAATCCTCTATCGGCCGAGTTTACATGTGCCCGTTTGTAGACCAAGCATAGGTAAATATGAATAATCCCAAATAACTTTTTTCAAAACAGCTTATCTCAATTCTCACAGACTTCCTTAGAATGGAAATAGTGATGACGGAAATAGTTCGGAGTCACCATCTGTACCAGAAAAAAATACTACCATAATGTCACCGAATTATAAGATATCCAACAAATTATAAACAATATACATTCCTCTAGGTTTTATAATCGAAGGATAGTGCCTATAAATGAATTCTCCTTGAATTCAGATGGGTTCAATCAGTTCGAACATAAATTCAACAGAAATATTCTCAATTTCATCAGAATATCAGATATATTTCATTGAGTGACTCACAAAATATATTCGTATTTTATAGCTTGCTAAATCCTACAAAAACACAAAATTATTCATTTGGTGCCATCTATCTCCGAACCTCTAGGTATTACGACATAGTTAGGTTGAGGACGAAGTCATGATTATTATTATTCAGATTGAATGGAGCCTTCCCTGTGTGAAACACTATGTATTTCACTTGCATTTTGTTTTGAGAGATCATTTTCTATTCTGATAGATCATCAATAATAATTAACTTAATCATCTCATAGTCTCGAAGGTGGATTTAGTCACCTAAAAATTGATTATATTAGAAAATATTTTTGTTTTATAGATAATCATTCACGATCTTAGTAAATCTCAGTTGAACTACAGTTTTATATCGATTACAAAAATGAAAATGTTTTTCAATTATCTGAATTCACTCAAAATTAACAAAATTCGTGATTTGGAGTAATTAAATATACATAAAACATAAACCCTATCTTATTACAAACACTCTGTATTTATAGCTTCATTATATTTTGGTCGATCGTCAAACCATTCTGATTGATCCTCAATCATAAACTCAATCAACTTTTAACCTCGTAGGCGAATTCAATATTTTTGATTACCCTGTATAAGAATAACGGCGTATTTTTTCTCTGTTTTATGGAAAAATATTCCTCTCGAACATTAGGAATTCGCAGTCGCACACAATATTGAATATAACTGAGATATTGATATATTTTCATTCAGCTGAATTTCTCCAAAAATCACAAAATTCATGATTTGGCGTCCTCTAGCGCCGAATCTAGTCATACGATCGAGTTGGGCCAATGGAGACTTTTACTAAGAATGGCTCCAGCTACAAATATCAAATTCAGCCATATTCACCGAAAGACTTTTTCTCATAAGGTGTGTGCGTGGTCCTTTGTATCATATCTCTTATTTCTTCATTCGTGAAATATATTTTTCGCCAAAAATTCAATGACTTTTACAATAACAAGATATCATTGACTGTAACAAATTGAAAGTCAAATTTAGAAACATCAAAGTCAAAGCCTTTTATGATAAGAGGTAAATTTTTTCAATATCTCCAATATTTCGAAAAAGAATGATGACTTATGATACATCATTGAAAAGGTAAAACCGAGTTCTATTCAAAACAGAAAAAATCCAATGTAGCGCCCATAAGAAAAAATAAAGTTGATGATGGTGGCCAGAAGACGAAACGTCGCGTCGGATAACGAATCTGAAAACATCATTATGTAGCAGAAAAAAAGTGGCAATGTGAATGTGCAATTTATTTTGGAATCCTTCAAAAAATAAAGCCAGAAAAAATAAAAACCATTTCACGAAATTTCTGTTTTTTTCGGATATCTCCGGATATACTCGGAATTTCGTAACTTTTTCAACGGCATATTGTTAGTCAGGTATATGCGCAACTTTACCCCAATCTAACCATCTTCGTATCTCTCATAGTTTCCGAGATCCCAATGGTGAGGATCGAATTTGAAACACCCTGTATAATGAATATGAACATATTGTTATAAATATTGAAGACAAATTTCTCGGACACAATGTCTTGGGGGAGCTCGAGCCCCTAAGCCCACCCCCCTTCTGGGTGCGTCAGTGAACAACAACAATTAAACTCACAATTATTATATGTACTCACTATCAGTGTCAGAATCATCTTGTGTACCCACAACCTCTCCACTGGATCTCAATGTCATGTTATACCCAGTCACGCAAAACAACTGCATTCGATATCCAAACTGACGTTTATCATTGCTCATGTTCTGAAAAATGTATATCTTATATAGGTAGGTACCTTCCTGCATCGTTAGAAAAATTTATTACAGATTCAATGAGTTGGCATTCACAGTATCTTAGAGTAAAACCATAATGGAGTAGTTCAACTCTCCTTACAACTCGCCATGCCACTTGCCATGCATGTCGCAGGGCACATCACCGTAAATTCATACACGCCATATGCAAAATATAGTGAAGTACTGTAACCTCAAATCAATAAGTAAACATAGATGGGCCCGATGCTACGTAAACATCATATTCACTGAACCGAAGACAACTTTGTTTATTTACGTACACCTCTCATCCCTAATGTTTTCATACATTGACGCCCTGTTGTCAAATTGATAAAAAAATATGATTTTGGTAGGAACCTACCAATAAATGCATAATCAATCACATTTTATATTCAGATGTATTATTCTAAAAATTCTAGAGAAATGTTTATGTCCAGAAAGGTGTGAAAAAATTACCAAAACGGAAGATATATGTCGTTTTGAACTGATGAAATTTTAGGCATTCTGAAAATTTCGAGCGGTTACTAGAATTATTTTACTCTTGGCAACACCGCTTGTGACCCCGGCCATGGCGGCCATTGTACCTTGTCGTTTTGTGACTATAAAGTGTTGTTAGAAATTTTCCTGTGTGTTTTCGTGGGTTTTGTCCTGCTTAAACAACTTAAAGTTACATTTGGAATATTTTTCAAAATAGTGCATTGGTTTAGTGAGGCACAATGTCGAAATACTGCTTTGTTTGCAAAACAAAAGATAGTAATCAAACATTCCATAGGTGAGGTTCCAGTGACGTCGAATGCACGATGCAAATCATGCAATCAAACGTATTCATCAAATATAATATTGGAGGACAAAGAAACTAATTCAAAATTACAGATACGAAAAGCAAAATGGCAAAATGGTGAATTCCTCAATGTTTGTAATGAATATCTATCTGTAAGCAGGGGGAAAACATTGAGGCTTATGAAAGGAAAATTGAATTTATTTTCCAATAATATTGACATTGTTAAAATTCTAACAGTGAGGACAATTAATGATATACCAAAGGACTTGCTTAAAATTTTTGGAAATCATTTCTCTGAGGAAGAGCCTTTATCAAACCATAGTTATGCCTTGGTAAAGGCAATACTTCAATTTTTTTTCAAAATCCGAATATACCATAAATTGTCAATAAGTGGAACTGACAAAGTAGAAAGGGTCAGGTCTCTTTTGACAAAGACAGTTTTATTTAAAAGTCAATAAATACCAAGTGTTGAAATCCTCATGTACTGAGCTTTCTTGAGAATCATTCTTTCACATACACTTTGACACTTCAACAATAATTAATGAGCTGAGAAATATTGTATTCTCTCTTGAAATAGCAATTTTTACATTAATAAAACTTGATTGGCTAATGGCCATAGCAGTCGATGCCAAAACACCAAGGAAAAAAAATAAAACTTAATACTAAATTTGAAATGAATAGTAGGTTTCATAAAGGCTTAAACGATTTCAATAAACTACCACAATTTGTAAAAAACTCTAGTTCAGTAAACTTGTGTCATCATTAAGGAAAAATATTAGTGACAGCTCATTGAGATATTTATTATTTCTTTTGTTTTTTTTGCGTATTTCGGAATGTGATCTGATCTAATGTCTGGTGATATGTATATATATTTTGTTTTGTAATGTTTTCTCAAATAGTCGTTTCATTAACATAGCTTAATAATGTTGTACTTTATTTATACAATTGTAATGTTGTATATTAGGCTTAAAATTAAATATATAATAGTGATATTTGCCAATTTGTTATAATAACGTGTGATATACGCATATATTTCATTCAATAAATATTTCAATTCCTGTGTTTATGTTGATTTTACCTTATCGTATACGTTGCTATCCTTTGATCACTACATTCCTGTCCAAAATAAATGCGTTTACTTTTGTGTTCAATTACTTTTCCCAGGCGTAATCTATAGAAACATTTGTTGCATTATATATTATATAGATTATGTCTGGGAAAAGTAATTGAACACAAAAGTAGAAATAAAACTCTTTATTAACGCATTTATTTTGGACAGGAATATAGTGATCACAAGATGGCAAGGTAAACGATAAGGTGAAACCAACATTAACACAGGAATTAAAATATTTATTGAATGAAATATATGCTTATACCACACGTTATTATTACAAATTGGCAAATATCACTATTATTTATTTAATTTCAAGCCTAATATACAATATTACAACTGTATAAATATAAAGTGTCAAAGTGTATGTAAAAGAATGATTCTCAAGAAAGCTCAGTACATGAGGATTTCAACACTTGGTATTTATTGATTTTTAAATGAAACTGTCTTTGTCAAAAGAGACCTGACCCTTTCTACTTTGTCAGTTCCGCTTATTGACAATTCATGGTATATTCGGATTTTGAAAAAAAATGAAGTATTGATGCCTTTACCAAGGCATAACTATGGTTTGATAAAGGCTCTTCCTCAAAGAAATGATTTCCAAAAATGTTATTCAAGTCCTTTGGTATATCATTAATTGTCCTCACTGTTCGAATTTCAACAATATCAATATTATTGGAAAATAAATTCAATTTTCCTTTCATATGCCTCAATGTTTTTCCCCCTGCTTACAGATATTTATAACAAACATTGAGGCATTCACCATTTTGCCAAAGGCTTTTCTTATCTGTAATTTTGAATGTTTCTTTGTCCTCCAATATTATATTTGACGACTACGTTTGATTGCATGATTTGCATCGTGCATTCAACGCCACTGGAACCTCGCCTGTGGAATATTTGTTTACTATCATTTGTTTTGCAAACAAAGCATTATTTCGACATTGTGTCTCACTAAACCACTGCACTATTTTGAAAAATATTCCAAATGTAACTTTAAGTTGTACAAGCAGGACAAAAACCACGAAAACACACAGGAAAATTTTGACAACACTTCATTAACACAAAACACTTGCACTTGCAATTGCGTCCTCTGATGCTTTGAGGAACGTTGCACAAGTATCTGTTAGATTTAATTCAATCCCCGTCATGGTCTTAGCCAGGAGAGTAGTTGTTTTCTGACAGATACTTGCCATATGAATGAATTGGTCCAAAATTTAGGAAGGATCATACTCAACAGAATAAACAATTTTTACAAAAAAAGGAAATTTGTTCTGAAAAAAAGGATGTTGGAAAGGGTTTCTTAACTCATAGGGCCAGTTGCATGAAGAATTTAACAGACAAATAAATATTTGATTTGATGATTACTATGGCGACGCATGTCTAAGCTCACCAGTTATGTTACCTACGTTAACAGAAGGCTTTATGCAACTAGTCCATATTTATTCAAATATTCTTATTGATTTGTTGAAACTTGATCTACACAACATAAACCCCCCAAACTCCAACTTGAAATATAGTCAAGGAATTTGTTACCTCTCTCGAATTAATTACTTTAGACCATAAATATTGCTTTATTTTTGATAGCTGAAAACTCCTAGAATCCAACTAAGGAAAGAATATCATCATAAATTACAAAACTTATCCGCTATCTTGAATCTCCAAATTTTGATAAAAAGTAATTTGCTGCTAACCCCCGGCTTTTTATTGACCCCATGAATTTTAAGACAAAACCGTGAAATAACTTATTGCAGCTCACAGGTACTGCATTTGCATAAGTAATTTGGACCCCCTTAAAAAAGCACGGCACTGTGCTAGAGGTGTTTTATTATGGTTCGAATGTCAAACCCGAAACAAAACAGTTTCCGCAAGAATTATCTTCGGTTCAGTGAATATGATGTTTACATAGCATCCGGCCCATCTATGTTTACTTATTGATCTGAGACTGTAACGAAGTTACTAAACGCCCCAGTGGTAAGTCAGGTAGGAGTTGTTGAAGAGCAGTCATTAACATCGATTTGTGGCATGATCTTATTTGGTCATGGTTACTTTTGAGTTTGTTATAAGGTTTTTTTTAAGTGATGTAGCCGATGAAAATCCATGTTAATGTAGTAAATTAGCACAAATTCACTCTTAAATAATTTATTTGACAAAATACAATGCTTCAATAATTTCAACACAATACTCTAATTTATATAACAATCACTGGACTATTCATGTTCGACTTCTTCACTTACTGTCCAACTCTCTAGTTCTGTCTGTAAATACATTTAATTTGCATTGGGGCAGAGGTGTTGCAGAATATTTCTTCAATCTCAATAGAGATAATTCTAGCATTTTGTAATCAAATTTGATTTCAGAATTGGCAAATTCTGTGATGATCGTGGAGAAAGTATTTTTTCTGTTCCAAGAGATGCGAAAATACGTAAACAATGGTGGGAGGTTATGAGAAGAGACGAAGTACCTCCAATATCACATTTACATTGTTATGAAGATCACTTTAAAGGTTTTCCCAAACCGCAACGCGGGAGCGGGAGCGGAAACGGGATGAAGGCGAGACAAAATTCGATAGTGGGAAAGTGAGAAATATATACCGTTGTGATTATTCGTATTCCGAAATGCAGACAAGCAGAGAAAAATATATGGTTTGCTACATTTACTGTTTTTCTAGCAATTAGCACGGTTCCCATGTCCGTTCCCACTCCCGCGTTCTCGCTTTGGTTTGACGGAACCTTAATGTAAGTATATTGTATGAATACAACATTTGGGGTTATGTTTGGCATAGAAACTCATTTAGTAAATTACAAAATATCATGTATTACGACAATTACCTTGCAGCTTTCACTCCTTTGACCTCAGCAGACGTGAAATCTGGATAGGATACAAAATATGCTGTCATCATAAAAGCATTTATTTTTGGTAGATTGTCGGATTGTGCTCTGACAAAACCACTTTCAGTCATTATTCTTGATAATTTACAATTGTAACCAGACCAAAATCGCACTATGTAATGGAAAACACTACAGATATACAGTGTGGCTTTTTTAGTCTACCCCCCCCTGTTAACTTTTGAACGGTTCGACGTAGAAACATGAATAAAAAACAGTTTGGAGGGTTTCACCGATACTACTTTTTGAAATAAAAAATATGGTGTTTGCTCGAGAGGGGGCGCGGGGACGCACATCAACTCAAAAATTTTAAATGGCATGGGGGGTCAAGTGTCACATCGTTGAAAAGAGAATTTAATTCTCTTTACAACCATCTAATTTATTTTTAATTTAGTCGAAATTTTTTTTCACAATCCCAATTCGAAATATCAAAAATAAATGCGGATCTGAAAACAACTCATACCTCGATACATTTGTACAGTTTTTACAAAAAAAAACCTCTTCATTTATTTTAACCTA
The DNA here is from genome assembly GCA_944452925.2 of Chrysolina oricalcia. Taxonomy (NCBI): domain Eukaryota; kingdom Metazoa; phylum Arthropoda; class Insecta; order Coleoptera; family Chrysomelidae; genus Chrysolina; species Chrysolina oricalcia. The sequence goes on from OX101813.2 coordinate 3,701,769, forward strand.
TAAGGGTCTTTGCTAGATAATTATTACGAGGTCACGATGACAGTTATGGTCATCGTGAACAACAAAACCGAAAACAGCAAAAACTGAAGGAGTTGGACGATAGTTAATTCGTCATCATCATCTCCTATGTTCGCAGTGCTGTGAGATGATCTGTATATAATATTATTGATTTTTTTGTCCTGGAGACAATTACATTCCGAAACATCAACACATTCGTTGTTCGCGCAAAGAGTTCGCTTTCGGTATGCCAAGGCCTATAAAGTTCAATTTCTCATTTTTCGTGATGTCTCTACAACATAGTAAAGGCAACATCTAGCTCTGGCCAATCTAGCTATGGCAAATCTAACTCTGAGTGTGAAATCGCAACGGCTATCGATGTACTGGTCAGTTCTATTGTATCTGTCAATATGTAATATAATATAATATAATATAATATAATATAATATAATATAATATAATATAATATAATATAATATAATATAATATAATATAATATAATATAATATAATATAATATAATATAATATAATATAATATAATATAATATAATATAATATAATATAATATAATATAATATAATATAATATAATATAATATAATATAATATAATATAATATAATATAATATAATATAATATAATATAATATAATATAATATAATATAATATATATTATATACTTACTCTAGAATGCTAATCCCGCCAATTTTCACGGCGAAAAGCATGCCGCGTATGCGACCCGTTTACGATGTGCGCATGCTCGTCAGCAGTGTAGTTTGGGTAGATCGTTGCCAAGTTTGAAAATAATTTGGTGTTCCAATTCAGAGTTTTTGGTTATGAGGCAATAAAACACAGGTCATTTGAAAGAGAGAAATTTGACAGCGCATTTAGGACTTTTTAAAACCAAAAAGAACCTTTTAGAGATAGATTACTCCAAATTTTAGGCGCGAAAGAAATTTATTTAAAACAATAATGTACCCTATGCTACTGTAATTATAATAACCGTGCAACAGTGCTTTTTCATCGACAGGAAGACTTGTCACTAAGATCTGTCACTCTTGTCAGAGACAGAGACGATTTTTAGAATGTCAGATTTCATCTTGTCGTTTTGTGTGGTGTTTGTTGTCGTTGGTTATTCTTTCATCTTTCGTGAATTTGCAATAATCTTGTTCCTTTGAAGACAATTTCTAATAAAGCCGTTTCTTCTAAAAATAAACAATGAACTGTTTAATGTTGTGTAAAGGAAAAATACCTGAAATAAATCATTTTTAGTAGATAACGAAATTTCTTATGTTCCTATATGCTTTGCTCAAAATAGCTTAAATATTATTTTAGCTTGACAAAAAAGGCATGATTTTTGTTTATTGTTTTTAAGAAGAGACCCCAGCAGAACATTTGAGTGAGAAAATTGTAATTTGGTGCAGACATTTTCCTCATGAAGATTCATGTGAAAACGACAATTTGAAACCTAGTGCAGTACCAATACTGTGTCTGCGTGAGCATGCATGGCGAGTGATACAACTTTCTACTACACCGCTTATATTATGAGTTCTAGATTCCTACAAAAAGTAAGTACTAAACATACACAGAATGAGTTCTAGATTCCTACAAAAAGTAAGTACTAAACATACACAGAATCGTCTTAGAAAATTAATGTCAATATGGAAGTGCTTTTCTTTGATGGTTAGGAAAATGCTTCTGGTCTCACTTTTTCATGCATCCCCATTGTGGAAATTGCACTAAGGTAATACAACCAGAAATACTAGTAGAAATAGCATGTTAATCTCTTCAAATGATTTAAATTGAATGCAGTTGCGTATTTTGACATGAATCGTTCTAGAAAAAAAACCTCGAGCTTCCAAGCATCCAATTTTATAAATCCAATTTAAGTTGAAAATATTCATGATATTATAGCTGAAATAAATTTTCATAGTTTTTTGAACTTTCAATTTATTTTCCAATTCAGTGCTTCCTTGAAATTCGCACCGACGATTTGGGGTGTTTCCGTAGGTTTTTGTTGGTTAACTACAGCTGAAAAGTGAATGTGATACCAAAAATCAGTCACTTCAGAGCGGTAAATAATAATAATAACAACCGTACTCTACTTTCTGATGGCCTTTGCTGAATATTCGGGATCATAAATATGTGAAAATATGTATTCAAATCGGCTAAATACAAATAACAGGTATAAGTACAATGAGGTTTCCAACCTTATTCTCCGAGATTCAGAATTAACGTTTGTTAATCTTCACAAGTACCATAATATTTTACTAAAACCGGGCCTGTTACAAAAATCACTAATGACGCGCTTGCGCATTGCGGACTAGCCTGCACTTTTTACAACACTTTTGACATGAGGATTAGCATTATAGAGTAAGTACATAATATATATTTCTATGGTCAAAACTCGAAGTGTACTGTGAAGTTTTATTACTGAATGTACAATTATACTACCCTCTTTATCGTCCGAATACTTTCTCATTCTAAATTCGCGCACCTCATACGTTTCTAAACACGCATAGCTAGATTTGCCAAGCTGTTTCCTCTCTTAGTTTTAGAGTGAGTAATCTTGTTGGATTACGAATACAACAAATCTAATGAAATGGATCGTAGTCTTGTCAATGAAGAATATATCTCTGTTTTCAAAATGATAGCAGTATTTTCTTGTTGCAGAACCAATTCTTCGAGTTCGAATATGGTTAAATTTGCTGTGGGAATATGTTTTCATGTACGTAAATGCAACCCAGCATTTTTTTTTGTGTATCAGTGTTTATGAAAGATATTATTATCATTATCTCAATCGATTGGTCAAAGATCGTTTGAATTTTTGGCCCCGAAATTATACAATACTCTACCCCAGGAGTTGAAGAATCTATCGAGCATGGTATTAAAAAAAAACTGAAAACCTTTATATTAGAGAAACCCAGAAATCTCATTCACGAATTCATACATATAAAAAGCTTCTGAATATGTTACGTGTCCCAGTTATACTTATAGTACGGCTATACTCACCAGTAAAATTGTGTTATGAAACATATACCCTCTGGTTGTATTTTATTCTCAACGTCCCTAATCCTTCAATGATAATATGATCCAAATTTTGCTAGCAAATTGTTTTTATCCCTTTAGTATTTGTATTTAGATAAGTTTTTCTCTTTTTATGCATGTTTTTTATTCTCGGAACAAGTGTTAGTCACTTACCGAGTATATTCTATTAACACGTGTTTTTGTATTTTAGATTTTTTTATATGTTGTCACTCGTACTTGTAACTTACTGTATTTATATAGTGTGAGTGTCTTCTTTTATGTGTTTTTATCTATACCATTTTTATTATGTATTATGTGTGTGAATAAAATTTATTTATTTATTATTATTTATTTATATCTACACTGAAGTTATTGACTCTCTCCATATGATGAACCACATTTAGTCAGACTTGTTCATACAGTGTTTAGAAATATAATTGCATCACTTACTTCTGTTAACCCCAAAGCTTAGAAATTCTAACTCACGACGGATCGATAATACAATAACAAAGGTGTGAACAAGTAATTTAACTCGATTACGATAAATCGTTGTTTAAAGATTGATAAGAAAATCACTCGATGTGTAGTCAGGTAACATTAGGAAATGCAATATAAAACGTACGAAAATACTCACGATCGATCAGAAGCACTTTATTCGAACAAATCTTCAAGCACTTCTCAAATCAACACTCAAACATTTTTCCGTTGACCCTATATACTCTAAAAATATCCACATCTTGGTATGTAGTATTTCACATCCGTTCAAATATTTGAATACATATTTCATCGAATATTCCAATTGTGAAACGATTGTCGTGAGTGGAGCTATATTCTACGTTGGTTCAAATATTATGTTTCAATAACAAATATTTTAAAAAATGTCATCACACACCTATTAGGTGTAACTGTAGGTGTTGTAGAAAAGTATTCCATGTTGATTGTGTTGAAGTTGATGAAGGCCAGTTACAAACAATTATTGCCGGAAACGCAATTGGGTTATGTACTATGTGCAATGAAAAGGTATTATCTTAATACTAATTATCATCTTAGATAAAATTTTCAATATTCAAATCGTACAATTCGATTGGACAGATTCATACTCACCTGTATTTTTAGTCCAAAATAATAAAAATAACAATTATATTCATTCACTTGTCATATTCTCTCGGAAATACTCCTGAAGTAATAATGAAGAAGTGTAAAAATTTCGGAGTTGAGTATATCCCGATGTGGAATCTAAATAGGCTCCGCCCACTAGCAAATTTCGCAGATGATCAGATGGCTTAGAAGAACTGACGACTCAGTCATTCTTCTAGAACCGACATCTCCAGAGGAAATCAAGGACATACTCAGGCACGCCAAGACCAGGAAAGCACCGTGCCCAGACAACATACCAGTCAGGGCACTAAATGCCTCGCCTAGGAACGGACTAGCAGCCCTGACAAAAATCATGAACGCTGTACTCAGACTTTCCTTTCAGCTGGAAAGAAGCAACTGTCATCATGATTCCGAAGCCCAACACGAACCACACATTTCCAAAAAAACCACCGCCCCATCAGCCTAACACCTGCGATGAGCAAGGTCGCAGAAAGGGTGATCAGGACTCGACTTGAGACAATGTCTGAAGAATTAAACATACCAGATGAATAATCGGTTTCAGATACGAACACTCAACAAAACTCCAGGTCACCCGGATAGTGGACGCCACCATCCAGAGCTGGAACCGTACGAGAGAAGGACATCTTTCAGGAGCAGTCTTCCTTGACGTCTTTAAGGCCTTCGATAGAGTTTGGCACGATGGGCTGATCGCAAAACTGGTTGATGCCGGATACTCTACACCAATGGTCAAGCTGATGAACTCCTTTCTAAGAGGTCGACATTACCGATGTAGAGTCGGAAATGCTCTCTCTCTCCACGAAGGAAGCTGGAAGCAGGAGTACCACAGGAAGCAGTACTGTCGCCACACCTGTTTTCGATCTACACCGCAGACATACCTATATCGGACAACCCCATGACAAAACGTCACGAGGTGACGTAGGACACCCGAGGGCAATGGTACTATGAACGACGAGAGAATTCCATGGATGAACAAAGCCGTATACCTAGGAGTAACCTTGGGCAAGAAACTCATGTTTCAGGGGGGCACGTCTCTCACAGATTAGCTATAGCAAAAGCCGCAAGACATAAGCTTCATCCACTCATCGGACGTAGGAGCAACATGGCACTCGAGTTGAAATTATGCCTTATCAGGACAATCCTTCTACCAAATATGTTGTACGCCTCTACTGCTTGGGGGCAATGCGCGAACAGAGGATGCAGGCCTTCTCCTATGTCTGCCTGAGAATGGCAACAGACGCACCACGATATATGCCTAAAAGGTCACGCTGCTCACGGAGCTTTTCGAGAACAGACGTGAGCAAGACGACAGAGACAGAGAGAAATACAGACGACCAGTGAACCAGGGAGACAATGACACCCCTGAAGAAGTAAGACGTAACCAAAACCTTCGGCGACGCCAACGTCTACTTACATTACAGGCTTAAATTACGATAATCATGATTTTATGTTTCAGATTCCAAGAAGAACCGACCAAGAAGTAAACTCAGCTCAATTAACATCAACAATTGGATCATGCTTGTAAAGGGGAAAGTTGGGCGTCTCATCAAAACGAAGCTACTCACGAAGACTCAGCCTGTTACTAATCATTTTTTTACCATGGAATCAACAATTTTGGAGCGTGGGACTAGGAACACCTACCATTCAATTTGTAGGACAATATGACCATTCAATTATACAAACTGTGGCGAAGCTGTGGGCGATGCCGGGCCTGAACACTCACGCAGGCTGCATATGACCTTCGATACGCTATGCACCAAGAAGAATCTGGATGATTCGATGGATCCGGACAATTCGATGAAGAATTCCAGAGCATTCGGAGAAGTCAACAATTAATATGAAAAGAACGACGCAGCAAACAGACGGGCAGTCAGTGAAGTGAAAGTCGAATATAAGTACCTAGTTCCGTGATTGTTATTGTATCATTGTATTTCGTTAAATAAATTATTTTAGTCAGTTAATTAGAGTATAAATCTACTACAAAACATTAACCAAGCAACGGTAAAAAAAAATCGCTGGTTACTAATGATTTTTTATAACCACGTCATTGGTACATGTTGGGAGTGGGAGACTCTTCAGTCCTACCATCCATTTTGTAGGACAAAAGTTTTTTCGAGTACTTTATCGAATTATCTCGAAGTTCAACTGAAAAACTGACTTTTTTGCACTCACCAAATCGACATAATTGATGCCTGCGCATTTTATCAGCTATCACTATCGAGAATTTTCATAGAGAAAAAAGTTGGGCGTCTCGATAAAATGAAGCTACTTAGGAAGATTCAGCCTGTTCTTAATCATTTTTGAAAATAGGAGTGGGATCCTGGTCAATTTTGTGTGCATCACTTGCTCCACATTGAATTACCTTCTTATTTGTCGCAATAAAGTAGCAGAAAATGGGTTGAAAAATATTTATTCCACAGGAAATTCCAGTTTTGTAAATCAACAATATAAAAAAAACATTTCTGGAACTATTACAAAAATGGATGATATGTTATTCCTGTGTTGTACACTATATAAAATAAATGCAAGACTATGGAGAATACATTCACGTAGTTACAAATCCCTGAAAATAACTTCAGTGTTTTTTTTTATTCAAATCTCGATCTTCTTGGTAGAAACTGTACTGCTTTTTGACGTACGGCAGTCTTAGATCCTCGTTTTGGTTTACCATTCTTTTTCAGTCCGATATACCATCCCAAGTGAGCATATTTTCTAGATAAGTATACGTTGTATAATCCTCGGAATGATTCTAAAAATACTGTTGATTCTTCCGTAGGGTCAGCCTGGAAAGTAATATCCAACCATTACTCACAATAATATTAAAATGCGTAAAACACAAGTTTATAGTTATCATCACTTCTACTAGCTTTCCATCAAACATGCATGTTCTAGTCATTATACAGTGTGGTCCAACGAAAACTTAACACCTCGATTTGCCGGTGTTAAAATGAAAATGTGGAAAATCGCTCGAACCTGTCAATTTCTGATTCGAGGGGGAACAACTTTTCCGCTGTTTTCATCCCCGTAACTTCAACCCCCTAACGGGGGTGAGCACAACCCCTTGATTTTGAATAGGGATGCGGGGTGTTGCGATACCTCATTTTGAAGATCTCATCGTGTACTATCTGACCGTAAAATTTCGCTCCAAAATATCCATCGATAACGAAATGACAGGTAAAATAGTGGAAGAGTACGTACTTTTGTGATTACTTTATTAAATGCTCGAAATGGGCACCATCCACTTCCATGCAGTAATATAAGTTTTGCTGAAAACGTTCACGTACATTACTCAAGATTTCTGGTGTAATTTGACGGCATTCATTAATGATCCGAGTTCGCAAATCATCCAGTGACTCAGGCTGGGTAGCGTAAATCTTGGATTTCAGGTGACCCCATAGAAAAAAGTCCAGTGGAGCCAGATCAGGTGATCTGGGTGGCCACTCAATATGTCCCATTCTTCCAATCCAGGCGTGAGGAAAATTGTCATCTAAGAACTGACGCACCGGTTGAACAAAGTGAGGTGGTGCGCCATCTTGTTGGAAAATGATCGTTTGATGGTCTTCTGCATTCTCCAATACTTGCACGAGGGCTGGATAAATAGCGTTCTCCAATAGATCGAGATAAATTTGGCCTGTGAGATTACCGGGTATAAAAAAAGGGCCGATTATGTGATTTCCATAAATACCCGCCCAAACATTTAATTTTTGGGGGTGCTGTGTATACACCTCACGAAATAATCTTGGATTTTCATCTGACCAATACCGACAGTTATGCCGGTTTACAATGCCGTTAAGGTAAAATGAACACTCGTCCGAAAAACAGATATCGAACATGTAGTTTGGATTGCCGTTAATTATTTCACTGATCACTTCACAGAACTGGAGTCGGCGATCGGGATCATTCTCATTCAGTTCCTGAACCAATCGTATCTTATAAGGATGGAATTTATGTCGTTTCAGGATTCTCATGATTGTTGTGCGTGAAACACCAGATACATCGGACAATTTCCTAGTACTAACGGTCGGATCCATTGCTATATGACCTAAGACAGCCACGTCCCTCGCTTCGTCTCTTTCATGCACCCACCCTCTTTTTGTTTCCAACTGAACCAGTAGCGTCAAATTTGGCAACCAGTTGCACAACGTAAGCAGCGGATCCATTGTTTCCAGGATGTCGTTCGTTAAATAAAGCCGCTGTTGTGCGCGCAGAGTCGTTATTTCGGAAAAATAATTTTATCATTTCCACCCTTTCTTCTACGGAATACACCATTTTAATTCCACTACAAATTTACAATCGCTTTGACACACTTGTACCGTTCTTAAAAATTCACGATAGACTAGGGTACAAAAACAAGGTCCGTCTACTGTTGTGGACAAAAAATTAACCACTCAATACCTTTGAAATGCGTCGGATACGAATAATATTCTCGAGAGAAATTCCATATTGCCTCTTTCACTATTTTCGCTGTTATTTCATTATCGATACATATTTTGAAGTGAAATTTTAAGGTCAAATAGTACACGATAAGATCTTCAAAATGAGGTATCTCAACACCCCTCATCCCTATTCAAAATCAAGGGGTTGTGCTCACCCCCGTTAGGGGGTTGAAGTTACGGGGATGAAAACAGCGGAAAAGTTGTTCCCCCTCGTATTAAAAATTGACGGGTCCGAGCGATTTTCCACATTTTCATTTTAAAGCCGGAAAATCGAGGTGTTAAGTTTTCGTTGGACCACACTGTATAAGCACGGCGCACTGGTCCGAAAAAATAACTGTGACAACTGTTTTCGGTTGTACCGGTATTCAGCCCTATGCTGTATTACTTCCGTTACGTTTAGCGGTTAGACGTTATCCCAACTTAATGGCAATTCGCCATTAAATTGAGATAACGTCTGATCGCCTAACATAACGGAAGTGATACAGCATAGGGCTGATTATTGTTATTATTAGTGGTTGTGCCGTTGTTATTGTTGTCATTATTATTATCGTTATTATTTGTCAGTAACACCAATAGCTTTATTGTTGTCATCAGCATAGTATCTAACTGCTGTGCAGTGTGGAAACACCCTGTACATAGTCATTTCAATGGGATTAGGAACGAACTGGTTAATAAGACAGTGTAGAATAAATCTTTGAACCGTTCGCATGTGCATTATATTCGAATATATCACTTATTTTTTCAAGGCCCCCTTTCGGTCAAATCATCAATAAACATTTTATCAGTACATTTCTAAGAACAGGACTGGTATTTTTTTGAGCGATTTGAAATTCACTCATCCTTCCGTTCATTTAGTTTATCCTGAACAGCATGATAAGGACCTACATATCTGAAAGAATATACGGGTTCTTCCCTTATGAACATTGGAGTACATCTTGCAGATATTTGAGTAATAATGGACCTTTCTAAGAGATATGAGGTAACACAGAAAGTAAATACGCTTATATCACTCGGGATTTTAATTTTTTTTTCTGACCGCTAGTTAATCTACAGTGACCGCCAAAAAGTATGTACCATATGGGAAAAATTTTTATTATTGGAGTATTGGAAAAAATATTCTAGGGAAAAGTTTGTGCATGTCCGATAACCTAAAAATCGATTTTGACACATGTCACGTGATCGCTAGAATGGCGGCAAAATGAAAAAAATTGCAATGCAAAGGCAAAAAAAGGGGTAAGATGGTAAGATATCAAAAAAAGTTATTTGAAAAAGTCACTTAGAATTCAATTTTTACACATAAACGAAGTTTCAAGAGATAATTCAAAAAAATTTAAAATAGCAATTTTTTAAAAATATTTTCCCATCTATTTAAAAATATTATTTTTTTTTTCTTATAAATAGCTTGACTATACTGAAACATTTGCATTTTAATGATAATGACAAAACTTTCTCATTTTCTCCACACCAGAGGGCACTAAATTGAAAAAATGGGAATTTGTCAGAACCCTTGCTGTTACATCGGTTCGTATCTAACAGTTATGTCCGAATTCCACGACCATTGTGATGACATGACACTCCAAAAACATGGTAATTTCCAGATTATAATCAAGTTCCGATGATAATCGTGGATGAGCGTTTCACTTCGCACATAAACATGTAAATTATAAGTCTCTTAAATTTGACTACATAACTATTTCATTCTGAATATTTTCACAATTTTTTTGATTATAATCTGGAAATTACCATGTTTTTGGAGTGTCATGTCATCACAATGGTCGTGGAATTCGGATATAACTGTTAGATACGAACCGATATGTAACAGCAAGGGACAAATTCCCATTTTTTCAATTTAGTGCCCTCTGGTGTGGAGAAAATGAGAAAGTTTTGTCATTATCATTAAAATGCAAATGTTTCAGTATAGTCAAGCTATTCATAAGAAAAAAAATAATATTTTTAAATAGATGGGAAAATATTTTTAAAAAATTGCTATTTTCATTTTTTTTTAATTATCTCTTGAAACTGCATTTATAATTGAATTCTAATTGACTTTTTCAAATAACTTTTTTTGATATCTTGCCATCTTACCCCTTTTATTGCCTTTGCATTGCAATTTTTTTCATTTTGCCGCCATTCTAGCGATCACGTGACATGTGTCAAATTCGATTTTTAGGTTATCGGACATGCACAAACTTTTCCCCAGAATATTTTTTCCAATACTCCAATAATAAAATTTTTTCCCATATGGTACATACTTTTTGGCGGTCACTGTATAATCAGAAGAGAAGTGGTTTCGTGACGTCACGTTCATCAAAAATAAACTCGGCAACGTTGTTGTGCACAAAATTCTCATTCAAATATAATGTGTCGTATGACAGTTGTCAGTTGATACCAGATGGGTTCTTTCGTCTGTTTCACGGTGCGATCAATAGGAATAGTTTGTCTCTGTCTAACTCATTTGCCTACCCATTTGATACAAGTGAAGCAGTTCCATCAGATCTAAACTTCATCGAACACTACCTTGATTTATTTTTTGAGGTTAATGCGGTTTTCTAAGTTTTGAGAGCTTTTGTTGTTTGTGTTCTAAAATTTGTTATTAATTCCTGTATCTCCAGTACCTGTATCCCTGCAATAACTGAACATGTCGAAAAGGTTGTTTGTACCTCAGTAAATTATCCAAACTTTCCTTCACGAAGCCTTGTTCCATATTTTTAATACACAATTACACAAATAAATTCACATCAAATCGTTTATGATAACACCTCACTACACTATTATCGAATTTATCAGTTGAATGTTGATTATTGAATGTAAATAAAATAAACAATAACCTCACATCTCCATATAACTTTTGACAGTTGAGAACTGTCATTACGATTTGCTGTGTTGTCAGTCAATGCTCGTTCTTCATCAAAAGGATGGTCTGTTCAGAAAATTTGAAAGTTACAAATTCAATAAAAAATAGCTAATATGTGGATTTTTATCTATGAGTTGATCAAGTGACAATGTATTGATTATTTCTCAACGGCTTATATCGTGCTAGAAGTTATATTTTTAAGGAAAACGGTATTGCCTGTTCGGAACGTGGATTATGGTGGGAGATATTTCCGATGAACGTGACGTCAGCGGCACACTTTCAAATGTGATATTTTTTTAAAATGAAAGAAAAATAATGTAACTTTTTGTTAAATGGACTTTTCAGACTAACAACTATCGATTTAAACGAGTTTTGTAATTTATTTTCCGTAAATGTAAAGGTCCATTCCTTCAGATAGGATGATAGGAACAAATTCCGAATGCTTCTTGTAGTCTAACACTGGTTATTCGTCTAGAGTTACCTTCTGCATACCGAATTCTAGTATATTTCCATTCATCAGTGCAAGCGTTGGTTAAAGCAGTCCCATTATCGTTAACGTTCAACAGAAATATGAGAAATATCCCAAGTTTGTTACCCATCCTCTGAAAATGCGCTATTGTGTAAAATGTAATTTTTGTTCCGTAGCCATCTTGATAATAGTATATTATTCAACAAGCGTATAATGATTGCTATTACCCACGAAGATGAAATTGCAACACGAGCCGGAGGCGAGTGTTGTAACATCTGAGTGGGTAATTGACATTATACGCGTGTTGAATACTATACTTTATCCACAACTATATAAATAAGTTTACTAAATTGGAAAGTTCCTAAGCTGAAAATTACGTTATTGTAAGAATACCTTTGTCATTAGATAGGTATGATCTGGCGCTTCTTTTATAAATTTACTGACCTCTTCGGGAGTAAAGGTTTTAGATTTTTTCGGTTGATGGCCCTCGGACTGACGTTTTAAAAATGCCTGCAACTTCATGTAAGTCTCTAGGTGGACACTATGGTAAGTATTCAATGTACTCTTCAGCATAGAATAATATGCCCACAATGATGATGACTTGTATTTTTTAGCCAGTTCAACAAAATACACTTGGATAACATTTTCAGAAAAAAACGATGTTTTTTGTGCCAGTTGCCAACCCATAAAACTTTTGTACACCGCATTATACAGTGCGGCTTTTTTTAGTCCCCCCCCATGTTAACTTTTGAACTGTTCGAAGTAGAAACATGAATAAAAAACCGTTTGGAGCGTTTCACCGATAATACTTTTTGAAATAAAAAATATGGTGATTGCTCGACAGGGGGCGCGGGGGGGGGGGCAGCACATCAACTCAAAAATTTCAAATGGCATGGGGGGTCAAGTGTCACATCGTTGAAAAGAAAATTCAATTCTCTTCTACAACCATCTAATTTTTTTTAAATTTAGTAGAAATTTTTTTCACAATCCAAATTCGAAATATCAAAAATAAATGCGGATCTGAAAACTACTCATAACTCGATAAATTTGAACGTTTTGTTGTGGAGTACTGAAACCAAAAATATTTTGAAGAGTGAATGATGGTTTTTCGGGTTTTTAGGCCGACGTTTATTTAGAGAAAAACTCGACGTTTCGCCAACACGAGTGGTTGGCATTTTCAAGAGAAATGTTTACAGTTTCGATCACTGAACACTACTTGTTTGGTATGCGTTGTCTCAGCCAGTATTTATGGGTCGACGTACTCGTACCTGCGTCCGGTGCCATCGTCCCTGCGTCGGGTACCCCCTCGGATTCATTAATTTCCCGGTATGGTGTTATTACCGTTTTCTTGAGAACAGGTAGCCATGCTTTATTCAATTGTAACCCTTCTTCAATTCTGTTGAAATTGTTGGGATGTTTTTTGATTTCGATTACTTCTCGGAAGAGTCTTGGATAATATGCATGTGTTGTGGCAATTACTTGGGTTTCTTCGAACTTCACTCTGTGATTGTTATTGTTAAGCGCATGTTCTGCAGAGGCTTCTAAGGCAGTTATCCCAAAAGTCGATGTTGCTTTAGAGTTGAAAATTTTGATGCAGAGAGCAACAAAAGAGAACTACCCCATAAAAAAAAAAAAAAAAAAAAAAAAAAAAAAAAAAAAAAAAAAAAAAAAAAAAAACGGGAAATTAATGAATCCGAGGGGGTACCCGACGCAGGGACGGGCACCGGACGCAGGTACGAGTACGTCGACCCATAAATACTGGCTGAGACAACGCATACCAAACAAGTAGTGTTCAGTGATCGAAACTGTAAACATTTCTCTTGAAAATGCCAACCACTCGTGTTGGCGAAACGTCGAGTTTTTCTCTAAATAAACGTCGGCCTAAAAACCCGAAAAACCATCATTCATTCAACGATGGCCGCGAAAGCCTTTCACAATTTTTAAGGGTATTACCGATACTACTTTTTAAGAAAAGAAACATATGGCGCTAGGGACAGATCAACTAATCAACTTGAAAATTTCGAAAGGCATATAAATCGATATTGAGAACAAAATTCAAAAATATTCAGATGGTTGTGAAGAGAATTGAATTCTCTTTTCAACGATGTAACACTTGACCCCCTATGCCATTTAAAATTTTTGAGTTGATGTGCCCCCCCGCGCCCCCTTTCGAGCAATCACCATATTTAAGTAGTAGTAGTAAGTAGTATCGGTGAAACCCTCCAAACGGTTTTTTATTCATGTTTCTACGTCGAACCGTTCAAAAGTTAACAGGGGCGGGGACTAAAAAAAGCCGCACTTTATTTACTTTTTGACTTTTGTTAGGTAGGAGATTTTCAATAGCGCTAGAGGCTAATTTTAAAATATCTGGCGTTGTACAACACATATCTTTTAAATCAGATTCACTACTAGACATTTCAATTTAATCATACCAGAGATAAAAATGTTCACAACAAATAACTCACAAACCGACTGATAGTATATCTACAAATACAGTGACAGTAAATTTACAAATTGTTAAATTTGAAGCAACGATTGAGTAATATTATTCCATCGAACTGTCATTATTATTCAATTCTATATGGTAATGCATGGCATTACTTGATAAAAATCGCGTATTTTACAGATTTATTAATTAATAGTTGTGGATAAACAATTTTTTGGAACCGAGAAGATACTAAAACTTTTCAACCCCATTACTGCGTTTCGTATTGGTTACACAAAAAATAGTTAATATTCATGGATACCCAATCGATGGTACTTTAGAATGACGAAAAAAACTATTATGACTATTTGGAATAATTTCAGGGCGTTCATGGTTCTCTTGATCAAAAAATAACATGGGTGTTCTGACAAATTAAATATCAACTATAAGCTATCATTGTATTTACATAATACAGGGTGTCCCATTTGAAAATCAAAAGTTGATATCATTTCCGGAGAAATGTAAAGTTTTTTTCAAATATGTTAAAAAGTGCCGTCTAGTGAGCATATTCAATGGTACAAATTTCAGAAATATAGCTAGAGAAACAGAGGAGGAAATGGGTGTGCATGTACCATGAGTCTGTGTCATACGGTATCCATAAATTCATCAGAACAGAGATTATTTAAAAAAAAACTATCATTTTTATTTTCTTCAAATATGTCAGTATCTTTTTGCTATTTTCTGTTAATTAAAGGGTGCCATTTTCATTTTCTACTGTGTGAAGCAGGTTTATCCTATCATTATGAGAGACATGAATTGAAGCTTACTCACCTCGCCATATATTCGGCCTTTTGGATTCATTGCTATGTATAAATTTGTCAACAATCCTTTTATTTTTATGTGTCCTGGATGTCCTGCAGATAATACTTCTAAATATGCTGAAAAACAGATTTAATATTCAGTGTACATACATATTATTCTCCATGAAATATTTTAATAAAAACGTAAAAATTGTTCCAATATATACTATTAAGATTGTATGATCTCATATTGTTCTCGAGCAACGCGTGTTGTTCATGTACTTTGCCATACTAGCGGCTAGTTCAACAGGGGCGTTTCATCCATAATGCTGATCAGGCGCAGCAGATTTTAGGGGCGCCAGCAGATCCTAGAAAAATGCAAAAAGTGGACAGCGCTGGAAACGAAATCGGAGGATTCAACCGGTCGTGTTTGTTTACTGAGCAATCACTCAGGTCCGGTCGTTCAGTCCATGGTAAAATACAAAGATTTATCAAACTTGGTTTGGAGTCGAATCCTAGATTACCGTCAAATGTGTCGTTCAGTAGAAATTTGACTATGGATAACGAAAACCAAGATTTTACAGTTCATCTGAACTATTTCATGAAAAGTCAAAGTCAAAACATACTTTAATATCGGAAGTATAAATAAAAATGTGAGATAGTTGTGTATTTTAGACTATAATGGTGTTAGTCTTCCCGATCTGAACATGTGCAGACGAAAGAGAGTACCACCACAATATACGCTTCGGGGCGACTTAACAAGTAAATGGTGGCGTATTTGCTATTCCAACTGCAGGAAAAACACGGAAAACCCTACAGTACCAACTAAGGAAACGAGGAGTCACTGATGCGAGAACGAGCTCATGTACCTAGATGAGAATAAAAATTCAACACTACGCTCATTATCACATCAGAAGATTTTACTAATTCATGTCAAATATAACTAAATATTTTCCATTCGTAGTTTCCTACTTTCCTGTAATTTTATGAAACGATGTAAACAACGTAGGTTTTTTTTTTAACCTACAGATATAATAAATGCATTGAGTACCTGTAGGTAAAAATACTATAGGAAGTGTTGCTTCTATCATAGCGAAATACCTTGATTTGGAAAACCCGAAAGGTTACACCGGACATTCTACGCCAAACGTCGTCAGAGCTTCTTGTTCAAGGTGGTGCTTCCTTTGAAACACTAAAATTACATGGAAAATGGAAGACTAGTACGGTAGCGGAGAGCTATATTGAAGAAAGTATCTCCCCGAAAAACAAAATTGCTACAATGATAGCCCATTCCGTTTCCGAAAAAAGATATGTTAACGTTCCGAACGAAACCGAATGCACATTGAGGAGTTCATCATCGGTAGACTCACCAAACTTCAAACTTGGTACTAATTTTTCAAGAACAGTTGAAAAATGTAATTTCTATTTGAGAAAAAATAATTAGTCCCTTTTTCATGTACAGTTATAAATAAAACTTTTCTGACTAATTGATTTATTGAACTACAGAAAAAAACATTCAGCGGGCGTTATGATTCATAATGCCCTCCATAGCAACCGTTGCCAAGGTATTATAAAGCAATAATGGACAAGTGAAAATAAACAAATATATTCTTATTGATAAAACCAGTTAATATTGGGGATTGCAACAAAGTCAAAAGTGTACTCTCTTATAGAGTTTATTCCAAGCTTTCGTAAATTTTATTTACATCTTCAGGGAACTACAAATAATTATTATGTCAATTTTACATGTTTATGTTATTAAATTTTACTTACAACTATAGTGAGGTTGTTTGACATGTTCTTAATGCTTTGAATAGTGACATTACAGTTTGAAATTGTAAATAATATAAAAAAGACTTTACCAATATAAATAAACAGAAAATTTTGAAATTTCAGTCGATAAACAAAAGACTTGTTGATTGTGTCTAAGGGATATACATCAGGTGTCAACTGTCAATAGAAAAGAAATCTGTAATTTTCAAGTCAATGTTACCAACTGTAATCTTGTACCAACTGTTGAAAATTGAAATATACGACTATTGATTTGTAAGTTAGAAAAAAATTACATTTCCAATTGAGTAGTTATGGAGATATTATTATTCATAGAGAGAGTGTGGTCTAACGACAGTAAGAAGGAATAAATCTCACTCAAATGATTTATGTCAGTTCTTTTATTCATAAATTTTTTATCTTGAGATATGAAGGCCATTTCCAAAAAAGTTCTCTTAGTCATATGAGTCTCTTTAGCTAATATTTTAGTTGAATTATAATTTATTCGATGGTCAAATTTGTTAACATGATCAGCAAGAGCACATCTTTCAGGATGAAGTCTACAATCACTTTTATGTGAGGAAATTCTACTTTTCAGGCATCTAGAAGCCTGGCCAATATAATTTTTATCACAGTCCTGACAAAGAATGCTATACACTACATTCGAAGTGGAAGTTAATGGAATTTCATCTTTTACTTTTGAATAAATTGATCTAATTGGTAAAATAGTTTTATTTGCTATTCTGACATTACACACTGAATGAAAGAGCTTGGACAATCTTGGTGTAATAACTTTTATATATGGAAGTGAAGTAAATGTCAGCAACGACTACCCTTTCTATATTTTGTCTTGCCTTCACGGTTATAACTTTGAGTGGATTCGTTTTAATTTCGAGAGTTCCATAAATCCTTTCTGATGAGTGGGTGACCACGAAACAGCTGTCAAAGGTTGGAACTCTCGGAATCAAATCGAAAAATACTCTGTTTTCACTTAGATTCTGCTTGCGTTCCTCTTAACGTACGAGAAACTTGATTGAACCTTGGGTTGGTCAGAACAACGAATTGTTGGCTGCCTGTCAATGAGTAGATGAACATCTATCTTTGGATTCCTTGGTTCGTGTCAATTTAAGTTTCAACTAGTGACTGTAGATGTCATAAGTAACTTTCTGTAATATTTTGTCTTGACTTCACGGTTATAACTTTGAGTGGATTCGTTTTGATTTCGAGAGCTCCATAAATCCTTTCTGATGAGTGGGTGACCACGAAACAGCTGTCAAAGTTTGGAACTCTCGGAATCAAATCGAAAAATACTCTATTTGCACTTATATTCTTATATATCACCAACTATTACCATTTACCGGTGAACTGCCGCAAACACGGAAAACTGTTGTATGTAGAGAACTGTACGCTTTCCGTTTGAACGTATCTGGGTTAGGAAAGACCTCATTGACATCATTCAAGAACGTCATACTTAAACAGTTCGCTATTTCCAGAATGCCATATTGGTTTATGACAAAAAATATTACGATACTCGAAATACCTTCTTCTCATTCGATTCTTTGACAAGTAAGGTGTAGGATATGAATAAGATGCCAAAAACCCTGGTGTGTCGAGTGATTAGATTTTGTTTAGATTTTTCAGAAGACAAATAAACAAATGAAATAGTGGTCTGCTTCTTTAGTCGGTTCCAGAGATGGTGCCCTTAGAGAATTTTAGTCCTGTCAATATTCCAGGGATATGGTGATTGATGACTGTTGTTAGTTTTATGGAATTTCAACAAACTTCAAATACTATTCAAAAATGAATAGTTGTGACGGAATCTAAATTTCGTAGTGCAATATCCTTGTTCCTATTTATTCAATCAGACAGTGAAGAAGCTACTGTGCTGGCGAAATATGTCTGATTGAATAAAATTTATGAATATCTAATCGTTTCTGTGTACAATAATAATTTGATCATGTTCCGTTTTTGTATCATTTGTGGGCAATCCAGAGACATGAACTAAATAATTCATCTATATCCAGGACCGAAAGTGAGTACCACCATATTATGAAGATTATCACATAGTATCTGTATTATTAGAAAACATTTTAATGAAAATAATTACACGAATATATCTCACACGGAATCCCGCCATTCCTGCTTATATTAGCATATGATTGACAGGTTCTACTGGTAAATTTTCACGAAGCTTAATTATTTCAATTTTTCCAAATGAAATGCGTGGTTATTATTGTAGTTAATTGCATTTCGGTAAAAAATAATATAAATAAGTCAAAAATGTAACAAATGAAACTGATTTGTGATAGTGATTCAGTAAATTCCAATAATTAGGTTTCTTTATTCAGTCCATTCGTCGGAAATACTTGAAAACTTCTGTGCTTGTAAATTTGCCCTAACAGGAAAACCGACAGTGGCGGTACGCGCAAATGCGGAATATTTGGGAAACAGGTCACGATTTCATTTGTTTTCTCTTAATCAAGCTGGCGAATTGTCTCCCGTTTTATCCCACAGTTTTGCAGGTATGAGTTGACACACCAGGGATTTTAGACATCTTAGATGTGAACTACATGGGCAAGTAATGATGTAACTTTATATATATACTTACTGTGAATGTCATTTTCGTCAAGCGTTCCTCGTATTTTTCCGTCGGGATAAACAGCTAGATGGTGACCAGTTTTCGAAAACAACTGCATCTTTGAACCCAATTTGGGATTTCCTTCTCTAACATTCCCGATATAATTTCGACCAGCTGAAGATGTAGACGGTGGTGGCCATACCACTTTTCTCTGTGGTGGTTTTTGTGGTTGTGGTCTATAGTAATCGTAATTTTCTGTGTCCACGCCACACCTAAAATGAAGACTCTTGTTGTCAACCGATTTCATCATGTACTAGACCAAGCTGTAGAGAAAAATAAGAGGGTCTTTTCACACATAATAAAAGACGCAAACGGCCTAAACTACTTTTTATAAGATATTACGTAAACGAAAACCCTGGTTTTTGCCACAGCAAAATCGATTTGTGGAATTTTTTAAACAAGAAATAGTTAAAATGTTTTGTTTGGTTTTTTGAAAATATCTCAAAGATTATTCAAGGAATCGTTTTACAGTCAATGAAACTTTTGTAGAGTTTTTCAAATCCTACAAAATGATTTATTATACTTCCAGATCGGTGCATTTTTCACTGAGAAAATCCGGGACAACTTTGAAACAGAGACCGTTTTTCAAAAATTCTCAATTTTTTTAAATCTGCTGGAGGACAAACAATATTGCGGAAGCTGATAGATAATAAAATGCGGTTCAACTGTGCGCAAGATGGTTTCTTTCCGATTTGTAGTTTTTGCACAATCGCGTTATAATCATTAAGGGAAAATCTTTCTAAATGCGCCGATTCAAGGGAAATCATCTTATTCAAATTATGTAAACGGTATATGGAAGTAGAGATCAATATCTACAATTCGCTCATTTTGGATTTCCACCTGAGAGGTGGGAAATGTGTTGAAAATGTCACTGAAAGTTACTCTAAATGCTTCAAAGTGCACCCAAAGTCGCTCTCATTAACTTTAGTTCGACTTCGGGTGACTTCGGATGACTTCGGACACATTTTGAAGCGTTTTGATCAAATTTCAGTGACATTTTCAACACATTTCCCACCTCTCAGGTGAAAATCCAAAATATACAAATTGTAGATATTGATCTCTACTTCCAGATGCCGTTTACAAAATTTGAATACGACGATTTCCCTTAAAGCGGCGCATATTGCAAGATGTGCCCTTGAATTGTTTATAAAGCGATTGTGCAAAAACTACACATTACGTGTGATCATTTAAATGTGCAAAATATGAGAATCTTTTTAATGAATTGCACAAGCAAAATACAGATAGTGCCGAAAGTTGGTGCATGTTCAGTAATCATTTTAGGTGCACTTAGAATGGTTGCAAGTCAAACAGCATACAGGGTGGGTCAAAAAATATAAATATTGCTCAAGAGTAAAGTACCCTTATTTCAGAAAATTCAGCAAAATTTATCGAGAAAAGTTGTTTACAATTGAAAGTAATGCCCACATACCAAAACATGGCCTCCCAAGACATTTCTTTAATTTTTTTCGTTGATGATTTCCCAATTTGTAATTTTTTTTTATAATCACCCTCAGCACTTCCATAAAGTAACCACAACCAAATCAGTTGAGCATAGCTTTGTTCAAATTCAGGAATATTTGTGAAATTAACTTGGATTTTTTATTTTTTAGGGAATCACAAACTTTATGTTTGTTGCAACGATATTCAGTTTAACTTTAAAATTTCGCAAACCATATTTTCAA
This sequence comes from Chrysolina oricalcia, assembly GCA_944452925.2. Classification (NCBI taxonomy): domain Eukaryota; kingdom Metazoa; phylum Arthropoda; class Insecta; order Coleoptera; family Chrysomelidae; genus Chrysolina; species Chrysolina oricalcia. Next base: position 3,722,983 of record OX101813.2, read on the forward strand.
CAAGGTAATGATAATATGCATATTCAAAAACTCTCATTTAATGTGAACATTTTGTATTTGAACTGTGTATGAAAAAGCTGTACAAATTAATCGACAAACATGAAATCCTTTTAAAATAATTACTGATACCCAAGGAATAAAACAAATGAGTGTTGACAGTAAACATTATGACAGTTTGGTGACATTACCTTCTCATTCTCGAAGAATTATTGTTCGATTATTGAGTTTATTTGATTTCAAATGCCTCCTCCAAGACAGTTAACGTAAGCCGAGAAGGCAGAATCAGTTTTAATATGTGGAGATTACTATAAACCAGTGCGTGAAGCAGCAGATATATTCAATGAACGTCATCCAGACAAACAAGTGCACTATTCCACTGTAAGCAGAATTTAAAATTATTTCAAACAGACTGGCAGCTTAGACTATAAACATAAAAACTAACGTATCAAAACTGTATGTAATGAGAAAAACAATTAGAAGTACTTCAGGCAGTTGTTGAAAACCCTAGAAGATCCACCGAAAAAATTACTAGTTATACGGGTGTGAAACAAAGCTCTGTTAAGAAGATTCTTTTAAAAATGAATATCATGCCCATAAGCCTATGTTTATTTGCACGTTTTAAGAACGAGACTATGAATTACGGTATGACTTCTGCACGTGGATTCGAGGACAAATAGAAGATCAACATGATTTCCATAAAAACATTATTTTTGGAGACGAATCCACGTTCACAAATGGCGTTGTCTCTTTCCAAAATTGTAGGTGGTGGTCGGACAAAAATCTGAATTTTGTCATTTACAATAAAAACCAATATTATCAAAAAACAAATGTATGGTGCGGTATTGTTAACAACAAATTATTAGTGCCGTTTATTTTTCGCCACAGCCTGACTGGTGTTACCCATATACAGTTTTTGGAAAACGAACTAACGGATTTTTTGGACAATATGAGCTTACAAGAACGACATAAATCATGGTTTGTACATGATGGATGTCCTGCTCATCCTACTAGAATTGTTTCAGATGGTTAAATGGGAAATTTGGTAATAAATGGTTAGGACGAAATACTGATCCACGGTGGCCCCCTTGTTCGCCAGATCTCACCCCATTAGATTTTTTATGGGGATATTCAAAGCAAAATGTTTACAAGGATCGACCTTCTAATAATGCTGAGGAACTTGAAAATTCGATACGATGTCATTGCAGAAATATTCCAGCAAGTGTGTTGCGATCTACTCTTTGTGAATTTTATGATTGGACAATTAGATGCATTGAACGAGAAGATGGACACACAGAGACACGTCGATAATTATTTCTTCACACATTTGATAATGGTTAAGTTGCAATAAAAATAAGCCGATTAAAATTGTCAAAACCATCGGCACCGCCTTCAAATACAATTGAAAACATTGTATTATTCCTTTTTGATTATTTTGTTAATATTTATCAATGATGATATTTTCTTTCACCCTTATTTGTTTTGTTCCTTGGGTATCCGCGATTATTTTAAAAGGATTTCATGTTTGTCGATTAATTTGAAATACAAAATGTTCAGTTCAAATGAGAGTTTTTGAATATACATATTATCATTACTAATGTTTCACCTTGTTAAAAATATGGTTTGCGAAATTTTGAAGTTGTTTTGAATATCGTTGCAATAAACATAAAGTTTGTGATTCCCTAAAAAAAATTAAATCCAAGTTAATTGCACAAAAATGCTTGAATTTGAACAAAGTTATGCTCAACTGATTTCGTTATGATTAACTTATAAAAGTGTTTAGGGTGATTATAAAACAAATTGCAAACTGGGAAATTATTAACGAAAAGAATTGAAAAACTAAAAAATGTCTTAGAAGGCCATGTTTTGGTATTTAGACATAATTTTCAATTGTTAACAACTTTTCTCAATAACATTTTGCTGAATTTTCTGAATTAAGAGTACTTTACTCAATTTTAATATTTTTGACCTACCCTGTATGCTGTTTGACTTGCAACCATTTTAAGTGCACCTGAAATGATTACCGTACATGCACCAACTTTCGACACTATCTGTATTTTGGTTATGCAATTAATTGAACAGATTCCCATATGTTGCACACTTAAATGACCACACTGTATATTCATTCCACAATCCAGACTCGGATATACAGGGTGTAACTTGAGTACGTTAGAATATTCAAGTGGCGAATTCCTAAGATAATTTTAAGAAAAAAAGTCTATATAAAAAGCATTTCCAGAAACAAGTGTTCTTAAAATTGTCTCAGGAATACGTCACTTGAATATTTCAACGTACTGTAGAGTATAACCTTTCTATGAGTATAACCCAAGGTATGTGCGCTATTCGATATTTTTGCATGGTTCTATCTGTTGGAAAAATTTTCACATTTGATTGTTGTCAATTGAAATATGTGTAGAATTGTGTTTAGTTCACGTTTCAAACAGTTCAGTTTTGATAAACGCAGCAGGAATTACGTGTTTCATGAACAGTGTTATCCAGTGTTTATCCAACACGAGATAGTTGTTGGAGTATGTAAAAAATGATGCATACTTGATGGATATAAACACGAATATTTCCGATAAGAAAGGAGCGTTGATCAAATAATTCGCAGAGGTGATTAAGAAACTTTGGTCAGAGGATTCGACAGATCGAGTTGTTAATACTGTCCAATTGAAGAGTCAATTTCAAAGTTTTGCACTTAGTTTTTAGCGGTTATGCCCAGCAAGATGCTCAGGAGTTCTTACGATACCTGTTAGAGGGTTTACATGAAGATGTGAAAAGAGTAACAGAGAAATCGGAATCCATTATGACATACAGAGATACCTTCGATCCGTTCTGGGACCTTTCCCTACTAATACCTCAGATAATAGGCCAACTAAAACTATCACAATGTTTAGATTCATTGACAAGCGAACAGACTCTGGATGGCTACGAGAAGCCGACATGTGTAAAGTGCAAAGAGAGAAGAAAGTGCACGAAATCCGTAACAATTCAACATTTTCGAAAATTTTAGTTATCCATTTAAAACGTTTTGCTTCGACAGAAGGATTCCCAGAAAAATTGTTTGTCACCATTGATTTTCCTTTAGAGAGATTGGACATGAGTATTTATACTGCTGACAACGTAGCCCCTTGTCTTTATAGTCTATATGCATTGTCTAATCATTGGGGGACTTCCAATAGCAGACACTATTCAGCCTACTGTAGACATCCGTATGCAGGTACGTGGCATGAGTATGATGATTCAAAAGTGTCCCCAATTTCATCTGAATCCCTAGTAAGCGGAGATGCCTGTGTTCTCTTCCACAAGCAGGGAATGACATTGAAGGAGATCATACTCAGTTTGAAATACAGGGTGTTCCAAATTAAGTCGGCACCATTGCCAACTCCGTTATCATTGATGCTACGAATTCGGTTAAATGGACAAACTAGTAGCATTTTTAATGGCTTTCTCGATGACGAAAACATAAAAAATTAACGGTCGCGTTTTCAGAATATTTCATAAAATGATATTTTTTTCAATGGAACACCCTATACTTTTTCATGCATTTCGATTTGTAATAACATTCTCAACAACAAAGCTCATTTGACTTTTTTTCGTAAAGTTGAAAATAAGGCAGTCTTATTAATAGGAAACATTTATAACAAACGGATTTGATGAAGCGCTATAAAATATCGAGTAAATGTTCAAAAACACCGCCTTCTTGTTGAACACATATTTGGGCTCTTCTATTGACACTACGTGTGGCATTCAACACATTTCGGCCATCAATTCTATTAATTATAGTTTCAATATAATTTTTCAGTTCATCTACATTATTATGTTTTATTTTGTACACCTCATTTTTCAGAAATCCCCAAAAATAAAAATCTAGAGGTGTCATGTCTGGTGAACAGAACCATTTGTAGCAATCCATCTGTTTCCAAAAAAGCCTCGCAGCATTCTTTTTACGACACTGACATTATGTGCTGGTGCTCCTTCCTGCTGAAAATAGATCATCTGACGAGCCTCCAGATCAAGATCATCGAAAAACTCTTCCAACACTCTTGTTAATAAATTAATGTAACGGGGTCCGTACAAAGAACCATGGTAAAAAAATGGACCAATAATTCTGCCTTTAAATAAACCACACCAAACATTGATACTAAATGGTCTTTGCGGATTGTGGGGATGGACTAGAAATGGATTATGTCTACTACAATAATAAAAATTATTTCTATTAAACATCCCACGATTTGAAAAATTAGCTTCATCGCTCCATTCTATAGAAGTTTGGATCTTGTCTGCATTTATTCATAAACCACCGACAAAACCCCAATCGTCTCTCAGGATCACCAGGTTCTAACGTTTGCACTGGTCTTGACTTATAAGGAGAAATCTTGTTTCTTCAGAATTCGTTGAATACGAGACAGTGGAACAGCTATTTCTCTACATACATATCTGTTGGAATTATTTGGATATACCTCAAAGTAGGATAAAACGTCAATTTCTGTATCTTCAGATATTACAAAACGTTTTTTAGTTCTCCTCTTCTCAAAAACTTTTTCATTGTTCCTGAATCGATGATGAAGCACAGCAAAAAAACGCCTATTAGGTAATTCACGATCAGGGAACGAATTGCTGTAGTGTTGGAGTGCTCTATTTTTCTGGCAAACCAAGTAGGATTCTAACATATCACATTTTTTTTGATGGGAAAACGGCATTTCGAAAAATATTCGAACAGTAATTGACAGTTACAATGATTTATGACATTCTCATGATATACTTGAGCATATTTGACAAATAGTATTTCAACAAAGTTTCAAGGTAACTGGATTGCTCTTAATAATTATGTTTTATCGAATCAAATATAGTTGGGGAGGTAGCGTCAAATTTCACCGGACCATTTTACTGAAGCTGAATTTTCTACAGAAGGCTTTCCTTATGTTTTTAAGAGAAAATTTCCATGTATGCTGGTCCAGATCCGTGACTTAAGATTGTGAGAGGCTGCGGATCTCGCGAGAAAGTAACGATTTTCGGAGTATTTTACTGAAGGTAATAATTTGCAGATAGTTTAATGATTGAATTATAATCGTGAAAAAACATGTTAGCTGCATAATTTCTGTGACCTAACATGTTAGTTGTGTGTATGAATATGTAAAAAAAATTGAAACACGGATCATTTTACCGAGGCTAAAAATTACATACTGAATAGTAAACACTCTGAAAATCATAAAAAAATATGTTAACTGCATAATTTCAGTGACTTAACACGTTAGCTGCGCGTATGAATATGTAAAAAAATTAAAATCGGACCATTTTACCGAGGCTGAAAATGATATGCTGAATAGTAAACACTCTGAAAATCATAAAAAAAAACATGTTGGCTGCATAATTTCCGTGACTTAACATGTTAGCTGCGCGTATGAATATGTAAAAAAAATGAAAATCGGACCATTTCACCGAGGCTAAAAATGATATACTGAATAGTAAACACTCTAAAAATCATAAAAAAACATGTTAGCTGCATAATTTCTGTGACTTAACATGTTAGCTGCGCGTATGAATATGTAAAAAAAATCAAAAGCGTACCATTTTACCAAGGCCGAAAATGATGTACTGAATAGTAATCTCTTTGAAAATCATAAAAAACATGTTAGCAGGTGCTGAGGTGTAATTAAACCTGTTAGCTGCGCTTCCTTGCATGTAAAATAATTTTCAAACAGCCTTTTTTTTGTTACTGTATAATGGGAATAAATATACTATTAATCTATATCAGATTGATGTAAATAGATTAATAGATTGATAAAAATCAGTCGATTTGCGGCTATGGTATGATTGCTATCTTGGGAAGTTATAGTTACTGAAAATAAAATGTAACAATTCTAATGCAATGTAATTTTTATGTCTTCTCAATAAAAATCCTCACCCATCTCAGACACAACCAACAATACCAAACCCTTACAGCAATATAAAGAAAAGCTTGAAAAAAATATAACCCACTTTATTAATGGGGTATGAAAAAAATCCAAATGGAGTTAACAATATAGAAGAATGCACAAGGCAAATTGTTAGAGATAATATAACTGAAATATTCAAAACAAAAAATAGTACAGATATAATAAAACCTTAAGTGATATTAGGTAGCTATACACCGACGCTCTTTCGCGCGGTGTATCGTGTCATCTGCAAAATCATATGGAAAGTCGTGTACGTGAGTGCTGCACGCAAGGAAAGAACGGAAAGGGATTTCAGACGTGCATCTCGCTGGAGTGTGGCGTAGCGTACAAAAATTTGCCAGGGACCTGTTTGCACACGCCATTCCACGTCACGAAGTCTTTTGAAACTAGTAAGTTTTGCTTGGTGTTTGGTAGAGGTTGTAGATTTTTGACATGGCCGATATTCGTCTCATCTTTCAATTCTTTCAAAAGCGACATGTGACCATATTTTTCTCTGTGAGCCAGCCAACGTTTCTGCCAAATACGTCTTTTTTTCATTTGATCTTTAGGGTTTCCCATGGCCATAATCGCACATGCCACAATACAATTTTTTTTCTTTTTCTTATTATTCATTTTACATATCACAAAACACAAAAAGTCGAAAAACTCGAAAGCTTCCGTCGCGTTAGCACGTTGAAAATTTGTAGATGACCACATGCAGTTCCACGCGCCACGATAAATGACACTTTTTACCCACACACATACGATTTTTCATTTGTAACAGATTTACCACGCGCATTCATGTGCTAAATCATGTGCATACTTCTTCCCGTGTATGGCTCCTACGCTTTTTTTGCCATGCCGTTCTTTCGTGCGTGCTAACCGCCACATCCCTACACGCCACGATAAACCGCGCGAAAGAGCGTCTGTGTATGGCTACCTATTGAATCCACGTATTAACAAAAAAATACAAATATTACAATAGAATTGTCGATCTTTCAATAAAAATAGAGCATACTTGCAGAATTATTTGAATACATCACCAACACAATCATTTTGTTAGTAACATGGGAAAAGCCTACTCAAAACTTCTCAATAAAGAGATAGAATACATTCACATAGACTGTCCGAAAAAAAAAAGGCATTGTAAATCACAACTTTCGTAAGGTACGAAGCTTCACTGTTAATGGTAGCACAGAACATCTTAACTACACAAAAGTGTTACTCAGAGGCGGTCCATTGATCTTTTGGGGTCGAATTTTCCTGACCTTGATATACAAATTTGGTTTTTTTAATGTAATTTTTGGCAGGTAAATTCAAACTGTGGGTTGAAAAAAAATGCCTTTGGAAATATCCAATAAGCGGACTTGCGCAAATTTATAGTTCTCGTTTGGTAGAAGTCTGCGCTATTTACGCACTAGGGCCACCTGAAGACAAATCCGAATTAAAAATGCGGCGTCTCAATTTGAATCGACTGATTTTTAACAATTTGATGTAGATTCATAGTGTATTTATACCCATTATACAGTAACAAAAAAAGGCTGTTTGAAAATTATTTTACATGCAAGGAAGCGCAGCTAACAGGTTTAATTACACCTCAGCACCTGCTAACATGTTTTTTTATGATTTTCAAAGAGATTACTATTCAGTACATCATTTTCAGCCGTGGTAAAATGGTACGCTTTTGATTTATTTTTACATATTGATACGCTCAGCTAAAATGTTAAGTCACAGAAATTATGCAGCTAACATATTTTTTTATGATTTTGAGAGTGTTTACTATTCAGTATATCATTTTCTGCCTCGGTAAAATGGTCCAATTTTATTTTTTTTACATATTCATACGCGCAGCTAACATGTTAAGTCACAGAAATTATGCAGCTAACATGTTTTTTTTTTATGATTTTCAGAGTGTTTACTATTCAGTATATCATTTTCTGCCTCGGTAAAATGGTCCAATTTTATTTTTTTTACATATTCATACGCGCAGCTAACATGTTAAGTCACAGAAATTATGCAGCTAACATGTTTTTTTTTATGATTTTCAGAGTGTTTACTATTCAGTATATCATTTTCAGCCTCGGTAAAATGGTCCAATTTTCATTTCTTTTTACATATTCATACGCGCAGCTAACATGTTAAGTCACGGAAATTATGCAGCTAACATGTTTTTTTTATGATTTTTAGAGTGTTTACTATTCAGTATATCATTTTCTGCCTCGGTTAAATGGTCCGTTTTTCATTTTTTTTTTTACATATTCCTACGCGCAGCTAACATGTTAAGTCACAGAAATTATGCAGCTAACATGTTTTTTTACGATTATAATCCTATCATTCAACTATCTGCAAATTATCACCTTCAGTGAAATACTCCGAAAATCACAATTTTTTCGCGAGATCCGCAGCCTCCTACACTCCTTAGGTCACGGAGTCGCGTCAGCTGACATATTTTTTCTTCACTTTTAGGGAGAACACTAAGGTATGAACGATTTGATATTCTCAGTAAAACACCCATGGAAATTTGACGCTACCTCCCCAACTAATACATTTTTCCAACCACATTCATATGACCCTTCAGTATTTTCTGTTCTGTACAGAAACAGCTTCAAAGTTGTCGTTACGGCAGACATATTTTGATTCACAAAATAAATGCGGCTAGTGGAATGGCTAAGATGGAAATTATCGTTTTGTACATTAATACCAAATAGCTCAGTGGTGTCAATTGAGTGGTGCGACATGATGATCTCGGGTTTCACGAGTTCACATCCCAGCGCTTTTTCTTTTTACTGTCTTATTTTGCTATTAGTAACAAAATATTGTTATTCGTATAAGTACCAAAATTGGGTGTTTGGACAATCATGTGGTTTTATTCGCCAAAACAAAGAAATTTTTTTGTACTAGTGAAAGAAATAAATATTTCCACATAAGTCGCTCATTTTCCACTTCGAGAAAAAAAGTCAAATGAGTTTTGTTGTTGAGAATGTTATTACGAATCGAAATGCATGAAAAAATATAGGGTATTCCATTGAAAAAATATCATTTTATGAAATATTCTGAAAACGCGGCTGTCATTTTTGTTTTTGTTTTCGGCTCCGAGAAGGCCATTAAAAATGCTACTAGTTATAATAACGGAGTTGGCAAAGGTGCCAACTTAATTTGGAACACCCTGTATAAAGTAAGATAAACATTGTTATAATCATAACTAATCTATTAAAGATCATTTCATTATATATATATATATATATATATATATATATATATATATATATATATATATATATATATATACAGGGTATTCCACACTCGATGGCCTATTAGACGTTTCTGGAGAACGGAACAACAGATCATTTTAAAAATTTGTGGGCATGAATAATCAAACATGCTCTACCCGTCTAAAATATTTTCATCGATACAGTGTTGCCACTTGTATCAGAAAGTAGTAGATACTTTGTTATTTCAAATGGAACATCCCATATATTATATGGATTTTGAAATCCTTATAATATTCCTCACAACTTTCCCATATAATTCCCTATACCTATCTGTGACGATTTTCGAGATAAAAATTATTTTGTCAATTTTTTGTGTAAAACCTGACCATTGAAAAATAACATTTTTTTCGCAATGCAAATGTACAAAATATTGAACTTTGGGTCATAGCTGCATAAGACCATTGAGTATTCTGTCGATGAACTGGATCTCAATTTCATCGTACAGGGAAGCTCAGAATTAACTTCTTTTCGGGGACTTATGAAAATGACTGAAACTCAGTTTTTTCAAATGGAACCCCCTGTATATTATTTCATTTTCGAATTCAACGAACCAGTTTGAATAAGTTTTATTGAGTATATCCTATACCTACCTCTTACCGTTTATGAGATATAAATTATTTTATAATTTTTGAGGTGTGTTCAAGTATAAAATTTGATGAAAAATCTATCAAATAACGAAAAATAGCTTCACTGTTTTGAGAAAAGTATAATGCAATACATGAACCTTCCTTAATACTGGGTGTATGACAAATATGATTATGTTGACAGTTCGAAGAATGAAAAATTAAATTGATTAAATTAATTCTACACAAGATATTATAATATTACAAAGTTTACTTGACAATTACAACACAGTTAATACTGCAAAAACACAAACTAAGTAGCTCAGATGCTTGAAATGCTGACCATTTACTTGCAAACATTGATGGATCGACGTCATTACATGATCAGTCGTAGATCTTCGAATACATTAGTGAGTTCTCTGCCCACTTCACCTGTGCAATGTCCAGGAGCCCCACCCAACCGATACCTACAATTATAACATAAGTTTAGAGATAAATTGGGAAGAAATTCATTTACAGTTGTTCTCAGAATATCCAAATATTTTTCGGATTTAAACTTTTCTTCATAAATACAAATTAAAATTGTATCAACCATATCCATACAAAAAACATTGAAACTAAAGTTTAACTGACATATTTACTGAAATGGATATTTTTGGTGCAATGGCTCCTATTCACCTAATATTACATTCTGACCAAGCGACAACTCCGTATTTCGATTTAAAATATAAAATTCAAGCTATTTTATACACCCGTATTTCATTGGAACAATGCACTCTTCCCAAGTAAAAACCCGATTTACTCCGTTTTGGCGTTTTTGTAGATACGAGGGTTTTGCTTAGGACGGCAGTATTAGTTCTGGATTTCGGTGCCAAATTTCAACAAGAATAATAGTGTATCATGATCTGTTTGAAAAACAAAGGAATACACTTGACAATAACTTGTTGAAATAGTCCGACTGTCATACAAGAGTAGTGAAAATGGCAAATAATAATTATTCAAACTCTGATATTCTGAATTTGTTTTATGTTCATGGTGAGTGCAATAAAATCATATCAAGGACCTGTAGACGATTTAATGAGTTGTATCCAAATGTACCGGCAATGAACGAACGGAAATTCAGAAGAATTGAACGAAATTATATCAACTTCGGAAAAGTTCACGCCTCGAGACATCAACAGAATCAGGTAACTGGTGATATGGAAAATGAAATCAATGTGTTGGGATATTTTTACGCTTATCCTCATGCATCAATATCTAGTGCTGCGGTAGATTTGGGAATTTCTCGCACTTCCATTTGGAGAATTTTACAAAAACATAATATGCACGGTTACAAATTCATCCGGCTGCAAGCTCTACATAGAGATGATCCACCAAAACGAGTAGAGTTTTGCGAAATGTTACTAACATGGACATACGACGATCCCAACTTTTTGAAAAAAATTATTTGGACCGATGAATCACAATTTTCACGTGAGGGAATATTCAATCGTCGAAATAATCATTTCTGGGCATCAGAAAACCCTCATTTCATTAGAGAAAGGGGATTTCAACAAAAATTCAGTTTTAATGTGTTTTGTATGCTTATGGATGATACATTTTCAATATGCATTTATGAGGAAAAGTTGAATTCCGCCAAATATTTGGATATTCTGCGAACCACTGTGAGTGAATTCCTTGACAATTTACCTCTAAACATATATAATAATTGTTGGTATCAGTTGGATGGAGCTCCTGGACATTGCACAGGTGAAGTGAGCAGAGAACTCACAAATTTGTTCGAAGATCGGTGGATACGACGATTGGGTCCTTGGATTTGGCCGCCGCGGTCACCAGATCTGACTCCCCTAGATTTTTATCTCTGGGGAAAAATAAAAGAAAAGGTTTACAGAACACCTGTGAATACAAAACAGGAACTAGAAAACAGGGTTAGACGTGCTTTTGAAGAAATCGACCCGTCGGAAATCCGCAGAGCCACGACTGATCATGTCATGACGTCGATCCATCAATGTTTGCAAGTAAATGGTCAGCATTTCAAGCATATGAGCTACTGAGTTTTTGTTTTTGCAGTATTAAATGTGTTGTAATTGTCAAGTAAACTTTTTAATATTATAATATCTTGTGTAGAATTAATTTAATCAATTTAATTTTTCATTCTTCGAACTGTCAACCTAATCATATTTGTCATACACCCAGTATTAAGGAAGGTTCATGTATTGCATTATACTTTTCTCAAAACAGTGAAGCTATTTTTCGTTATTTGATAGATTTTTCATCAAATTTTATACTTGCACACACCTCAAACATTATAAAATAATTTATATCTCATAAACGGTAAGAGGTAGGTATAGGATATACTCAATAAAACTTATTCAAACTGGTTCGTTGAATTCGAAAATGAAATAATATACAGGGGGTTCCATTTGAAAAAACTGAGTTTCAGTCATTTTCATAAGTCCCCGAAAAGAAGTTAATTCTGAGCTTCCCTGTATGATGAAACTGAGATCCAGTTCATCGACAGAATACTCAATGGTCTTATGCAGCTATGACCCAAAGTTCAATATTTTGTACATTTGCATTGCGAAAAAAATGTTATTTTTCAATGGTCAGGTTTTACACAAAAAATTGACAAAATAATTTTTATCTCGAAAATCGTCACAGATAGGTATAGGGAATTATATGGGAAAGTTGTGAGGAATATTATAAGGATTTCAAAATCCATATAATATATGGGATGTTCCATTTGAAATAACAAAGTAGCTACTACTTTCTGATACAAGTGGCAACACTGTATCGATGAAAATATTTTAGACGGGTAGAGCATGTTTGATTATCCATGCCCACAAATTTTTAAAATGATCTGTTGTTCCGTTCTCCAGAAACGTCTAATAGGCCATCGAGTGTGGAATACCCTGTATATATGTAAAAAGTAAGATAAACATTGTTATAATCATAACTAATCTATCAAAGATCATTTCATTATTTCAAAATCTTCCAAGAGAATTTGGACTGACGTATCGATGTGTAAAAATGGTATTTTGGTGTTGGGGATAAAACTCCAGTATATTCATTTAAAAACAATGTTCGTTTGTTTTATGCCAATCCTATGTTGCAAAAGATTTGTTTCAAAACGAAATTTTTATATACATATACCTAGTAAAAACTTATCATTCATTCCTAATCACCCTGTTTAGTAGAGCGTAATAAAATTACACTCAATTGAATGATTTAATGTGACAAAAATGTTCAGTTTTATTGCTGTTGAACGTGCCCAATAAAAATACCTTCCTGTTGAATAAGAGCAGATACTACAACGAACGCTACCCGTTATTCTTTCACAACTCGACCTAAAGCATTCCTACTCACATTTCTATAAATATTTACTTTGAAATCCATCAATATTGGGAACTATTTTTTGATTAATAGTTTCCACTTGGCAAGATAGTTTAAAAATAGACGAAATCTACACTTTATAATTGAAATATTACAGATATTTGAAAAAATATGGGTACTTACCATTCGATATCACGTTTCTGACGACTTTGTGATGAGAAGTCTCCTTCATCTCCTGAAGAAACTGTATCGGAGGAATCACATGAACTAGAATCACTTTCTACACAAGCCTCGTTCTTCATCTTTTCCACCGTAGAAAAAATATTTGTATGATAAAGAAAGAGTCCATTCAGAAATTCAAATCAAAGAAAAATTCATGGAATGTTAAAGAACTTGTCAATTTGCGCCTTTAATAAGAAGTGATTTATTTAAACCACGTTTGAATGGGCGAGTATATAGACTGACTATATGAATTCAAAACGTTCAAACAGTAAGGTTTATAAATAACTTTATTGAGTTCCTTCCTCAATAGAAGTTGGAAGGTAAAACAAACATATTACGCCACTAAATTTGAGTGAAATATGAAGTCTACTAGGTACTCACCTCGGAAGTTGATGGTTTCGAAGTGAATTGCCGCCACAACAGTCATAAAACTTTGGATAGGACATCTATTGTTGAAATCAAGCACATTCACTGGCCAGGAATATGTAATCTTGGTCACCTAACTAAAAAATAACAATTCAATTTAATGATTTGTTAATCAAAAATAGTTATTTTTCTACGACGACAGCACGTAAACTAAGCTTTTGCGCATTGCTGATAGTGCGTAAAGTGATACTTTTTCGCACAATTGCGTAAAAAATCAACTGTGCGTTAAATCATCAACTGTGCCTGTGTGTAATTTTTACACACTGTTCATACATTTATACATTTTTGAAAAATACAGTGTTTTGCGTCTAATATAACTCGGAAGTCTTTATTTTACAATATATCTCCTTGCTTAACAACCAATCAGTCTATTTCAAATTTTGAAATTCATCCAATAGAATCGGAATTACAGTGAAAATGTATAGTGAAAGATATTGGGACACGATTTTAGTCAGTATGCCTTTTGGAGGACAGTATTGTCCGTATATCCCCATGATAATAATGCATGAATCAAAGGGTCGTCGAGGTTCTTCATATTGAAAAATAATAATAATTATTATAATTATTCGGGTACGATTTTAATCAGGCTGCCATGTGTTTCGTGATGATATAATAAAACTAAAATACTCGAAAAACCATTGGCAGGTGGGTCCGAATGGCTGGTATGGTCACGTGAAATTGTATTTGAAAAAAGGAATTCTCCGCCTATCCTAATTATTTTATTACAAAACACATGGCATCCTGATTGGAATCGTACCGAAACACATAATTTTTCGAAAATATTATTATTATTTTTTAATATGAAGAACCTACGACGACTCTTTGATTCATGCATCATTATCATGAGGATATATGGACAAAACTGTCCTCCAAAAGGCATACTGAATAAAATCGTGTCCCAAAATCTGTCACTATCCCCCGGTCTATAGCTTGTCGCTGTATTTTCACGGTGAAAAACCTGCTTAGTTTTTGTTTTACTAGCTGTCAAGTGAAAATAATGATTTAAATTATAAACGTCAAATTTTTGTGTTTTGACTAGTTATATTTCTTAATCAATATGAGCGATCGTTGGGGACAAATAAATGGCTATTGGTATCATAGATGAAGCAGTGGAAAAAAGTATTCCGTTGAATACGGCCAGAAATAAAGAATCAATTACCAGGCAATTCAACAACTTTCAAATCGATATATTGTCGTCCTAAATATAATTCGTGGTATGATTAATAACCTATAATTTTTTGGAATATGAATTCATTGGCAATCCCAATGCAAGAAAATACAACTCGTCCTGCGGACTCGTTGTATTTTCAGCTTTGGGATTGCAATTCATTAATATTCCAAAAAATTATAGGTAATAATCATACCACTATATTACCCCTGATAATACGACGACAATTCATATCATTAAACATTCAAATTAACGATATAATTGCTACAATTTGGCAATATAATAACTGTTTGAAAGTGGTTGAAAATTTATTATTGTTAGTAGAATTCTTCTGGACTTCCATTGTCTAGAAACAAAGAAAATAAATTCTTCGCATGTGTTTGAGTCAAAAAAATTATTTCCTTTGTTTCTATAGACAATGGAAGTCCGGAAGAATTCTACTTATATAATAACTGTCGAAGAAAAAACTTTGTATGAAACACTTTCGTAAAGGGCTTTTTTGTACTCGCGTGTTTTTTGAACTCGGCTGCGCCTCATTCAACAAACTTCACGCTCATACAAAAAAATCCTACTTTACGAACTTGTATCATAAATAGCAATTTTATATCAAGTGCGTAAAATGAGTCTTTTTTTAATGGCACATGGGAGTGTTAATTTTTGGCCGAGACCGCAGGTCGAGGCCAATAATTCTCTCAAATGTGCCATGATAACACGAATTTTACACACGAAACACAAACAACATTTTTTGTACAACTGTGACTGTGAATTTACATCGTCTGAAATATATTAAAAATAAATACTTCCAATACATCTTGTCCCGATAAGTTATCGCTTTTAAACGACTGTTATCTTGAAAACATCATTGAATGTTTTCAGAAAAATCGTATTCAAAAATTTTTTCTGTCTGAAAAAAATAAGTCCAAAATAACTAAACAATACTTCTCTTTTCCATTAACTTCAATGTTATCATAGTTTTTTCTTTCTTTTTTTTTCTCCTTCGGATGCTGATCCTGTCACCAGCTGCACCTCAGCCTCTTGGGCTTTTGCTTCCTTCCAATTGGTTTCACAGCACCCACTCCGTAACTCTAGTCCCCTGTACCAGTCTGTACAGGTTCTTCAGCGGTTAACTGTTGTATTCTTCGGGAGTTAGCCTGGGTTTCCCGAATATTGCCTGTCTCTTGCGGTCTAATGCCTCGCATTCTGACAGTACGTGTTTGGCTGTTTCTGTCCCTTTGCCACATTGTCTGCAGGAAAGTTCTCCGTTGTACAGCCCCATTTTGAGCAGGTGTTTTCTCATTGGGCTGTGACCAGTGAGAAGGCCCGTTATCGTTCTAACTTGATTCCTGCTCAGCTTGAGTGGATCTTCACTTTTGTGTTTTGACGGTTCTTCAATGTATGTTTTCCTGAGGTGCATGAGAGGGGCTTCGTTCCACCTCTCCCTTTGTTTTCGTTTGATCCAGTCCCGAATGCATCCTCGAATGTCGGATTTAGTAATCCCGAGTGCCACAGTGTCCTTGAACCTACATCAAAGTTATTTTGTTGTGTTCTGAGAGGACACTGGGCTCTTCTCGGCATTCCCATACCAGTTTTGATGTCACCTTCGGGTTCATAAGAGCTTTCAGTGACGCCTAGCTGTCTGAGCAATATTTTGATCCTTGCATTGCGCATTGCCCTCATGTTGATTTATCTTGCACATTGCAAGATATCGTACATCTCTGCCTGAGACGCTCATTTGGGAGTTTCTCTCCTCACTGTATATTCCAGCACCAGTTCTTTCCCTGGTTTTGGATCCGTCCGTATACCAGATCCTCTCTCCAGGTTTGCCCCTGATGTTGTCATCTGACCATTCCCTTCGATCTTGTATGATAACCTCGAAGTTAATGTTGAAGAAGTATCTAGGAGTCGTTGGTTCCATTTCAAGAATGTTGTCTCCCACTATATCCTTCATCTTGTTGTGATTCAATCTATTGCTCGATTTTTGTTGCCTTAAAAGTTCCATTCTTGCCTCTTGTAACAGTGTACACTGTTTTATGTATAACGTTGTGCCCTGTATAAGATGGTCCTAAAATAAGTGTTAGAATAGTCTTATTCAATTTCCTGAGTTTATTCAAGATATCACTTCTACGGGTTAAAGATCATCGTAAAACTTCATGAAGGGCGCGTAGACTAAACAATTTCAAGTGGGTCTTTGAGAATAAGCCAGCATGATTTAAAAATAGTACAGAGGGTAGGTTATGAAGAATGCTCTCGGTTTTTCGGAAGAACGAGCTTTTGGAGCTGGACAGTCGGGTCGAAAAGTGCTAGTGACAAGAGTTGGTTCGATTTAGAACGCCCAGTGAGGGTGGGTGTTAATTTTTAGGAATAAGTAGGTGTTAGATTATTCGACTAACATGAGTAATTGAATATATGTTTGTGGCATTCTGTTTGTTCAATAATAATAAAAATAATAAAGAAAATTGTTTTCTAATTTTGGGGCGTGAAAGGGATAATATTTGAATAGGGATAGTAGTGGTAGTAGTTCTTTGGGAAGGCCGCAACCGCAGCCAGACAATTAGGCCCTCATGGACCCTTTTTGCCATCCCCTGTTCTCCACTTATCTAAAATCATCCTCCTAGTTTCCCTTTTCGAACCTTTGTGACCTCCTAATGAAGGTCAGTATGTCCGACCACTCCAAGTTAATTAGTTCCTCTTGTTGGAGTTTGTCAACTCCGAAGGTTCCAAATCTTAGCCTCCCGTATGCCTCACACTCGCCGAGGAAGTGAGGTGAAGTTTCATCGTCTTCTTCGCATTTTCGGCAAGTGGGACTGCCTCCTATACCTATAAGTGATAGGTGTCTGCCTAGATTGTTATGTCCTGTTAGTATTCCAATAAGGAGGCGTAGTACTTGGCGAGTTCTGCCTAAGAGCCATGTCGTCCTTGACTTATTGGAGCCGGCCACGAAATATTTCGACTGCCTGTAGCCGGTGTTATCCCTCCAAAGTTTATTCAGCTCTTCTTCTGCCCACTCGTCGAGGGCTGAAGAAGTTTGGCTTCTTGCGATGCCTAGTACGGGCTCCGGTCCACAGAATGGCGTTGCAGATCCGGATCTGGCAAGTCCGTCTGCCACCTCGTTTCTGCGCACCCCTCTGTGTCCCGGGACCCATACCAGCTGAACTCCTTTCGTTTCAGCTAGCTTCTCGAGCACATCTCCGCATTCATGTACAAGCGCAGAGCTTGGTTTAGGATGGCAGACGGCTCTGAGCGCTGCCTGACTATCCGATCAGATATAAATTCTCTGTTCGGATTCATCTCTCACTTCTTCTCTCGTAGCTTCGGATAGGATGGCGAACACTTCAGCTCGAAAAACTGTTGTATATCTGCCCAAAGCTTAGCTCTCTCGTACTTCTCTTCCCTCCAGGTAGATTCCGGCACCCGAAACCTGTTTGTCAGTTAGTTCCTGTGCTAAACTCCACCGTGTTTCCTTCCCATTTTACTCTGCTCGGAACAGTAAGAGTAAACTCTCTATTCCATCGCAGTCTGTCTTGTGCGCTTTTCACTCTGAGGGCAGAGATAGAGATCTCCTGTTCCGCCCACTTTGCGATTTCCGCATGACCTACCATCGCTCCTTCGTTCACCCAGACTCCCGAGTCCCGCATCCTCAAATGGGCTGCCATTGCCTCCTTCTTGATCCAGACTGGAAGCGGTGGCAGCCTCAGCAGTACCTCCAACACTGCTGTTGGAGTCGTTCTCATTACGCCCGTTATTACCAAACCGGCCAACCTATGAACCTTGATGAGTTTTCGGCCTATTGTGCTACCCTGTGCTCCTGGCCACCACACGGCTGACCCATAATGGATCTTTGGTCTTACGACTGCCGTGTACAGCCAGCGCATGATCTCTGGATTGGTGCCCCAATTACTTCCTACAATTCTCCGCAGTTGCCATAGGATTGCTACCGACTTTTGAATAACCCTATCTACGTGCGGCCTCCATGAAAGTTTGGAGGCCAGGACCACCTCCAGGTATTTGACCTGCTGAACTAGCTCCAGCTCTTGCCCAAACATGATAGGTGGCCTGAATCCATCTTTTTTCCTCCGTTTGGTGAACAGGATCATCTCTGTTTTTGTCGGGTTCGCTGAGAGTCCTGCATCACCGCACCATCTGCAGGCAGCCTGCATACAATCGCAGACGATTCCGATGAATCGTCCGCTGATTAGGACAACTCCATCGTCCGCGTATGCCTGCGCCTCGAAACCTTCATCTGTGAGTTTATCCAGGAGTTCATCCATTACTAGGCACCACAGATGGGGAAAGAGACAGCTCCCCTGAGGGCAACCCCACCCCTCGGATTCCCGTCTGATGTCTCCTCGGGATACATCGACCTTTCTTCTCGTAAGCGTCGATACAACCCAGCTGACCATCGAGTGAGGCGTTCCTCTGGCCCTTAGTGCTGCCTCTATTGTTGCTATTTTTGCCTTGTCAAATGCGCCCTCCACATCGAAAAATACTCCCAATGTTACCTCTTTAAACCTTATTGTCCTTTCGATCCTTCGCACTACAGCGTGGAGGGCCGATTCAGTCGACCTTCCCTTTCTGTATGCGTGCTGATTTCTGAGAAAAGGGCTCACCCTTGGGGGCCCCTCCACCAGGAATCTGTCAACCACCTTCTCCATCGTTTTAAGCGGGAACGGTGTTAGGCTGATGGGTCTAAAAGACTTTGCTATTGTGTAGTCTCTTTTTTCCGCCTTGCTGACTTCCAGACCTTTGCGCTATACTGGACCTAGCCTATACTGGACCGGAATATTCTTCCCGAGATTGGGAGAAGAAGTTCCAGGCCCCTCTGTAGCATTGCCGGGAAAATTCCGTCGGGTCCTGCTGCCTTATATGGGTTGAACTCGTTCACTGCCCAGGCTATGGCATCAGACGTAACGACCCTCTCTGCCAGCTGCCAGTCCCCGTGGGGGGCCTGCTGTGTTGGCAGAGCCCGTTGGTCGTTACCGACAACACCCGGGAAGTGTACTTCCAGCAGATATCTGAGCGAATCTTCGGCGGAAGTTGCCCATGTCCCATCTGGTTTCTTCAAGGTTGTTATGGAACCTTCTGTCTCGTTGCTCAGGATTCTCATGAGCCTAGCGAATTCCGTTAGGAAATTGATTTCCCCACAGTAAGACCTCCAGCTAGCTCTTTTGCTTCTCCTTAGCTCCTTCTTAAATTCCCTTCTCGCGGTTTTGTAGTTTTCCAACGCATTCTCGTTGCCCTCCTTAATGGCTTTGTTATGAGCCTTTCTGGTTACTTTTCTCAGGCCCTTCAGCGACTGGTTCCACCAGCGAACATGCCTCTTCAAATGTCTTGGTCATTGTTTTT